>JAYXIM010000151.1:0-105408 GCA_037575425.1 Anastrepha fraterculus | reverse complement strand
AAGCCAATTTCATTCCTGACTTCAACCCCGATGTCAAACAAACACAATCTGCTCCAAAAAGACAACGGTCCTTGGAGCAAAATGAGCCAAACGCAAAAAGGCACAAAACCATTGGCGGGACGCCTAGAAAATCCTTTGCGGAGGTTGCAAACGACCGCATGATTGATAGATGAGAACCATCCCGAAGGAATGATCCCCAAGGTCCAATGGATATGGGTTCAGACCGAGCTAACGAAAGTGGCCCTGAAGATTATACTGGAGAACCCCGGCCCCCCGCCTGCGTGCGAAGATTTAGGCTGGCACCAAGGTCAGATAAAAATAGTAGCGTGCGACGATGAGAGATCGGTTCGACTGTACAAAGGAGCCATCGCAAAAGTCGGCGAAGTGTACCCGAATGCCAAGCTGGTGGTTGTGGACAGGAAGGATATTCCGTCCAGACCGCGAGCAAGGGTCTGGTTACCTTCAACATTCGAAGACCCGGAAGATATACTAAAACTCATACGGGTTTGCAATCCTAACATCTGAACGCAGGAGTGGAGATATGTCAAAACGTTAAGTAATAACAACTGCGCAGGCTCTCCTACTCCTGACCGAAAACTCGATTGAAACGTTTGCAAAATGTGATGGGCCTTTGAAATACGGTTTTGTAAGAATAAAACTACATATTTACAAAACCGATACGAAGGCAATAGAATTCCTCACCACTAAGGATGACACAGAACTTATGAGCAAATTAGACCCCATGAGCGACACAGAACCGATGAGTAAAACTGAATATCCCACCGAAGAAGAATACGCCTCTTCAGGCTCAGAAATAGGCTTAGGGAGGATGTACTTCGAACGGGTGGGTAATTTTTCCGTAGAACAGCGTAAGTATTCTGAAAGGGAACTTTTATGCAAAAATAAAGAAGATCCAGACATGACGCTAACAGCTGATACATCTTCTACAGATAAATCTACACCACTGTAAGGAAGCCGGCCTTGCCCTCTTGGATCGTCTGGCAGAAGGTCACCCAGATGTAGTTCTCATCCAGGAACCATAGGTAGGGAATGGCGAAATTTGCGACCTGAGGACCTCAGATTATAAGTCATACAAGACCAATTGTGAAGGTATTAAAAGGGCATTTATAATTGCAAAAATACAACTTAATATATTTATGATTCAAAATTTCAGTAACACAGATACTACGACGGGTAGCTGGGAAGTGAGCGGAAGCAACATCTGGCTAACATCGTATTACTTTGCCGGAGACGACACAGGTCCACTACCATCCCCGCTGATAAGAACATTTATGGAAGACTGCAAAGCACACAATCGTCAATTAGTCATACGAGGCGACGCAAATGCTCACCATGAAATATGGGGGAGCTCGGATACCAACGAACATGGTGAGTCTCTCTTTAATTATATTATATGTAGTGAGCTTTTAGTGTGTAACAAAGGCAACGAACCCACATTTGTTATACGTAATAGACAGGAAATTCTTAATATTACGCCAGCAAGTCACACCCTTTACGGAAAGATGACGCAGTGGAGAGTTTTGAATGAACACTCATACTCCGATCATCGCTATATAGAAATAAAATTTGAGGGAAGCAGCTCTTCCTGCCAGCAGGAACTAGAAAAACACAAAGTAGCAAGTCTATAAATGGGAACTTAAGGAAAGATTTTCTATTTTTCAAAATATTCCTATAGAAAATAAAAAATCACTGAATGAGCACGTACAAACCCTTGCGGAGATTTGTTGAACTGCGCTAAATAAGGCCTGCCCTATAAGTAAATATAAGGGGAAGAAAAAACCGTCTTGGTGGTCTGAAGACCTGACAACATTAAGCAATGACAGCAGAAGACAGTTTAATAGAGCGAAAGCGACACGAGAGTGTAGAGACTTGAACTGCTATTACATTACACTAAGAATTTCCAAAACAGAAGTTAGGAAAGCTAAAAGGTCTGGTTGGAGGACGTTCTGTGGAGAAATCGAAGGAACCACAGATACTTCTATACTGCGGAAGATCCTTTCAAAAAGTCACTACTCCTCCGGATACCTCCAAAAACCGGATAAAAGTTGGACTATCTCGAGTGATGAAACTTTGAAGTTGCTAGTGGGCACTCACTTTCCCAGCAACGAGTCACCTAATATAATAATCAACAATCGAACACAAAGATCTAATTCTGACCTTGAAGACATAATTACTGGAACTAGGATAACCTAGACAATGAACATCTTTAAACCATTTAAGTCACCGGGTCCAGATGAATTATTCCCGGCCCAAATACAACATTCACTAAACTATATTATGGAGTGGTTAATGGACATATTCAAGGTTGCTTTCAAGCTTAAACGTATTCCATCAGTATGAAAAGAAGTAAAATTTGTCTTTATTCCCAAGGCAGGAAAAAATTCACACACAATACCCAAGGATTTTAGGCCATTTAGCTTATTCTCCTTCTCGCTAAAAACATTAGAAAGAATAATAGAAGAGTATATTAAACAAGCTTAATATCTCACAACATGCGTACTGTAAAGGGAAATCTACCGAAACAGCAACTCACTTGTTACAGAAATCGAGAAGTCAATTTATAAAAAGGAATACACACTGGTAGCCTTCCTTGATATCGAGGGTGCGTTTAACAACATCCTACCGAATACCATAATAACGGCACTGACTGATTTCGGCATCTCCGACACTCTGGTTGAGTTCAACCAAAACGTGCTCATGAGCAGATTTCTGATCGCAACGCTAGGGACCACAAAGATCAGGAAAAGAGTCTGTAGAGGAACACCTCAAGGCTGTCCCCTCTCATCTGGGTGCTGGTAATAAACTTCTTGCTAAAGAGCCTAGAAGAGAGAGGACAACACGTCGGGGCAGATGCGGATGATGTTGCAATGGTTGTAAGAGGGAAATTTCCTAATACACTTTGTGAAATCATTCAAGATTTACTAAACATGGTTGAAAACTGGTCAAAAGCAAATGGGCTAAGCGTCAACCCCAACAAAACTGAACCTATCTTATTAACCAGGAAACATATAATTCCAAAAATAACTCCTCCGACTCTAGGTGGAATGGCACTGTCAATTAGCCCGGTACTCAAGTCTAGTACTAGACAGAAAACTAAGATGGAAGTCAAATGACGAAGATAGAGTGAAAAGAGCATCAATAGCACTCTACTCTTGTAAACAGCTAATAGGACTAAGTTGAGGTCTTTCCCTATCTATCTTATATTAGCCTTACTCAGCAATTGTAAGACTAATCCTAACGTACAGTACACTAGTATGTTGACCGGCTTTAGATAAGTTATATATCAAAAAAAACCATGGTACATGTACAAAGAATGGCCAGTCTTTGCATATGCGGGGCCCTGAGGACCACACCCACAGAGGCACGTAACATTATGCTTAACCCATTACCAATAGAGCATTTAGGCAAGCAAGAAGATTAAGAGAAATCGGTCTACTCAGAACAAACCAGAGAGGACACTCTTCGATTTTAGAAAAATTCCCCTGCATTCCTGTTACAATGAATTTCTGTAAGACCAAGGATATCAACTGAAATAAATCCTTCGTCACAGTATTTCCTTCCAAAGAGGAATGGGACAATGGGCTTATTGTTAAGGAAAATGATACAAACATCTATACAGATGGCTCAAAACTAGACAACAGAGTAGTAGGTGGAAGATTTTACTCCGATAAACTTGGAGTTAGCCAATCTTTTCGCCAACCTGATCATTATTTCAGGCCGCAGTCACTGCTATAAAAGAGAGACCTACGGTAATAAAAACGAGAGTATTATCCACAAATGAAGTCTTCATATACTCGGACAGTCAAGCAGCCATAAAAGCGCTAGAATCTAAAACACATTCGTTAAAAACAGCCATAGAATGTTATAAACTTCTAAATGACGTATAAATACTACAAAGTGCACCTTATTTGGGTGCCAAGCCACAGGAATATAACAGGGAGTTTCAAGGCAGATGGACTTGCTCGAACCGGTACAACGCTCGACCTCCAAGTGGATAAGATGATTTTACCCATGCCTATAGCCACTTGTAAACTACTTATACATAGGTAGATAGGGAAACCATCAGTAAGGTAAATACAAGTTGGAAAAACCTCTCAACATGCGAACTAAGCAGACAGACATGGCCGAAATGGAACAGCAGTCGATCAAAAAGCTTGTTGAGATTTAACAGAGAAGCTAAGAGAAAAATGATAGGGGTATTAACTGGTCATTGTCTAATAGGCAGCCACGCTAGAAGGTTAGGACTCCCGTACTTCGATTTCAGTAGAAACTGTTTTAATACAGAAGAAGAGGAAACAGTCAGACACCTTTTATGTGTGTGTGAAAGCTTAGCGGCAAGGAAGCTCCGCACTCTTGACATGCCATTTTTAATTGATGGAGCGGACATAGCGCATCTAAAACTAACGAAGCTTTCCTCGTTTATTAAAGCTACCGGATGGCTTGAAAAGGAATCTATTGGGAAAGGATAAATTCCAATGGTATCACAATGGACCTATGAAAGGTGTAAGTTAATCATTGCGACAGCCACCCCACCGACCTACCTATTTGTTACAGTTTTCTGCGTCGTACTGTGTGCTTCAATACATTTAAGTATAATAATATAATGAATGCATGCATATAAGTTAAAGTTTCATTTATAAAACTTTGCTTTTAAAAAAGTCGGTGGACTTGGGCCCGCTTTTACAATTGTTTCATTAACTTAGAATTATACTTGATGCTTTCCATTTCAATTCAACTGGGCTATTCGGGTCATGTTCTTCGATTTCGATGTAACTCAAATATGTTGCTCTCTGGTCAAAATAATGAGACACGTATTTTTTTGTTCGCTCGAAAAAAAATTTTTTCAAGATTTATCGGCAATTTTGTTTTTCGGCTCAAAATCGATTTTTTTTTAATTATACCTATAAGAAAATTTTTTTTTTTAATGCTCATAACTTAGTCAAAAATGAACCGATTTTAAAAATTCTGGGTTCAAAATGATCGTCATTACTTGCACGAGCGACTTCACGTAGAAACAATTGCAAAAAAGTAGTTAAACATTTTTTATATTGCAAAAAAAAAATGCGAAACAGGTTTTTTACTCAAAACTTTATTACTCAAAAACAATTAATTTTAGCTACTCGCATTCAGCTCAATTGAAGTTTGAGGTGTCCTCTTGATTTGGAAAAAGTTACAAAAAAAAAATACATTTTTTTAAATATTGATCTTCGAAAAAATTTCTACATGTGTGCCATAATTTATTTGGTCACTTTTATTTCGTCACCATAAACCAGCACGAAAATAGAGAAGTCAATACACTCTCACAACTTGAAAGAAGAACTTTACGACGTCTGAATAGAAACCGACCAATTGACCTATTAAATTAAATATTAATTCTCGTATGCTAAAATAACTGTTCTAAATATTGTAAAATGTAATTGTTTTCCTAAAATGTAATCGCTCTATTCGTCTTGGCACTGGCCATGATGAAATATATTTAATAATTTTCCTAACTAATTGTTAAAAAATGTACTAAATGTCAGTATGACAGATGTATGATTAATGTAGGAATAACAAAATAAAAAAAAGGAAAAAGACAAAGAAGTAACAAATTGTACACAGAGGCAGAAACATATATGAGAAGCCTTACTGGCCAGCTTGGCCTTGCGATGCAATGCTTAAACGGCGGTACCGCAGGGCAAACTAAAGCTACAGAGGTCGGAGTTAAGCTTAGTACGTTGGTTTACTCTTTAGCAAGTCCAGTTAGTATGATAATACTGACTGTGCGTGGTCCCGAATGAGGTGTAGCTACAGCAAACACTATGAATCGTTCATGCCTTCTATGTTGACGGTATCTATGTAAGATAAAAAAAACAAACAAAAACAAAAAACAGACCGCAAAAAACATAACCGCACATACCGGGCAGTCACTTATTCCTCTAAATGTGTATGCCGTCCAAAACTAAGCCTTGTAACTACAAGAAAAAAAATCATTCATTTCCACTAAAATTCTAAGCCTTGCGACTACAAGAACAAAACACTTTTATAGGCACAGCTGTAGCGGCTATGATTCTTTTAGCCGCAGCGGCGCTGAACAGTTTCAAATATTGTACAGCACAACAAAAACAAATTCATATAAGTTCGAGCTCATATTTCTAGGAGGAAATTGCTTTCATTCATAAAACGAGTCTCCCATATGCCAATTTTTTTCAGCGATGACAAAAACTTACATCGAAGATTGAAGAAATCAAACCAAATAGTCAATACTGGAATATTTCTTATAGAAATATTTGGTGAGCAAAAACAAACAAAATCAAAAAAACAGACATATAACCGCACATACCGGGCACTCACTTTATTCCTCTAAATGCGTATGTCGTCCAAAACTAAGCCTTGTAACTACAAGAAAAAAGATCATTCATTGGCGCTAAAATTCTTAGCCTTGCGACTACAAGAACAAAACACATTTATAGGCACAGCTGCAGCGGCTATGATTCTTTTAGTCGCAGCGGCGCTGAACAGTTTCAAATATTGTACAACACAACAAAAACAAATTCATATACGTTCGACCTCATATTTCTAGGAGGAAAGTGCTTTCATTCATAAAACGAGTCTCCCCAATGCCAATTTTTTTCAGCGATGACAAAAACTTACATCGAAGATTGAAGAAATCAAACCAAATAGTCAATACTGGAATATTTCTTAGGGGCCGTTCAAGTATTACGTAAGCAGATTTATTACAATTATTTACCCCCCCGTCCCCCTTGTCAGCAAAAGTAAGCAAAGCTTTTACCCCCTCCCCCCATGCTTACGTAAACATTTTTCAATTAAAAAATGTATTTTTTTATATTATAATTATAATGTTATAATTATAATTTTAAAAATAAGAAAATAGATTTAGAATAGAGACTAGATTTTACTGATGCAGTATTCAACATAGAGTAAGAGACAAAAATAGGTATTATAATCCTACGAACATAACAAACTTATTTTAAATTTTTGGTACACATATTAAATTCAAATTAACAGTCTTCAGTCCATGAAACCCGAATCCATGATTCTAAGTTTTCGATGACATTGGATGGCTTGGATTGCTGCTCAGTGTTGAGAATCTGCTCACTTTCATCCGATTTTGGAATGTCTACGTCGTTCTCATCGAGCCATTCAACATCATGGTGCTCTAAATTTTGAATAATGCACATCAGTTCATTAGCACGACGAGCAGCGACTCTTACAGGGTTAACTTTCCTATCAGTGTGCGTGTTTGCTTTTTTATGGATCTTCTCGATGTGACGATTTAGTGACTTGATGGAAGCATGATAAAGACCACACGTTTTGCATGTGAGATTTGATAGCCTCAATTTTACCGTCGGACAAAAGTAATCGTAGGGCATTTGCAGGAAATCTTTGAGTGAAGCACTTAAGCGTAGAGCTAAATTGAGTGGAAGATCAAGAAATTGCCCTCCTTCATCCAAAACCAAGTCATCAACTGTTTGTTTTACTTTTACAGGTGGTGGAAGAAACCTGTTATCTAGTAATCTGAATAGGCCACTTCTTGGACGACAGCATTCTGTATTTCTACATTTTACAATTTGAAGCAAGTATTGGCTTTCACGCACATGTTCTTAATACCATTTAATGTCTGGAAAATCAGGAACATCTTGTTGACCTGCCCCAACATATTTTGCAGTAACATTATAGCCATCAATTTCCATTGAACTCCATACTTCAGCTAATACATTTCCTGCAAATTCGAAATTAGATATTTCTAAATGTTCATCAATTGTAACGCCACGTTCATCCAAATGAGACCCAAAATGGTCATGAGGCAATATTAAACTAGCCAGTTCCCGACTAAGAGGAGCCATTCTGCGCTCTACTCTGTTGTACGCACTTCTTCCAGGAGCATTGGTAGCTAAAAACAATGCATCGAGATCATGTCGCTTAAAGTGTTGTATAGCAAACCCTATGACCTTTTCATAACGCGGATTTTCATCTGGCCCTTCATCAACCGTCATGATTACCACTGGTTTTACTAGTCCATGGCCAGTTTTAGCTAATGGTCGAAACTCTTCAAGTTCGAGAAGGGTCTCGAAATCCTGAGCATGAGTATTAGCAGTAGATGAACTATGCTTTCCACTTCGAATAGCGACGTATGTTGGTCCAGAATATCCAACGGCTTGCGGTTGTCCTAGCATTCTGGAAGTGATTTTGATACCAGCGTAAACAGATGGTATTAATTTATGACGCTCAGCGATTACCCAATCGTGGTCAGGTAATTTGATTCTATATTCCATGTGCATTAGAAGAGGTGCTTGCTTATTTGCCGCAGTTACGCCAATAGGGACTCGAGCTTTATCATCTTGAGATATGAAAAATACTTGATCTGGTCCAAGTATGGATGCTATGTTCTCTAAATAATGTATTGATGTTTCAGCGAACTTCATATCTAAGTGGCTCTTGTGGTGATCAGTTTGAGCCCGAATGAGCTTAACAGGGACTGTCGATACATGTCTTCGTCCCTCTGCAGAATTAGATTTTCTGGGAATCAAACGAAGATATGTCCCACTGCGACTAATGTCAAATCCTATTTTACGTAATTCTTGTGTGAGTTCATCAAGAGTTTTTACGCTACGAATAGGTTCCGTTCGTCTTCTATCATCTGCTGCACTCCCAAATAAAGCTATATCCGCAATTGTTTTCAATAGTGATGGTTGATTGCTTTCAAGATTAGGACGTCCCACTGAATCCCTCAGAGATAGTCTTTTTTTTATTTCTGGATTTTCATGACAAATATCTTCTAACTTTCTTTTCATACCATCCCTGTGCTTCTTCTGGGCAACTGCGTTTTGAATCTTCCTGGTTAAATCCTGTTTTGCTGTTTTTATTTCCTCACGCAACTTAATGATCTGTTTATCAACTTCAGCACGGCTTGGCATAGTATCTCTAGTAGAATACAAAGCGTTCAGATTTTTTTCGAGTAGAGCAATCTTATTTTTCATAGCTTCCTGAGAAGGTTTTGCTCTCTGTTTATCTGCATTTTCATTATTTTCACATTGCTGTTGTGATTCATTACCGGGTTTTATTACCTCTTTTTCCTGTTTTTTAAGATTTGAAGCTGGCTGTATTTGTGTTTTTTCTGCAGGTTTACAGGTAGTCGTTGCCTAAAAGTACAAACTTTCTATTGGTTCTGCTAAAGATTCTCTTATTAAGCTACATAAATACAAAGTATGCAATAAAAACTGTATTTAAAGATTATTTAAAGCCCTAGCCTGTCATTTACGTGTATCAACTTCCCCCAGAGGGAAATTGCAAAATTCGCATAAATTTCTAATATTCCTAGTACTGATAGGTGGGTTGGGTACGTAATGCTGTATGATACAATATTCTGTTTACAAAATGCTGTATACGAAATTCTGTATTTCAGAATTCTGTAAAAAATATTCTGTATTGCCGAAATGCCAATACAAAATTTCGTCAGTACAGAATTTCGTCAGTACAGAATTTCGTCAATACATAATTTTGTCAATACAGAATTTTTTTAAGACACTACAGAATTTTGTCACTGCAGAATTTTGTTACGTTAATTTACAGTATTTCGTATGAAAAGAATTTTGATATACAGCATTTTGTAGGGATCCCCTGATAGGTACCTAAAAAGATTTTGTTACTCACCTTGGAAAAAAAATGTAGTAGATTGGATTTATTCTTAGTCGCCGCTTGCAATTCTTCTTCAATTCTCTTAGATACAATGATATCTAGTTCCTTGTCGGACTTTGCTTGTAATTTATAATTTCGCCACACTTCGTTTACTAACTTTTGTACATTTTGTACTTTCGTACTTGTATGAGATTTTTTAAAACTTTCAAACAATTTTTGGTATAACTTGGATTTGTCTATTTGAAACGACATCTTATTTAAACGTTAAACTTTGGCTAATGGAATCAACGGTAACACAAATGTTGAGATGCGTTGTATCCGAACAAAACAATATATTGTACTAACAGAAGAAATTTAGACACTAGTGATGATTAGACAATAGTGAACAGCGCGCGGCAATTCCCCGAATCGCGTATGCGTGTATATTTGCGGGAATCCCCGAAAATGCGATTCGTTTTCAAGCATAGATAATGTGAGGATTGCCATTCGTGTAAAAAAGTAAATAACTACTAATGACGTAATCATCATCTAGACTCCCCTACCTCCCATGTCATACAAAATAAGCAAAACAAAGACCCCCCACCCCCCATAGTGCTTACGTAATACTTGAACGGCCCCTTATATAAATATTTGGGAATATTTGGTGAATCGTGAATTTTTCGTCATGTCGAATGGTCGCGGCTCCGTGTATATGTTTGCATCCATATAAGTATGTAAGTATGTCTTTTCAATGCTCGACAGTCGCAGCTGCTATGCGTCAAGTGCACGCTTAAGCGTACAGTAAGATGCAGAAAACAGCCACAAGTAGCTAATAAAAAAATTCTTTTCCGGACATATCGATATTAGAGAAAATTTCGAAAGAATTATCTCTTTTTTTTATTTAAATTATATATTAAACTAGCATGTTCCTTTTCATAACATATGTATCCCAAAGTTAAGAACTTACTCCGAAACAGGAGTGCGGCTTATTTGGAGGTTTCTGTACACACATTCAGCCTTCGGATGAAGCCCAAAATTCCAAGTATTTAACATTGAAGTTTCTGTGAGCTACGCAGCGCTGTTCATAACAACAGGGACAAAAGCCGCGAATCGTTCAACTCTAATTTTTCAGTCAGGGAATTCAACAAAGTTTTAGAAGGTGTCTTAGGCAGACAAATATTAATAGATATATTAATATATATTTTTGGATGATTTTAAAAAAATTCAAATATATTGGGCATACAATTTTGAGGAAGCTAGCATTCTTCTTTGCTTCTAATCACAAGCAAATACTGTTTGACTGCACCTAAGTTTACATAATTTAGTGTCTTACTATTAACTTTTGGTGAGAAATTTGTCTGTCATTGAGATTACTCTATACGTTAACTTTCTTTGGAATGTATATACAGTAATATCCAAATAAGTTGCAGGCCTTTTTCGGAATAAGGTTCTAACTTTTGCGGCTATATACATATGATTTTGTGCACTTTTTGTCAATTGGAGATCAACATATTTAAAGATATAAGCCAATTTCATTCCTGACTTCAACCCCGATGTCAAACAAACACAATCTGCTCCAAAAAGACAACGGTCCTTGGAGCAAAATGAGCCAAACGCAAAAAGGCACAAAACCATTGGCGGGACGCCTAGAAAATCCTTTGCGGAGGTTGCAAACGACCGCATGATTGATAGATGAGAACCATCCCGAAGGAATGATCCCCAAGGTCCAATGGATATGGGTTCAGACCGAGCTAACGAAAGTGGCCCTGAAGATTATACTGGAGAACCCCGGCCCCCCGCCTGCGTGCGAAGATTTAGGCTGGCACCAAGGTCAGATAAAAATAGTAGCGTGCGACGATGAGAGATCGGTTCGACTGTACAAAGGAGCCATCGCAAAAGTCGGCGAAGTGTACCCGAATGCCAAGCTGGTGGTTGTGGACAGGAAGGATATTCCGTCCAGACCGCGAGCAAGGGTCTGGTTACCTTCAACATTCGAAGACCCGGAAGATATACTAAAACTCATACGGGTTTGCAATCCTAACATCTGAACGCAGGAGTGGAGATATGTCAAAACGTTAAGTAATAACAACTGCGCAGGCTCTCCTACTCCTGACCGAAAACTCGATTGAAACGTTTGCAAAATGTGATGGGCCTTTGAAATACGGTTTTGTAAGAATAAAACTACATATTTACAAAACCGATACGAAGGCAATAGAATTCCTCACCACTAAGGATGACACAGAACTTATGAGCAAATTAGACCCCATGAGCGACACAGAACCGATGAGTAAAACTGAATATCCCACCGAAGAAGAATACGCCTCTTCAGGCTCAGAAATAGGCTTAGGGAGGATGTACTTCGAACGGGTGGGTAATTTTTCCGTAGAACAGCGTAAGTATTCTGAAAGGGAACTTTTATGCAAAAATAAAGAAGATCCAGACATGACGCTAACAGCTGATACATCTTCTACAGATAAATCTACACCACTGTAAGGAAGCCGGCCTTGCCCTCTTGGATCGTCTGGCAGAAGGTCACCCAGATGTAGTTCTCATCCAGGAACCATAGGTAGGGAATGGCGAAATTTGCGACCTGAGGACCTCAGATTATAAGTCATACAAGACCAATTGTGAAGGTATTAAAAGGGCATTTATAATTGCAAAAATACAACTTAATATATTTATGATTCAAAATTTCAGTAACACAGATACTACGACGGGTAGCTGGGAAGTGAGCGGAAGCAACATCTGGCTAACATCGTATTACTTTGCCGGAGACGACACAGGTCCACTACCATCCCCGCTGATAAGAACATTTATGGAAGACTGCAAAGCACACAATCGTCAATTAGTCATACGAGGCGACGCAAATGCTCACCATGAAATATGGGGGAGCTCGGATACCAACGAACATGGTGAGTCTCTCTTTAATTATATTATATGTAGTGAGCTTTTAGTGTGTAACAAAGGCAACGAACCCACATTTGTTATACGTAATAGACAGGAAATTCTTAATATTACGCCAGCAAGTCACACCCTTTACGGAAAGATGACGCAGTGGAGAGTTTTGAATGAACACTCATACTCCGATCATCGCTATATAGAAATAAAATTTGAGGGAAGCAGCTCTTCCTGCCAGCAGGAACTAGAAAAACACAAAGTAGCAAGTCTATAAATGGGAACTTAAGGAAAGATTTTCTATTTTTCAAAATATTCCTATAGAAAATAAAAAATCACTGAATGAGCACGTACAAACCCTTGCGGAGATTTGTTGAACTGCGCTAAATAAGGCCTGCCCTATAAGTAAATATAAGGGGAAGAAAAAACCGTCTTGGTGGTCTGAAGACCTGACAACATTAAGCAATGACAGCAGAAGACAGTTTAATAGAGCGAAAGCGACACGAGAGTGTAGAGACTTGAACTGCTATTACATTACACTAAGAATTTCCAAAACAGAAGTTAGGAAAGCTAAAAGGTCTGGTTGGAGGACGTTCTGTGGAGAAATCGAAGGAACCACAGATACTTCTATACTGCGGAAGATCCTTTCAAAAAGTCACTACTCCTCCGGATACCTCCAAAAACCGGATAAAAGTTGGACTATCTCGAGTGATGAAACTTTGAAGTTGCTAGTGGGCACTCACTTTCCCAGCAACGAGTCACCTAATATAATAATCAACAATCGAACACAAAGATCTAATTCTGACCTTGAAGACATAATTACTGGAACTAGGATAACCTAGACAATGAACATCTTTAAACCATTTAAGTCACCGGGTCCAGATGAATTATTCCCGGCCCAAATACAACATTCACTAAACTATATTATGGAGTGGTTAATGGACATATTCAAGGTTGCTTTCAAGCTTAAACGTATTCCATCAGTATGAAAAGAAGTAAAATTTGTCTTTATTCCCAAGGCAGGAAAAAATTCACACACAATACCCAAGGATTTTAGGCCATTTAGCTTATTCTCCTTCTCGCTAAAAACATTAGAAAGAATAATAGAAGAGTATATTAAACAAGCTTAATATCTCACAACATGCGTACTGTAAAGGGAAATCTACCGAAACAGCAACTCACTTGTTACAGAAATCGAGAAGTCAATTTATAAAAAGGAATACACACTGGTAGCCTTCCTTGATATCGAGGGTGCGTTTAACAACATCCTACCGAATACCATAATAACGGCACTGACTGATTTCGGCATCTCCGACACTCTGGTTGAGTTCAACCAAAACGTGCTCATGAGCAGATTTCTGATCGCAACGCTAGGGACCACAAAGATCAGGAAAAGAGTCTGTAGAGGAACACCTCAAGGCTGTCCCCTCTCATCTGGGTGCTGGTAATAAACTTCTTGCTAAAGAGCCTAGAAGAGAGAGGACAACACGTCGGGGCAGATGCGGATGATGTTGCAATGGTTGTAAGAGGGAAATTTCCTAATACACTTTGTGAAATCATTCAAGATTTACTAAACATGGTTGAAAACTGGTCAAAAGCAAATGGGCTAAGCGTCAACCCCAACAAAACTGAACCTATCTTATTAACCAGGAAACATATAATTCCAAAAATAACTCCTCCGACTCTAGGTGGAATGGCACTGTCAATTAGCCCGGTACTCAAGTCTAGTACTAGACAGAAAACTAAGATGGAAGTCAAATGACGAAGATAGAGTGAAAAGAGCATCAATAGCACTCTACTCTTGTAAACAGCTAATAGGACTAAGTTGAGGTCTTTCCCTATCTATCTTATATTAGCCTTACTCAGCAATTGTAAGACTAATCCTAACGTACAGTACACTAGTATGTTGACCGGCTTTAGATAAGTTATATATCAAAAAAACCATGGTACATGTACAAAGAATGGCCAGTCTTTGCATATGCGGGGCCCTGAGGACCACACCCACAGAGGCACGTAACATTATGCTTAACCCATTACCAATAGAGCATTTAGGCAAGCAAGAAGATTAAGAGAAATCGGTCTACTCAGAACAAACCAGAGAGGACACTCTTCGATTTTAGAAAAATTCCCCTGCATTCCTGTTACAATGAATTTCTGTAAGACCAAGGATATCAACTGAAATAAATCCTTCGTCACAGTATTTCCTTCCAAAGAGGAATGGGACAATGGGCTTATTGTTAAGGAAAATGATACAAACATCTATACAGATGGCTCAAAACTAGACAACAGAGTAGTAGGTGGAAGATTTTACTCCGATAAACTTGGAGTTAGCCAATCTTTTCGCCAACCTGATCATTATTTCAGGCCGCAGTCACTGCTATAAAAGAGAGACCTACGGTAATAAAAACGAGAGTATTATCCACAAATGAAGTCTTCATATACTCGGACAGTCAAGCAGCCATAAAAGCGCTAGAATCTAAAACACATTCGTTAAAAACAGCCATAGAATGTTATAAACTTCTAAATGACGTATAAATACTACAAAGTGCACCTTATTTGGGTGCCAAGCCACAGGAATATAACAGGGAGTTTCAAGGCAGATGGACTTGCTCGAACCGGTACAACGCTCGACCTCCAAGTGGATAAGATGATTTTACCCATGCCTATAGCCACTTGTAAACTACTTATACATAGGTAGATAGGGAAACCATCAGTAAGGTAAATACAAGTTGGAAAAACCTCTCAACATGCGAACTAAGCAGACAGACATGGCCGAAATGGAACAGCAGTCGATCAAAAAGCTTGTTGAGATTTAACAGAGAAGCTAAGAGAAAAATGATAGGGGTATTAACTGGTCATTGTCTAATAGGCAGCCACGCTAGAAGGTTAGGACTCCCGTACTTCGATTTCAGTAGAAACTGTTTTAATACAGAAGAAGAGGAAACAGTCAGACACCTTTTATGTGTGTGTGAAAGCTTAGCGGCAAGGAAGCTCCGCACTCTTGACATGCCATTTTTAATTGATGGAGCGGACATAGCGCATCTAAAACTAACGAAGCTTTCCTCGTTTATTAAAGCTACCGGATGGCTTGAAAAGGAATCTATTGGGAAAGGATAAATTCCAATGGTATCACAATGGACCTATGAAAGGTGTAAGTTAATCATTGCGACAGCCACCCCACCGACCTACCTATTTGTTACAGTTTTCTGCGTCGTACTGTGTGCTTCAATACATTTAAGTATAATAATATAATGAATGCATGCATATAAGTTAAAGTTTCATTTATAAAACTTTGCTTTTAAAAAAGTCGGTGGACTTGGGCCCGCTTTTACAATTGTTTCATTAACTTAGAATTATACTTGATGCTTTCCATTTCAATTCAACTGGGCTATTCGGGTCATGTTCTTCGATTTCGATGTAACTCAAATATGTTGCTCTCTGGTCAAAATAATGAGACACGTATTTTTTTGTTCGCTCGAAAAAAAATTTTTTCAAGATTTATCGGCAATTTTGTTTTTCGGCTCAAAATCGATTTTTTTTTAATTATACCTATAAGAAAATTTTTTTTTTAATGCTCATAACTTAGTCAAAAATGAACCGATTTTAAAAATTCTGGGTTCAAAATGATCGTCATTACTTGCACGAGCGACTTCACGTAGAAACAATTGCAAAAAAGTAGTTAAACATTTTTTATATTGCAAAAAAAAAATGCGAAACAGGTTTTTTACTCAAAACTTTATTACTCAAAAACAATTAATTTTAGCTACTCGCATTCAGCTCAATTGAAGTTTGAGGTGTCCTCTTGATTTGGAAAAAGTTACAAAAAAAAAATACATTTTTTTAAATATTGATCTTCGAAAAAATTTCTACATGTGTGCCATAATTTATTTGGTCACTTTTATTTCGTCACCATAAACCAGCACAAAAATAGAGAAGTCAATACACTCTCACAACTTGAAAGAAGAACTTTACGACGTCTGAATAGAAACCGACCAATTGACCTATTAAATTAAATATTAATTCTCGTATGCTAAAATAACTGTTCTAAATATTGTAAAATGTAATTGTTTTCCTAAAATGTAATCGCTCTATTCGTCTTGGCACTGGCCATGATGAAATATATTTAATAATTTTCCTAACTAA
Source organism: Anastrepha fraterculus (assembly GCA_037575425.1). Lineage (NCBI taxonomy): Eukaryota > Metazoa > Arthropoda > Insecta > Diptera > Tephritidae > Anastrepha > Anastrepha fraterculus. Next base: position 88,731 of record JAYXIM010000151.1, on the reverse strand, counting down.
TTGTTAAAAAATGTACTAAATGTCAGTATGACAGATGTATGATTAATGTAGGAATAACAAAATAAAAAAAAGGAAAAAGACAAAGAAGTAACAAATTGTACACAGAGGCAGAAACATATATGAGAAGCCTTACTGGCCAGCTTGGCCTTGCGATGCAATGCTTAAACGGCGGTACCGCAGGGCAAACTAAAGCTACAGAGGTCGGAGTTAAGCTTAGTACGTTGGTTTACTCTTTAGCAAGTCCAGTTAGTATGATAATACTGACTGTGCGTGGTCCCGAATGAGGTGTAGCTACAGCAAACACTATGAATCGTTCATGCCTTCTATGTTGACGGTATCTATGTAAGATAAAAAAAACAAACAAAAACAAAAAACAGACCGCAAAAAACATAACCGCACATACCGGGCAGTCACTTATTCCTCTAAATGTGTATGCCGTCCAAAACTAAGCCTTGTAACTACAAGAAAAAAAATCATTCATTTCCACTAAAATTCTAAGCCTTGCGACTACAAGAACAAAACACTTTTATAGGCACAGCTGTAGCGGCTATGATTCTTTTAGCCGCAGCGGCGCTGAACAGTTTCAAATATTGTACAGCACAACAAAAACAAATTCATATAAGTTCGAGCTCATATTTCTAGGAGGAAATTGCTTTCATTCATAAAACGAGTCTCCCATATGCCAATTTTTTTCAGCGATGACAAAAACTTACATCGAAGATTGAAGAAATCAAACCAAATAGTCAATACTGGAATATTTCTTATAGAAATATTTGGTGAGCAAAAACAAACAAAAACAAAAAAACAGACATATAACCGCACATACCGGGCACTCACTTTATTCCTCTAAATGCGTATGTCGTCCAAAACTAAGCCTTGTAACTACAAGAAAAAAGATCATTCATTGGCGCTAAAATTCTTAGCCTTGCGACTACAAGAACAAAACACATTTATAGGCACAGCTGCAGCGGCTATGATTCTTTTAGTCGCAGCGGCGCTGAACAGTTTCAAATATTGTACAACACAACAAAAACAAATTCATATACGTTCGACCTCATATTTCTAGGAGGAAAGTGCTTTCATTCATAAAACGAGTCTCCCCAATGCCAATTTTTTTCAGCGATGACAAAAACTTACATCGAAGATTGAAGAAATCAAACCAAATAGTCAATACTGGAATATTTCTTAGGGGCCGTTCAAGTATTACGTAAGCAGATTTATTACAATTATTTACCCCCCGTCCCCCTTGTCAGCAAAAGTAAGCAAAGCTTTTACCCCCTCCCCCCATGCTTACGTAAACATTTTTCAATTAAAAAATGTATTTTTTTATATTATAATTATAATGTTATAATTATAATTTTAAAAATAAGAAAATAGATTTAGAATAGAGACTAGATTTTACTGATGCAGTATTCAACATAGAGTAAGAGACAAAAATAGGTATTATAATCCTACGAACATAACAAACTTATTTTAAATTTTTGGTACACATATTAAATTCAAATTAACAGTCTTCAGTCCATGAAACCCGAATCCATGATTCTAAGTTTTCGATGACATTGGATGGCTTGGATTGCTGCTCAGTGTTGAGAATCTGCTCACTTTCATCCGATTTTGGAATGTCTACGTCGTTCTCATCGAGCCATTCAACATCATGGTGCTCTAAATTTTGAATAATGCACATCAGTTCATTAGCACGACGAGCAGCGACTCTTACAGGGTTAACTTTCCTATCAGTGTGCGTGTTTGCTTTTTTATGGATCTTCTCGATGTGACGATTTAGTGACTTGATGGAAGCATGATAAAGACCACACGTTTTGCATGTGAGATTTGATAGCCTCAATTTTACCGTCGGACAAAAGTAATCGTAGGGCATTTGCAGGAAATCTTTGAGTGAAGCACTTAAGCGTAGAGCTAAATTGAGTGGAAGATCAAGAAATTGCCCTCCTTCATCCAAAACCAAGTCATCAACTGTTTGTTTTACTTTTACAGGTGGTGGAAGAAAACTGTTATCTAGTAATCTGAATAGGCCACTTCTTGGACGACAGCATTCTGTATTTCTACATTTTACAATTTGAAGCAAGTATTGGCTTTCACGCACATGTTCTTAATACCATTTAATATCTGGAAAATCAGGAACATCTTGTTGACCTGCCCCAACATATTTTGCAGTAACATTATAGCCATCAATTTCCATTGAACTCCATACTTCAGCTAATACATTTCCTGCAAATTCGAAATTAGATATTTCTAAATGTTCATCAATTGTAACGCCACGTTCATCCAAATGAGACCCAAAATGGTCATGAGGCAATATTAAACTAGCCAGTTCCCGACTAAGAGGAGCCATTCTGCGCTCTACTCTGTTGTACGCACTTCTTCCAGGAGCATTGGTAGCTAAAAACAGTGCATCGAGATCATGTCGCTTAAAGTGTTGTATAGCAAACCCTATGACCTTTTCATAACGCGGATTTTCATCTGGCCCTTCATCAACCGTCAAGATTACCACTGGTTTTACTAGTCCATGGCCAGTTTTAGCTAATGGTCGAAACTCTTCAAGTTCGAGAAGGGTCTCGAAATCCTGAGCATGAGTATTAGCAGTAGATGAACTATGCTTTCCACTTCGAATAGCGACGTATGTTGGTCCAGAATATCCAACGGCTTGCGGTTGTCCTAGCATTCTGGAAGTGATTTTGATACCAGCGTAAACAGATGGTATTAATTTATGACGCTCAGCGATTACCCAATCGTGGTCAGGTAATTTGATTCTATATTCCATGTGCATTAGAAGAGGTGCTTGCTTATTTGCCGCAGTTACGCCAATAGGGACTCGAGCTTTATCATCTTGAGATATGAAAAATACTTGATCTGGTCCAAGTATGGATGCTATGTTCTCTAAATAATGTATTGATGTTTCAGCGAACTTCATATCTAAGTGGCTCTTGTGGTGATCAGTTTGAGCCCGAATGAGCTTAACAGGGACTGTCGATACATGTCTTCGTCCCTCTGCAGAATTAGATTTTCTGGGAATCAAACGAAGATATGTCCCACTGCGACTAATGTCAAATCCTATTTTACGTAATTCTTGTGTGAGTTCATCAAGAGTTTTTACGCTACGAATAGATTCCGTTCGTCTTCTATCATCTGCTGCACTCCCAAATAAAGCTATATCCGCAATTGTTTTCAATAGTGATGGTTGATTGCTTTCAAGATTAGGACGTCCCACTGAATCCCTCAGAGATAGTCTTTTTTTTATTTCTGGATTTTCATGACAAATATCTTCTAACTTTCTTTTCATACCATCCCTGTGCTTCTTCTGGGCAACTGCGTTTTGAATCTTCCTGGTTAAATCCTGTTTTGCTGTTTTTATTTCCTCACGCAACTTAATGATCTGTTTATCAACTTCAGCACGGCTTGGCATAGTATCTCTAGTAGAATACAAAGCGTTCAGATTTTTTTCGAGTAGAGCAATCTTATTTTTCATAGCTTCCTGAGAAGGTTTTGCTCTCTGTTTATCTGCATTTTCATTATTTTCACATTGCTGTTGTGATTCATTACCGGGTTTTATTTTCTCTTTTTCCTGTTTTTTAAGATTTGAAGCTGGCTGTATTTGTGTTTTTTCTGCAGGTTTACAGGTAGTCGTTGCCTAAAAGTACAAACTTTCTATTGGTTCTGCTAAAGATTCTCTTATTAAGCTACATAAATACAAAGTATGCAATAAAAACTGTATTTAAAGATTATTTAAAGCCCTAGCCTGTCATTTACGTGTATCAACTTCCCCCAGAGGGAAATTGCAAAATTCGCATAAATTTCTAATATTCCTAGTACTGATAGGTGGGTTGGGTACGTAATGCTGTATGATACAATATTCTGTTTACAAAATGCTGTATACGAAATTCTGTATTTCAGAATTCTGTAAAAAATATTCTGTATTGCCGAAATGCCAATACAAAATTTCGTCAGTACAGAATTTCGTCAATACATAATTTTGTCAATACAGAATTTTTTTAAGACACTACAGAATTTTGTCACTGCAGAATTTTGTTACGTTAATTTACAGTATTTCGTATGAAAAGAATTTTGATATACAGCATTTTGTAGGGATCCCCTGATAGGTACCTAAAAAGATTTTGTTACTCACCTTGGAAAAAAAATGTAGTAGATTGGATTTATTCTTAGTCGCCGCTTGCAATTCTTCTTCAATTCTCTTAGATACAATGATATCTAGTTCCTTGTCGGACTTTGCTTGTAATTTATAATTTCGCCACACTTCGTTTACTAACTTTTGTACATTTTGTACTTTCGTACTTGTATGAGATTTTTTAAAACTTTCAAACAATTTTTGGTATAACTTGGATTTGTCTATTTGAAACGACATCTTATTTAAACGTTAAACTTTGGCTAATGGAATCAACGGTAACACAAATGTTGAGATGCGTTGTATCCGAACAAAACAATATATTGTACTAACAGAAGAAATTTAGACACTAGTGATGATTAGACAATAGTGAACAGCGCGCGGCAATTCCCCGAATCGCGTATGCGTGTATATTTGCGGGAATCCCCGAAAATGCGATTCGTTTTCAAGCATAGATAATGTGAGGATTGCCATTCGTGTAAAAAAGTAAATAACTACTGATGACGTAATCATCATCTAGACTCCCCTACCTCCCATGTCATACAAAATAAGCAAAACAAAGACCCCCCACCCCCCATAGTGCTTACGTAATACTTGAACGGCCCCTTATATAAATATTTGGGAATATTTGGTGAATCGTGAATTTTTCGTCATGTCGAATGGTCGCGGCTCCGTGTATATGTTTGCATCCATATAAGTATGTAAGTATGTCTTTTCAATGCTCGACAGTCGCAGCTGCTATGCGTCAAGTGCACGCTTAAGCGTACAGTAAGATGCAGAAAACAGCCACAAGTAGCTAATAAAAAAATTCTGTTCCGGACATATCGATATTAGAGAAAATTTCGAAAGAATTATCTCTTTTTTTTTATTTAAATTATATATTAAATTAGCATGTTCCTTTTCATAACATATGTATCCCAAAGTTAAGAACTTACTCCGAAACAGGAGTGCGGCTTATTTGGAGGTTTCTGTACACACATTCAGCCTTCGGATGAAGCCCAAAATTCCAAGTATTTAACATTGAAGTTTCTGTGAGCTACGCAGCGCTGTTCATAACAACAGGGACAAAAGCCGCGAATCGTTCAACTCTAATTTTTCAGTCAGGGAATTCAACAAAGTTTTAGAAGGTGTCTTAGGCAGACAAATATTAATAGATATATTAATATATATTTTTGGATGATTTAAAAAAATTCAAATATATTGGGCATACAATTTTGAGGAAGCTAGCATTCTTCTTTGCTTCTAATCACAAGCAAATACTGTTTGACTGCACCTAAGTTTACATAATTTAGTGTCTTACTATTAACTTTTGGTGAGAAATTTGTCTGTCATTGAGATTACTCTATACGTTAACTTTCTTTGGAATGTATATACAGTAATATCCAAATAAGTTGCAGGCCTTTTTCGGAATAAGGTTCTAACTTTTGCGGCTATATACATATGATTTTGTGCACTTTTTGTCAATTGGAGATCAACATATTTAAAGATATAAGCCAGATAGACCCGGAAGATATACTAAAACTCATACGGGTTTGCAATCCTAACATCTGAACGCAGGAGTGGAGATATGTCAAAACGTTAAGTAATAACAACTGCGCAGGCTCTCCTACTCCTGACCGAAAACTCGATTGAAACGTTTGCAAAATGTGATGGGCCTTTGAAATACGGTTTTGTAAGAATAAAACTACATATTTACAAAACCGATACGAAGGCAATAGAATTCCTCACCACTAAGGATGACACAGAACTTATGAGCAAATTAGACCCCATGAGCGACACAGAACCGATGAGTAAAACTGAATATCCCACCGAAGAAGAATACGCCTCTTCAGGCTCAGAAATAGGCTTAGGGAGGATGTACTTCGAACGGGTGGGTAATTTTTCCGTAGAACAGCGTAAGTATTCTGAAAGGGAACTTTTATGCAAAAATAAAGAAGATCCAGACATGACGCTAACAGCTGATACATCTTCTACAGATAAATCTACACCACTGTAAGGAAGCCGGCCTTGCCCTCTTGGATCGTCTGGCAGAAGGTCACCCAGATGTAGTTCTCATCCAGGAACCATAGGTAGGGAATGGCGAAATTTGCGACCTGAGGACCTCAGATTATAAGTCATACAAGACCAATTGTGAAGGTATTAAAAGGGCATTTATAATTGCAAAAATACAACTTAATATATTTATGATTCAAAATTTCAGTAACACAGATACTACGACGGGTAGCTGGGAAGTGAGCGGAAGCAACATCTGGCTAACATCGTATTACTTTGCCGGAGACGACACAGGTCCACTACCATCCCCGCTGATAAGAACATTTATGGAAGACTGCAAAGCACACAATCGTCAATTAGTCATACGAGGCGACGCAAATGCTCACCATGAAATATGGGGGAGCTCGGATACCAACGAACATGGTGAGTCTCTCTTTAATTATATTATATGTAGTGAGCTTTTAGTGTGTAACAAAGGCAACGAACCCACATTTGTTATACGTAATAGACAGGAAATTCTTAATATTACGCCAGCAAGTCACACCCTTTACGGAAAGATGACGCAGTGGAGAGTTTTGAATGAACACTCATACTCCGATCATCGCTATATAGAAATAAAATTTGAGGGAAGCAGCTCTTCCTGCCAGCAGGAACTAGAAAAACACAAAGTAGCAAGTCTATAAATGGGAACTTAAGGAAAGATTTTCTATTTTTCAAAATATTCCTATAGAAAATAAAAAATCACTGAATGAGCACGTACAAACCCTTGCGGAGATTTGTTGAACTGCGCTAAATAAGGCCTGCCCTATAAGTAAATATAAGGGGAAGAAAAAACCGTCTTGGTGGTCTGAAGACCTGACAACATTAAGCAATGACAGCAGAAGACAGTTTAATAGAGCGAAAGCGACACGAGAGTGTAGAGACTTGAACTGCTATTACATTACACTAAGAATTTCCAAAACAGAAGTTAGGAAAGCTAAAAGGTCTGGTTGGAGGACGTTCTGTGGAGAAATCGAAGGAACCACAGATACTTCTATACTGCGGAAGATCCTTTCAAAAAGTCACTACTCCTCCGGATACCTCCAAAAACCGGATAAAAGTTGGACTATCTCGAGTGATGAAACTTTGAAGTTGCTAGTGGGCACTCACTTTCCCAGCAACGAGTCACCTAATATAATAATCAACAATCGAACACAAAGATCTAATTCTGACCTTGAAGACATAATTACTGGAACTAGGATAACCTAGACAATGAACATCTTTAAACCATTTAAGTCACCGGGTCCAGATGAATTATTCCCGGCCCAAATACAACATTCACTAAACTATATTATGGAGTGGTTAATGGACATATTCAAGGTTGCTTTCAAGCTTAAACGTATTCCATCAGTATGAAAAGAAGTAAAATTTGTCTTTATTCCCAAGGCAGGAAAAAATTCACACACAATACCCAAGGATTTTAGGCCATTTAGCTTATTCTCCTTCTCGCTAAAAACATTAGAAAGAATAATAGAAGAGTATATTAAACAAGCTTAATATCTCACAACATGCGTACTGTAAAGGGAAATCTACCGAAACAGCAACTCACTTGTTACAGAAATCGAGAAGTCAATTTATAAAAAGGAATACACACTGGTAGCCTTCCTTGATATCGAGGGTGCGTTTAACAACATCCTACCGAATACCATAATAACGGCACTGACTGATTTCGGCATCTCCGACACTCTGGTTGAGTTCAACCAAAACGTGCTCATGAGCAGATTTCTGATCGCAACGCTAGGGACCACAAAGATCAGGAAAAGAGTCTGTAGAGGAACACCTCAAGGCTGTCCCCTCTCATCTGGGTGCTGGTAATAAACTTCTTGCTAAAGAGCCTAGAAGAGAGAGGACAACACGTCGGGGCAGATGCGGATGATGTTGCAATGGTTGTAAGAGGGAAATTTCCTAATACACTTTGTGAAATCATTCAAGATTTACTAAACATGGTTGAAAACTGGTCAAAAGCAAATGGGCTAAGCGTCAACCCCAACAAAACTGAACCTATCTTATTAACCAGGAAACATATAATTCCAAAAATAACTCCTCCGACTCTAGGTGGAATGGCACTGTCAATTAGCCCGGTACTCAAGTCTAGTACTAGACAGAAAACTAAGATGGAAGTCAAATGACGAAGATAGAGTGAAAAGAGCATCAATAGCACTCTACTCTTGTAAACAGCTAATAGGACTAAGTTGAGGTCTTTCCCTATCTATCTTATATTAGCCTTACTCAGCAATTGTAAGACTAATCCTAACGTACAGTACACTAGTATGTTGACCGGCTTTAGATAAGTTATATATCAAAAAAAACCATGGTACATGTACAAAGAATGGCCAGTCTTTGCATATGCGGGGCCCTGAGGACCACACCCACAGAGGCACGTAACATTATGCTTAACCCATTACCAATAGAGCATTTAGGCAAGCAAGAAGATTAAGAGAAATCGGTCTACTCAGAACAAACCAGAGAGGACACTCTTCGATTTTAGAAAAATTCCCCTGCATTCCTGTTACAATGAATTTCTGTAAGACCAAGGATATCAACTGAAATAAATCCTTCGTCACAGTATTTCCTTCCAAAGAGGAATGGGACAATGGGCTTATTGTTAAGGAAAATGATACAAACATCTATACAGATGGCTCAAAACTAGACAACAGAGTAGTAGGTGGAAGATTTTACTCCGATAAACTTGGAGTTAGCCAATCTTTTCGCCAACCTGATCATTATTTCAGGCCGCAGTCACTGCTATAAAAGAGAGACCTACGGTAATAAAAACGAGAGTATTATCCACAAATGAAGTCTTCATATACTCGGACAGTCAAGCAGCCATAAAAGCGCTAGAATCTAAAACACATTCGTTAAAAACAGCCATAGAATGTTATAAACTTCTAAATGACGTATAAATACTACAAAGTGCACCTTATTTGGGTGCCAAGCCACAGGAATATAACAGGGAGTTTCAAGGCAGATGGACTTGCTCGAACCGGTACAACGCTCGACCTCCAAGTGGATAAGATGATTTTACCCATGCCTATAGCCACTTGTAAACTACTTATACATAGGTAGATAGGGAAACCATCAGTAAGGTAAATACAAGTTGGAAAAACCTCTCAACATGCGAACTAAGCAGACAGACATGGCCGAAATGGAACAGCAGTCGATCAAAAAGCTTGTTGAGATTTAACAGAGAAGCTAAGAGAAAAATGATAGGGGTATTAACTGGTCATTGTCTAATAGGCAGCCACGCTAGAAGGTTAGGACTCCCGTACTTCGATTTCAGTAGAAACTGTTTTAATACAGAAGAAGAGGAAACAGTCAGACACCTTTTATGTGTGTGTGAAAGCTTAGCGGCAAGGAAGCTCCGCACTCTTGACATGCCATTTTTAATTGATGGAGCGGACATAGCGCATCTAAAACTAACGAAGCTTTCCTCGTTTATTAAAGCTACCGGATGGCTTGAAAAGGAATCTATTGGGAAAGGATAAATTCCAATGGTATCACAATGGACCTATGAAAGGTGTAAGTTAATCATTGCGACAGCCACCCCACCGACCTACCTATTTGTTACAGTTTTCTGCGTCGTACTGTGTGCTTCAATACATTTAAGTATAATAATATAATGAATGCATGCATATAAGTTAAAGTTTCATTTATAAAACTTTGCTTTTAAAAAAGTCGGTGGACTTGGGCCCGCTTTTACAATTGTTTCATTAACTTAGAATTATACTTGATGCTTTCCATTTCAATTCAACTGGGCTATTCGGGTCATGTTCTTCGATTTCGATGTAACTCAAATATGTTGCTCTCTGGTCAAAATAATGAGACACGTATTTTTTTGTTCGCTCGAAAAAAAATTTTTTCAAGATTTATCGGCAATTTTGTTTTTCGGCTCAAAATCGATTTTTTTTTAATTATACCTATAAGAAAATTTTTTTTTTTAATGCTCATAACTTAGTCAAAAATGAACCGATTTTAAAAATTCTGGGTTCAAAATGATCGTCATTACTTGCACGAGCGACTTCACGTAGAAACAATTGCAAAAAAGTAGTTAAACATTTTTTATTTTGCAAAAAAAAATGCGAAACAGGTTTTTTACTCAAAACTTTATTACTCAAAAACAATTAATTTTAGCTACTCGCATTCAGCTCAATTGAAGTTTGAGGTGTCCTCTTGATTTGGAAAAAGTTACAAAAAAAAATACATTTTTTTAAATATTGATCTTCGAAAAAATTTCTACATGTGTGCCATAATTTATTTGGTCACTTTTATTTCGTCACCATAAACCAGCACAAAAATAGAGAAGTCAATACACTCTCACAACTTGAAAGAAGAACTTTACGACGTCTGAATAGAAACCGACCAATTGACCTATTAAATTAAATATTAATTCTCGTATGCTAAAATAACTGTTCTAAATATTGTAAAATGTAATTGTTTTCCTAAAATGTAATCGCTCTATTCGTCTTGGCACTGGCCATGATGAAATATATTTAATAATTTTCCTAACTAATTGTTAAAAAATGTACTAAATGTCAGTATGACAGATGTATGATTAATGTAGGAATAACAAAATAAAAAAAAGGAAAAAGACAAAGAAGTAACAAATTGTACACAGAGGCAGAAACATATATGAGAAGCCTTACTGGCCAGCTTGGCCTTGCGATGCAATGCTTAAACGGCGGTACCGCAGGGCAAACTAAAGCTACAGAGGTCGGAGTTAAGCTTAGTACGTTGGTTTACTCTTTAGCAAGTCCAGTTAGTATGATAATACTGACTGTGCGTGGTCCCGAATGAGGTGTAGCTACAGCAAACACTATGAATCGTTCATGCCTTCTATGTTGACGGTATCTATGTAAGATAAAAAAAACAAACAAAAACAAAAAACAGACCGCAAAAAACATAACCGCACATACCGGGCAGTCACTTATTCCTCTAAATGTGTATGCCGTCCAAAACTAAGCCTTGTAACTACAAGAAAAAAAATCATTCATTTCCACTAAAATTCTAAGCCTTGCGACTACAAGAACAAAACACTTTTATAGGCACAGCTGTAGCGGCTATGATTCTTTTAGCCGCAGCGGCGCTGAACAGTTTCAAATATTGTACAGCACAACAAAAACAAATTCATATAAGTTCGAGCTCATATTTCTAGGAGGAAATTGCTTTCATTCATAAAACGAGTCTCCCATATGCCAATTTTTTTCAACGATGACAAAAACTTACATCGAAGATTGAAGAAATCAAACCAAATAGTCAATACTGGAATATTTCTTATAGAAATATTTGGTGAGCAAAAACAAACAAAAACAAAAAAACAGACATATAACCGCACATACCGGGCACTCACTTTATTCCTCTAAATGCGTATGTCGTCCAAAACTAAGCCTTGTAACTACAAGAAAAAAGATCATTCATTGGCGCTAAAATTCTTAGCCTTGCGACTACAAGAACAAAACACATTTATAGGCACAGCTGCAGCGGCTATGATTCTTTTAGTCGCAGCGGCGCTGAACAGTTTCAAATATTGTACAACACAACAAAAACAAATTCATATACGTTCGTCCTCATATTTCTAGGAGGAAAGTGCTTTCATTCATAAAACGAGTCTCCCCAATGCCAATTTTTTTCAGCGATGACAAAAACTTACATCGAAGATTGAAGAAATCAAACCAAATAGTCAATACTGGAATATTTCTTAGGGGCCGTTCAAGTATTACGTAAGCAGATTTATTACAATTATTTACCCCCCCGTCCCCCTTGTCAGCAAAAGTAAGCAAAGCTTTTACCCCTCCCCCCATGCTTACGTAAACATTTTTCAATTAAAAAATGTATTTTTTTATATTATAATTATAATGTTATAATTATAATTTTAAAAATAAGAAAATAGATTTAGAATAGAGACTAGATTTTACTGATGCAGTATTCAACATAGAGTAAGAGACAAAAATAGGTATTATAATCCTACGAACATAACAAACTTATTTTAAATTTTTGGTACACATATTAAATTCAAATTAACAGTCTTCAGTCCATGAAACCCGAATCCATGATTCTAAGTTTTCGATGACATTGGATGGCTTGGATTGCTGCTCAGTGTTGAGAATCTGCTCACTTTCATCCGATTTTGGAATGTCTACGTCGTTCTCATCGAGCCATTCAACATCATGGTGCTCTAAATTTTGAATAATGCACATCAGTTCATTAGCACGACGAGCAGCGACTCTTACAGGGTTAACTTTCCTATCAGTGTGCGTGTTTGCTTTTTTATGGATCTTCTCGATGTGACGATTTAGTGACTTGATGGAAGCATGATAAAGACCACACGTTTTGCATGTGCGATTTGATAGCCTCAATTTTACCGTCGGACAAAAGTAATCGTAGGGCATTTGCAGGAAATCTTTGAGTGAAGCACTTAAGCGTAGAGCTAAATTGAGTGGAAGATCAAGAAATTGCCCTCCTTCATCCAAAACCAAGTCATCAACTGTTTGTTTTACTTTTACAGGTGGTGGAAGAAACCTGTTATCTAGTAATCTGAATAGGCCACTTCTTGGACGACAGCATTCTGTATTTCTACATTTTACAATTTGAAGCAAGTATTGGCTTTCACGCACATGTTCTTAATACCATTTAATGTCTGGAAAATCAGGAACATCTTGTTGACCTGCCCCAACATATTTTGCAGTAACATTATAGCCATCAATTTCCATTGAACTCCATACTTCAGCTAATACATTTCCTGCAAATTCGAAATTAGATCTTTCTAAATGTTCATCAATTGTAACGCCACGTTCATCCAAATGAGACCCAAAATGGTCATGAGGCAATATTAAACTAGCCAGTTCCCGACTAATAGGAGCCATTCTGCGCTCTACTCTGTTGTACGCACTTCTTCCAGGAGCATTGGTAGCTAAAAACAATGCATCGAGATCATGTCGCTTAAAGTGTTGTATAGCAAACCCTATGACCTTTTCATAACGCGGATTTTCATCTGGCCCTTCATCAACCGTCATGATTACCACTGGTTTTACTAGTCCATGGCCAGTTTTAGCTAATGGTCGAAACTCTTCAAGTTCGAGAAGGGTCTCGAAATCCTGAGCATGAGTATTAGCAGTAGATGAACTATGCTTTCCACTTCGAATAGCGACGTATGTTGGTCCAGAATATCCAACGGCTTGCGGTTGTCCTAGCATTCTGGAAGTGATTTTGATACCAGCGTAAACAGATGGTATTAATTTATGACGCTCAGCGATTACCCAATCGTGGTCAGGTAATTTGATTCTATATTCCATGTGCATTAGAAGAGGTGCTTGCTTATTTGCCGCAGTTACGCCAATAGGGACTCGAGCTTTATCATCTTGAGATATGAAAAATACTTGATCTGGTCCAAGTATGGATGCTATGTTCTCTAAATAATGTATTGATGTTTCAGCGAACTTCATATCTAAGTGGCTCTTGTGGTGATCAGTTTGAGCCCGAATGAGCTTAACAGGGACTGTCGATACATGTCTTCGTCCCTCTGCAGAATTAGATTTTCTGGGAATCAAACGAAGATATGTCCCACTGCGACTAATGTCAAATCCTATTTTACGTAATTCTTGTGTGAGTTCATCAAGAGTTTTTACGCTACGAATAGATTCCGTTCGTCTTCTATCATCTGCTGCACTCCCAAATAAAGCTATATCCGCAATTGTTTTCAATAGTGATGGTTGATTGCTTTCAAGATTAGGACGTCCCACTGAATCCCTCAGAGATAGTCTTTTTTTTATTTCTGGATTTTCATGACAAATATCTTCTAACTTTCTTTTCATACCATCCCTGTGCTTCTTCTGGGCAACTGCGTTTTGAATCTTCCTGGTTAAATCCTGTTTTGCTGTTTTTATTTCCTCACGCAACTTAATGATCTGTTTATCAACTTCAGCACGGCTTGGCATAGTATCTCTAGTAGAATACAAAGCGTTCAGATTTTTTTCGAGTAGAGCAATCTTATTTTTCATAGCTTCCTGAGAAGGTTTTGCTCTCTGTTTATCTGCATTTTCATTATTTTCACATTGCTGTTGTGATTCATTACCGGGTTTTATTTTCTCTTTTTCCTGTTTTTTAAGATTTGAAGCTGGCTGTATTTGTGTTTTTTCTGCAGGTTTACAGGTAGTCGTTGCCTAAAAGTACAAACTTTCTATTGGTTCTGCTAAAGATTCTCTTATTAAGCTACATAAATACAAAGTATGCAATAAAAACTGTATTTAAAGATTATTTAAAGCCCTAGCCTGTCATTTACGTGTATCAACTTCCCCCAGAGGGAAATTGCAAAATTCGCATAAATTTCTAATATTCCTAGTACTGATAGGTGGGTTGGGTACGTAATGCTGTATGATACAATATTCTGTTTACAAAATGCTGTATACGAAATTCTGTATTTCAGAATTCTGTAAAAAATATTCTGTATTGCCGAAATGCCAATACAAAATTTCGTCAGTACAGAATTTCGTCAATACATAATTTTGTCAATACAGAATTTTTTTAAGACACTACAGAATTTTGTCACTGCAGAATTTTGTTACGTTAATTTACAGTATTTCGTATGAAAAGAATTTTGATATACAGCATTTTGTAGGGATCCCCTGATAGGTACCTAAAAAGATTTTGTTACTCACCTTGGAAAAAAAATGTAGTAGATTGGATTTATTCTTAGTCGCCGCTTGCAATTCTTCTTCAATTCTCTTAGATACAATGATATCTAGTTCCTTGTCGGACTTTGCTTGTAATTTATAATTTCGCCACACTTCGTTTACTAACTTTTGTACATTTTGTACTTTCGTACTTGAATGAGATTTTTTAAAACTTTCAAACAATTTTTGGTATAACTTGGATTTGTCTATTTGAAACGACATCTTATTTAAACGTTAAACTTTGGCTAATGGAATCAACGGTAACACAAATGTTGAGATGCGTTGTATCCGAACAAAACAATATATTGTACTAACAGAAGAAATTTAGACACTAGTGATGATTAGACAATAGTGAACAGCGCGCGGCAATTCCCCGAATCGCGTATGCGTGTATATTTGCGGGAATCCCCGAAAATGCGATTCGTTTTCAAGCATAGATAATGTGAGGATTGCCATTCGTGTAAAAAAGTAAATACCTACTGATGACGTAATCATCATCTAGACTCCCCTACCTCCCATGTCATACAAAATAAGCAAAACAAAGACCCCCCACCCCCCATAGTGCTTACGTAATACTTGAACGGCCCCTTATATAAATATTTGGGAATATTTGGTGAATCGTGAATTTTTCGTCATGTCGAATGGTCGCGGCTCCGTGTATATGTTTGCATCCATATAAGTATGTAAGTATGTCTTTTCAATGCTCGACAGTCGCAGCTGCTATGCGTCAAGTGCACGCTTAAGCGTACAGTAAGATGCAGAAAACAGCCACAAGTAGCTAATAAAAAAATTCTGTTCCGGACATATCGATATTAGAGAAAATTTCGAAAGAATTATCTCTTTTTTTTTATTTAAATTATATATTAAATTAGCATGTTCCTTTTCATAACATATGTATCCCAAAGTTAAGAACTTACTCCGAAACAGGAGTGCGGCTTATTTGGAGGTTTCTGTACACACATTCAGCCTTCGGATGAAGCCCAAAATTCCAAGTATTTAACATTGAAGTTTCTGTGAGCTACGCAGCGCTGTTCATAACAACAGGGACAAAAGCCGCGAATCGTTCAACTCTAATTTTTCAGTCAGGGAATTCAACAAAGTTTTAGAAGGTGTCTTAGGCAGACAAATATTAATAGATATATTAATATATATTTTTGGATGATTTAAAAAAAATTCAAATATATTGGGCATACAATTTTGAGGAAGCTAGCATTCTTCTTTGCTTCTAATCACAAGCAAATACTGTTTGACTGCACCTAAGTTTACATAATTTAGTGTCTTACTATTAACTTTTGGTGAGAAATTTGTCTGTCATTGAGATTACTCTATACGTTAACTTTCTTTGGAATGTATATACAGTAATATCCAAATAAGTTGCAGGCCTTTTTCGGAATAAGGTTCTAACTTTTGCGGCTGTATACATATGATTTTGTGCACTTTTTGTCAATTGGAGATCAACATATTTAAAGATATAAGCCAATTTCATTCCTGACTTCAACCCCGATGTCAAACAAACACAATCTGCTCCAAAAAGACAACGGTCCTTGGAGCAAAATGAGCCAAACGCAAAAAGGCACAAAACCATTGGCGGGACGCCTAGAAAATCCTTTGCGGAGGTTGCAAACGACCGCATGATTGATAGATGAGAACCATCCCGAAGGAATGATCCCCAAGGTCCAATGGATATGGGTTCAGACCGAGCTAACGAAAGTGGCCCTGAAGATTATACTGGAGAACCCCGGCCCCCCGCCTGCGTGCGAAGATTTAGGCTGGCACCAAGGTCAGATAAAAATAGTAGCGTGCGACGATGAGAGATCGGTTCGACTGTACAAAGGAGCCATCGCAAAAGTCGGCGAAGTGTACCCGAATGCCAAGCTGGTGGTTGTGGACAGGAAGGATATTCCGTCCAGACCGCGAGCAAGGGTCTGGTTACCTTCAACATTCGAAGACCCGGAAGATATACTAAAACTCATACGGGTTTGCAATCCTAACATCTGAACGCAGGAGTGGAGATATGTCAAAACGTTAAGTAATAACAACTGCGCAGGCTCTCCTACTCCTGACCGAAAACTCGATTGAAACGTTTGCAAAATGTGATGGGCCTTTGAAATACGGTTTTGTTAGAATAAAACTACATATTTACAAAACCGATACGAAGGCAATAGAATTCCTCACCACTAAGGATGACACAGAACTTATGAGCAAATTAGACCCCATGAGCGACACAGAACCGATGAGTAAAACTGAATATCCCACCGAAGAAGAATACGCCTCTTCAGGCTCAGAAATAGGCTTAGGGAGGATGTACTTCGAACGGGTGGGTAATTTTTCCGTAGAACAGCGTAAGTATTCTGAAAGGGAACTTTTATGCAAAAATAAAGAAGATCCAGACATGACGCTAACAGCTGATACATCTTCTACAGATAAATCTACACCACTGTAAGGAAGCCGGCCTTGCCCTCTTGGATCGTCTGGCAGAAGGTCACCCAGATGTAGTTCTCATCCAGGAACCATAGGTAGGGAATGGCGAAATTTGCGACCTGAGGACCTCAGATTATAAGTCATACAGGACCAATTGTGAAGGTATTAAAAGGGCATTTATAATTGCAAAAATACAACTTAATATATTTATGATTCAAAATTTCAGTAACACAGATACTACGACGGGTAGCTGGGAAGTGAGCGGAAGCAACATCTGGCTAACATCGTATTACTTTGCCGGAGACGACACAGGTCCACTACCATCCCCGCTGATAAGAACATTTATGGAAGACTGCAAAGCACACAATCGTCAATTAGTCATACGAGGCGACGCAAATGCTCACCATGAAATATGGGGGAGCTCGGATACCAACGAACATGGTGAGTCTCTCTTTAATTATATTATATGTAGTGAGCTTTTAGTGTGTAACAAAGGCAACGAACCCACATTTGTTATACGTAATAGACAGGAAATTCTTAATATTACGCCAGCAAGTCACACCCTTTACGGAAAGATGACGCAGTGGAGAGTTTTGAATGAACACTCATACTCCGATCATCGCTATATAGAAATAAAATTTGAGGGAAGCAGCTCTTCCTGCCAGCAGGAACTAGAAAAACACAAAGTAGCAAGTCTATAAATGGGAACTTAAGGAAAGATTTTCTATTTTTCAAAATATTCCTATAGAAAATAAAAAATCACTGAATGAGCACGTACAAACCCTTGCGGAGATTTGTTGAACTGCGCTAAATAAGGCCTGCCCTATAAGTAAATATAAGGGGAAGAAAAAACCGTCTTGGTGGTCTGAAGACCTGACAACATTAAGCAATGACAGCAGAAGACAGTTTAATAGAGCGAAAGCGACACGAGAGTGTAGAGACTTGAACTGCTATTACATTACACTAAGAATTTCCAAAACAGAAGTTAGGAAAGCTAAAAGGTCTGGTTGGAGGACGTTCTGTGGAGAAATCGAAGGAACCACAGATACTTCTATACTGCGGAAGATCCTTTCAAAAAGTCACTACTCCTCCGGATACCTCCAAAAACCGGATAAAAGTTGGACTATCTCGAGTGATGAAACTTTGAAGTTGCTAGTGGGCACTCACTTTCCCAGCAACGAGTCACCTAATATAATAATCAACAATCGAACACAAAGATCTAATTCTGACCTTGAAGACATAATTACTGGAACTAGGATAACCTAGACAATGAACATCTTTAAACCATTTAAGTCACCGGGTCCAGATGAATTATTCCCGGCCCAAATACAACATTCACTAAACTATATTATGGAGTGGTTAATGGACATATTCAAGGTTGCTTTCAAGCTTAAACGTATTCCATCAGTATGAAAAGAAGTAAAATTTGTCTTTATTCCCAAGGCAGGAAAAAATTCACACACAATACCCAAGGATTTTAGGCCATTTAGCTTATTCTCCTTCTCGCTAAAAACATTAGAAAGAATAATAGAAGAGTATATTAAACAAGCTTAATATCTCACAACATGCGTACTGTAAAGGGAAATCTACCGAAACAGCAACTCACTTGTTACAGAAATCGAGAAGTCAATTTATAAAAAGGAATACACACTGGTAGCCTTCCTTGATATCGAGGGTGCGTTTAACAACATCCTACCGAATACCATAATAACGGCACTGACTGATTTCGGCATCTCCGACACTCTGGTTGAGTTCAACCAAAACGTGCTCATGAGCAGATTTCTGATCGCAACGCTAGGGACCACAAAGATCAGGAAAACAGTCTGTAGAGGAACACCTCAAGGCTGTCCCCTCTCATCTGGGTGCTGGTAATAAACTTCTTGCTAAAGAGCCTAGAAGAGAGAGGACAACACGTCGGGGCAGATGCGGATGATGTTGCAATGGTTGTAAGAGGGAAATTTCCTAATACACTTTGTGAAATCATTCAAGATTTACTAAACATGGTTGAAAACTGGTCAAAAGCAAATGGGCTAAGCGTCAACCCCAACAAAACTGAACCTATCTTATTAACCAGGAAACATATAATTCCAAAAATAACTCCTCCGACTCTAGGTGGAATGGCACTGTCAATTAGCCCGGTACTCAAGTCTAGTACTAGACAGAAAACTAAGATGGAAGTCAAATGACGAAGATAGAGTGAAAAGAGCATCAATAGCACTCTACTCTTGTAAACAGCTAATAGGACTAAGTTGAGGTCTTTCCCTATCTATCTTATATTAGCCTTACTCAGCAATTGTAAGACTAATCCTAACGTACAGTACACTAGTATGTTGACCGGCTTTAGATAAGTTATATATCAAAAAAAACCATGGTACATGTACAAAGAATGGCCAGTCTTTGCATATGCGGGGCCCTGAGGACCACACCCACAGAGGCACGTAACATTATGCTTAACCCATTACCAATAGAGCATTTAGGCAAGCAAGAAGATTAAGAGAAATCGGTCTACTCAGAACAAACCAGAGAGGACACTCTTCGATTTTAGAAAAATTCCCCTGCATTCCTGTTACAATGAATTTCTGTAAGACCAAGGATATCAACTGAAATAAATCCTTCGTCACAGTATTTCCTTCCAAAGAGGAATGGGACAATGGGCTTATTGTTAAGGAAAATGATACAAACATCTATACAGATGGCTCAAAACTAGACAACAGAGTAGTAGGTGGAAGATTTTACTCCGATAAACTTGGAGTTAGCCAATCTTTTCGCCAACCTGATCATTATTTCAGGCCGCAGTCACTGCTATAAAAGAGAGACCTACGGTAATAAAAACGAGAGTATTATCCACAAATGAAGTCTTCATATACTCGGACAGTCAAGCAGCCATAAAAGCGCTAGAATCTAAAACACATTCGTTAAAAACAGCCATAGAATGTTATAAACTTCTAAATGACGTATAAATACTACAAAGTGCACCTTATTTGGGTGCCAAGCCACAGGAATATAACAGGGAGTTTCAAGGCAGATGGACTTGCTCGAACCGGTACAACGCTCGACCTCCAAGTGGATAAGATGATTTTACCCATGCCTATAGCCACTTGTAAACTACTTATACATAGGTAGATAGGGAAACCATCAGTAAGGTAAATACAAGTTGGAAAAACCTCTCAACATGCGAACTAAGCAGACAGACATGGCCGAAATGGAACAGCAGTCGATCAAAAAGCTTGTTGAGATTTAACAGAGAAGCTAAGAGAAAAATGATAGGGGTATTAACTGGTCATTGTCTAATAGGCAGCCACGCTAGAAGGTTAGGACTCCCGTACTTCGATTTCAGTAGAAACTGTTTTAATACAGAAGAAGAGGAAACAGTCAGACACCTTTTATGTGTGTGTGAAAGCTTAGCGGCAAGGAAGCTCCGCACTCTTGACATGCCATTTTTAATTGATGGAGCGGACATAGCGCATCTAAAACTAACGAAGCTTTCCTCGTTTATTAAAGCTACCGGATGGCTTGAAAAGGAATCTATTGGGAAAGGATAAATTCCAATGGTATCACAATGGACCTATGAAAGGTGTAAGTTAATCATTGCGACAGCCACCCCACCGACCTACCTATTTGCTACAGTTTTCTGCGTCGTACTGTGTGCTTCAATACATTTAAGTATAATAATATAATGAATGCATGCATATAAGTTAAAGTTTCATTTATAAAACTTTGCTTTTAAAAAAGTCGGTGGACTTGGGCCCGCTTTTACAATTGTTTCATTAACTTAGAATTATACTTGATGCTTTCCATTTCAATTCAACTGGGCTATTCGGGTCATGTTCTTCGATTTCGATGTAACTCAAATATGTTGCTCTCTGGTCAAAATAATGAGACACGTATTTTTTTGTTCGCTCGAAAAAAAATTTTTTCAAGATTTATCGGCAATTTTGTTTTTCGGCTCAAAATCGATTTTTTTTTAATTATACCTATAAGAAAATTTTTTTTTTTAATGCTCATAACTTAGTCAAAAATGAACCGATTTTAAAAATTCTGGGTTCAAAATGATCGTCATTACTTGCACGAGCGACTTCACGTAGAAACAATTGCAAAAAAGTAGTTAAACATTTTTTATTTTGCAAAAAAAAAATGCGAAACAGGTTTTTTACTCAAAACTTTATTACTCAAAAACAATTAATTTTAGCTACTCGCATTCAGCTCAATTGAAGTTTGAGGTGTCCTCTTGATTTGGAAAAAGTTACAAAAAAAAAATACATTTTTTTAAATATTGATCTTCGAAAAAATTTCTACATGTGTGCCATAATTTATTTGGTCACTTTTATTTCGTCACCATAAACCAGCACAAAAATAGAGAAGTCAATACACTCTCACAACTTGAAAGAAGAACTTTACGACGTCTGAATAGAAACCGACCAATTGACCTATTAAATTAAATATTAATTCTCGTATGCTAAAATAACTGTTCTAAATATTGTAAAATGTAATTGTTTTCCTAAAATGTAATCGCTCTATTCGTCTTGGCACTGGCCATGATGAAATATATTTAATAATTTTCCTAACTAATTGTTAAAAAATGTACTAAATGTCAGTATGACAGATGTATGATTAATGTAGGAATAACAAAATAAAAAAAAAGGAAAAAGACAAAGAAGTAACAAATTGTACACAGAGGCAGAAACATATATGAGAAGCCTTACTGGCCAGCTTGGCCTTGCGATGCAATGCTTAAACGGCGGTACCGCAGGGCAAACTAAAGCTACAGAGGTCGGAGTTAAGCTTAGTACGTTGGTTTACTCTTTAGCAAGTCCAGTTAGTATGATAATACTGACTGTGCGTGGTCCCGAATGAGGTGTAGCTACAGCAAACACTATGAATCGTTCATGCCTTCTATGTTGACGGTATCTATGTAAGATAAAAAAAACAAACAAAAACAAAAAACAGACCGCAAAAAACATAACCGCACATACCGGGCAGTCACTTATTCCTCTAAATGTGTATGCCGTCCAAAACTAAGCCTTGTAACTACAAGAAAAAAAATCATTCATTTCCACTAAAATTCTAAGCCTTGCGACTACAAGAACAAAACACTTTTATAGGCACAGCTGTAGCGGCTATGATTCTTTTAGCCGCAGCGGCGCTGAACAGTTTCAAATATTGTACAGCACAACAAAAACAAATTCATATAAGTTCGAGCTCATATTTCTAGGAGGAAATTGCTTTCATTCATAAAACGAGTCTCCCATATGCCAATTTTTTTCAACGATGACAAAAACTTACATCGAAGATTCAGGAAATCAAACCAAATAGTCAATACTGGAATATTTCTTATAGAAATATTTGGTGAGCAAAAACAAACAAAAACAAAAAAACAGACATATAACCGCACATACCGGGCACTCACTTTATTCCTCTAAATGCGTATGTCGTCCAAAACTAAGCCTTGTAACTACAAGAAAAAAGATCATTCATTGGCGCTAAAATTCTTAGCCTTGCGACTACAAGAACAAAACACATTTATAGGCACAGCTGCAGCGGCTATGATTCTTTTAGTCGCAGCGGCGCTGAACAGTTTCAAATATTGTACAACACAACAAAAACAAATTCATATACGTTCGACCTCATATTTCTAGGAGGAAAGTGCTTTCATTCATAAAACGAGTCTCCCCAATGCCAATTTTTTTCAGCGATGACAAAAACTTACATCGAAGATTGAAGAAATCAAACCAAATAGTCAATACTGGAATATTTCTTAGGGGCCGTTCAAGTATTACGTAAGCAGATTTATTACAATTATTTACCCCCCGTCCCCCTTGTCAGCAAAAGTAAGCAAAGCTTTTACCCCCTCCCCCCATGCTTACGTAAACATTTTTCAATTAAAAAATGTATTTTTTTATATTATAATTATAATGTTATAATTATAATTTTAAAAATAAGAAAATAGATTTAGAATAGAGACTAGATTTTACTGATGCAGTATTCAACATAGAGTAAGAGACAAAAATAGGTATTATAATCCTACGAACATAACAAACTTATTTTAAATTTTTGGTACACATATTAAATTCAAATTAACAGTCTTCAGTCCATGAAACCCGAATCCATGATTCTAAGTTTTCGATGACATTGGATGGCTTGGATTGCTGCTCAGTGTTGAGAATCTGCTCACTTTCATCCGATTTTGGAATGTCTACGTCGTTCTCATCGAGCCATTCAACATCATGGTGCTCTAAATTTTGAATAATGCACATCAGTTCATTAGCACGACGAGCAGCGACTCTTACAGGGTTAACTTTCCTATCAGTGTGCGTGTTTGCTTTTTTATGGATCTTCTCGATGTGACGATTTAGTGACTTGATGGAAGCATGATAAAGACCACACGTTTTGCATGTGCGATTTGATAGCCTCAATTTTACCGTCGGACAAAAGTAATCGTAGGGCATTTGCAGGAAATCTTTGAGTGAAGCACTTAAGCGTAGAGCTAAATTGAGTGGAAGATCAAGAAATTGCCCTCCTTCATCCAAAACCAAGTCATCAACTGTTTGTTTTACTTTTACAGGTGGTGGAAGAAACCTGTTATCTAGTAATCTGAATAGGCCACTTCTTGGACGACAGCATTCTGTATTTCTACATTTTACAATTTGAAGCAAGTATTGGCTTTCACGCACATGTTCTTAATACCATTTAATGTCTGGAAAATCAGGAACATCTTGTTGACCTGCCCCAACATATTTTGCAGTAACATTATAGCCATCAATTTCCATTGAACTCCATACTTCAGCTAATACATTTCCTGCAAATTCGAAATTAGATCTTTCTAAATGTTCATCAATTGTAACGCCACGTTCATCCAAATGAGACCCAAAATGGTCATGAGGCAATATTAAACTAGCCAGTTCCCGACTAAGAGGAGCCATTCTGCGCTCTACTCTGTTGTACGCACTTCTTCCAGGAGCATTGGTAGCTAAAAACAATGCATCGAGATCATGCCGCTTAAAGTGTTGTATAGCAAACCCTATGACCTTTTCATAACGCGGATTTTCATCTGGCTCTTCATCAACCGTCATGATTACCACTGGTTTTACTAGTCCATGGCCAGTTTTAGCTAATGGTCGAAACTCTTCAAGTTCGAGAAGGGTCTCGAAATCCTGAGCATGAGTATTAGCAGTAGATGAACTATGCTTTCCACTTCGAATAGCGACGTATGTTGGTCCAGAATATCCAACGGCTTGCGGTTGTCCTAGCATTCTGGAAGTGATTTTGATACCAGCGTAAACAGATGGTATTAATTTATGACGCTCAGCGATTACCCAATCGTGGTCAGGTAATTTGATTCTATATTCCATGTGCATTAGAAGAGGTGCTTGCTTATTTGCCGCAGTTACGCCAATAGGGACTCGAGCTTTATCATCTTGAGATATGAAAAATACTTGATCTGGTCCAAGTATGGATGCTATGTTCTCTAAATAATGTATTGATGTTTCAGCGAACTTCATATCTAAGTGGCTCTTGTGGTGATCAGTTTGAGCCCGAATGAGCTTAACAGGGACTGTCGATACATGTCTTCGTCCCTCTGCAGAATTAGATTTTCTGGGAATCAAACGAAGATATGTCCCACTGCGACTAATGTCAAATCCTATTTTACGTAATTCTTGTGTGAGTTCATCAAGAGTTTTTACGCTACGAATAGATTCCGTTCGTCTTCTATCATCTGCTGCACTCCCAAATAAAGCTATATCCGCAATTGTTTTCAATAGTGATGGTTGATTGCTTTCAAGATTAGGACGTCCCACTGAATCCCTCAGAGATAGTCTTTTTTTTATTTCTGGATTTTCATGACAAATATCTTCTAACTTTCTTTTCATACCATCCCTGTGCTTCTTCTGGGCAACTGCGTTTTGAATCTTCCTGGTTAAATCCTGTTTTGCTGTTTTTATTTCCTCACGCAACTTAATGATCTGTTTATCAACTTCAGCACGGCTTGGCATAGTATCTCTAGTAGAATACAAAGCGTTCAGATTTTTTTCGAGTAGAGCAATCTTATTTTTCATAGCTTCCTGAGAAGGTTTTGCTCTCTGTTTATCTGCATTTTCATTATTTTCACATTGCTGTTGTGATTCATTACCGGGTTTTATTTTCTCTTTTTCCTGTTTTTTAAGATTTGAAGCTTGCTGTATTTGTGTTTTTTCTGCAGGTTTACAGGTAGTCGTTGCCTAAAAGTACAAACTTTCTATTGGTTCTGCTAAAGATTCTCTTATTAAGCTACATAAATACAAAGTATGCAATAAAAACTGTATTTAAAGATTATTTAAAGCCCTAGCCTGTCATTTACGTGTATCAACTTCCCCCAGAGGGAAATTGCAAAATTCGCATAAATTTCTAATATTCCTAGTACTGATAGGTGGGTTGGGTACGTAATGCTGTATGATACAATATTCTGTTTACAAAATGCTGTATACGAAATTCTGTATTTCAGAATTCTGTAAAAAATATTCTGTATTGCCGAAATGCCAATACAAAATTTCGTCAGTACAGAATTTCGTCAGTACAGAATTTCGTCAATACATAATTTTGTCAATACAGAATTTTTTTTAAGACACTACAGAATTTTGTCACTGCAGAACTGATAGGTACCTAAAAAGATTTTGTTACTCACCTTGGAAAAAAAATGTAGTAGATTGGATTTATTCTTAGTCGCCGCTTGCAATTCTTCTTCAATTCTCTTAGATACAATGATATCTAGTTCCTTGTCGGACTTTGCTTGTAATTTATAATTTCGCCACACTTCGTTTACTAACTTTTGTACATTTTGTACTTTCGTACTTGTATGAGATTTTTTAAAACTTTCAAACAATTTTTGGTATAACTTGGATTTGTCTATTTGAAACGACATCTTATTTAAACGTTAAACTTTGGCTAATGGAATCAACGGTAACACAAATGTTGAGATGCGTTGTATCCGAACAAAACAATATATTGTACTAACAGAAGAAATTTAGACACTAGTGATGATTAGACAATAGTGAACAGCGCGCGGCAATTCCCCGAATCGCGTATGCGTGTATATTTGCGGGAATCCCCGAAAATGCGATTCGTTTTCAAGCATAGATAATGTGAGGATTGCCATTCGTGTAAAAAAGTAAATAACTACTGATGACGTAATCATCATCTAGACTCCCCTACCTCCCATGTCATACCCCCACATAGTGCTTACGTAATACTTGAACGGCCCCTTATATAAATATTTGGGAATATTTGGTGAATCGTGAATTTTTCGTCATGTCGAATGGTCGCGGCTCCGTGTATATGTTTGCATCCATATAAGTATGTAAGTATGTCTTTTCAATGCTCGACAGTCGCAGCTGCTATGCGTCAAGTGCACGCTTAAGCGTACAGTAAGATGCAGAAAACAGCCACAAGTAGCTAATAAAAAAATTCTGTTCCGGACATATCGATATTAGAGAAAATTTCGAAAGAATTATCTCTTTTTTTTTATTTAAATTATATATTAAATTAGCATGTTCCTTTTCATAACATATGTATCCCAAAGTTAAGAACTTACTCCGAAACAGGAGTGCGGCTTATTTGGAGGTTTCTGTACACACATTCAGCCTTCGGATGAAGCCCAAAATTCCAAGTATTTAACATTGAAGTTTCTGTGAGCTACGCAGCGCTGTTCATAACAACAGGGACAAAAGCCGCGAATCGTTCAACTCTAATTTTTCAGTCAGGGAATTCAACAAAGTTTTAGAAGGTGTCTTAGGCATACAAATATTAATAGATATATTAATATATATTTTTGGATGATTTTAAAAAAATTCAAATATATTGGGCATACAATTTTGAGGAAGCTAGCATTCTTCTTTGCTTCTAATCACAAGCAAATACTGTTTGACTGCACCTAAGTTTACATAATTTAGTGTCTTACTATTAACTTTCGGTGAGAAATTTGTCTGTCATTGAGATTACTCTATACGTTAACTTTCTTTGGAATGTATATACAGTAATATCCAAATAAGTTGCAGGCCTTTTTCGGAATAAGGTTCTAACTTTTGCGGCTGTATACATATGATTTTGTGCACTTTTTGTCAATTGGAGATCAACATATTTAAAGATATAAGCCAATTTCATTCCTGACTTCAACCCCGATGTCAAACAAACACAATCTGCTCCAAAAAGACAACGGTCCTTGGAGCAAAATGAGCCAAACGCAAAAAGGCACAAAACCATTGGCGGGACGCCTAGAAAATCCTTTGCGGAGGTTGCAAACGACCGCATGATTGATAGATGAGAACCATCCCGAAGGAATGATCCCCAAGGTCCAATGGATATGGGTTCAGACCGAGCTAACGAAAGTGGCCCTGAAGATTATACTGGAGAACCCCGGCCCCCCGCCTGCGTGCGAAGATTTAGGCTGGCACCAAGGTCAGATAAAAATAGTAGCGTGCGACGATGAGAGATCGGTTCGACTGTACAAAGGAGCCATCGCAAAAGTCGGCGAAGTGTACCCGAATGCCAAGCTGGTGGTTGTGGACAGGAAGGATATTCCGTCCAGACCGCGAGCAAGGGTCTGGTTACCTTCAACATTCGAAGACCCGGAAGATATACTAAAACTCATACGGGTTTGCAATCCTAACATCTGAACGCAGGAGTGGAGATATGTCAAAACGTTAAGTAATAACAACTGCGCAGGCTCTCCTACTCCTGACCGAAAACTCGATTGAAACGTTTGCAAAATGTGGTGGGCCTTTGAAATACGGTTTTGTAAGAATAAAACTACATATTTACAAAACCGATACGAAGGCAATAGAATTCCTCACCACTAAGGATGACACAGAACTTATGAGCAAATTAGACCCCATGAGCGACACAGAACCGATGAGTAAAACTGAATATCCCACCGAAGAAGAATACGCCTCTTCAGGCTCAGAAATAGGCTTAGGGAGGATGTACTTCGAACGGGTGGGTAATTTTTCCGTAGAACAGCGTAAGTATTCTGAAAGGGAACTTTTATGCAAAAATAAAGAAGATCCAGACATGACGCTAACAGCTGATACATCTTCTACAGATAAATCTACACCACTGTAAGGAAGCCGGCCTTGCCCTCTTGGATCGTCTGGCAGAAGGTCACCCAGATGTAGTTCTCATCCAGGAACCATAGGTAGGGAATGGCGAAATTTGCGACCTGAGGACCTCAGATTATAAGTCATACAAGACCAATTGTGAAGGTATTAAAAGGGCATTTATAATTGCAAAAATACAACTTAATATATTTATGATTCAAAATTTCAGTAACACAGATACTACGACGGGTAGCTGGGAAGTGAGCGGAAGCAACATCTGGCTAACATCGTATTACTTTGCCGGAGACGACACAGGTCCACTACCATCCCCGCTGATAAGAACATTTATGGAAGACTGCAAAGCACACAATCGTCAATTAGTCATACGAGGCGACGCAAATGCTCACCATGAAATATGGGGGAGCTCGGATACCAACGAACATGGTGAGTCTCTCTTTAATTATATTATATGTAGTGAGCTTTTAGTGTGTAACAAAGGCAACGAACCCACATTTGTTATACGTAATAGACAGGAAATTCTTAATATTACGCCAGCAAGTCACACCCTTTACGGAAAGATGACGCAGTGGAGAGTTTTGAATGAACACTCATACTCCGATCATCGCTATATAGAAATAAAATTTGAGGGAAGCAGCTCTTCCTGCCAGCAGGAACTAGAAAAACACAAAGTAGCAAGTCTATAAATGGGAACTTAAGGAAAGATTTTCTATTTTTCAAAATATTCCTATAGAAAATAAAAAATCACTGAATGAGCACGTACAAACCCTTGCGGAGATTTGTTGAACTGCGCTAAATAAGGCCTGCCCTATAAGTAAATATAAGGGGAAGAAAAAACCGTCTTGGTGGTCTGAAGACCTGACAACATTAAGCAATGACAGCAGAAGACAGTTTAATAGAGCGAAAGCGACACGAGAGTGTAGAGACTTGAACTGCTATTACATTACACTAAGAATTTCCAAAACAGAAGTTAGGAAAGCTAAAAGGTCTGGTTGGAGGACGTTCTGTGGAGAAATCGAAGGAACCACAGATACTTCTATACTGCGGAAGATCCTTTCAAAAAGTCACTACTCCTCCGGATACCTCCAAAAACCGGATAAAAGTTGGACTATCTCGAGTGATGAAACTTTGAAGTTGCTAGTGGGCACTCACTTTCCCAGCAACGAGTCACCTAATATAATAATCAACAATCGAACACAAAGATCTAATTCTGACCTTGAAGACATAATTACTGGAACTAGGATAACCTAGACAATGA
Organism: Anastrepha fraterculus; assembly: GCA_037575425.1. Classification (NCBI taxonomy): domain Eukaryota; kingdom Metazoa; phylum Arthropoda; class Insecta; order Diptera; family Tephritidae; genus Anastrepha; species Anastrepha fraterculus. The sequence goes on along the minus strand of JAYXIM010000151.1, from coordinate 59,133 downwards.
ACATCTTTAAACCATTTAAGTCACCGGGTCCAGATGAATTATTCCCGGCCCAAATACAACATTCACTAAACTATATTATGGAGTGGTTAATGGACATATTCAAGGTTGCTTTCAAGCTTAAACGTATTCCATCAGTATGAAAAGAAGTAAAATTTGTCTTTATTCCCAAGGCAGGAAAAAATTCACACACAATACCCAAGGATTTTAGGCCATTTAGCTTATTCTCCTTCTCGCTAAAAACATTAGAAAGAATAATAGAAGAGTATATTAAACAAGCTTAATATCTCACAACATGCGTACTGTAAAGGGAAATCTACCGAAACAGCAACTCACTTGTTACAGAAATCGAGAAGTCAATTTATAAAAAGGAATACACACTGGTAGCCTTCCTTGATATCGAGGGTGCGTTTAACAACATCCTACCGAATACCATAATAACGGCACTGACTGATTTCGGCATCTCCGACACTCTTGTTGAGTTCAACCAAAACGTGCTCATGAGCAGATTTCTGATCGCAACGCTAGGGACCACAAAGATCAGGAAAAGAGTCTGTAGAGGAACACCTCAAGGCTGTCCCCTCTCATCTGGGTGCTGGTAATAAACTTCTTGCTAAAGAGCCTAGAAGAGAGAGGACAACACGTCGGGGCAGATGCGGATGATGTTGCAATGGTTGTAAGAGGGAAATTTCCTAATACACTTTGTGAAATCATTCAAGATTTACTAAACATGGTTGAAAACTGGTCAAAAGCAAATGGGCTAAGCGTCAACCCCAACAAAACTGAACCTATCTTATTAACCAGGAAACATATAATTCCAAAAATAACTCCTCCGACTCTAGGTGGAATGGCACTGTCAATTAGCCCGGTACTCAAGTCTAGTACTAGACAGAAAACTAAGATGGAAGTCAAATGACGAAGATAGAGTGAAAAGAGCATCAATAGCACTCTACTCTTGTAAACAGCTAATAGGACTAAGTTGAGGTCTTTCCCTATCTATCTTATATTAGCCTTACTCAGCAATTGTAAGACTAATCCTAACGTACAGTACACTAGTATGTTGACCGACTTTAGATAAGTTATATATCAAAAAAAACCATGGTACATGTACAAAGAATGGCCAGTCTTTGCATATGCGGGGCCCTGAGGACCACACCCACAGAGGCACGTAACATTATGCTTAACCCATTACCAATAGAGCATTTAGGCAAGCAAGAAGATTAAGAGAAATCGGTCTACTCAGAACAAACCAGAGAGGACACTCTTCGATTTTAGAAAAATTCCCCTGCATTCCTGTTACAATGAATTTCTGTAAGACCAAGGATATCAACTGAAATAAATCCTTCGTCACAGTATTTCCTTCCAAAGAGGAATGGGACAATGGGCTTATTGTTAAGGAAAATGATACAAACATCTATACAGATGGCTCAAAACTAGACAACAGAGTAGTAGGTGGAAGATTTTACTCCGATAAACTTGGAGTTAGCCAATCTTTTCGCCAACCTGATCATTATTTCAGGCCGCAGTCACTGCTATAAAAGAGAGACCTACGGTAATAAAAACGAGAGTATTATCCACAAATGAAGTCTTCATATACTCGGACAGTCAAGCAGCCATAAAAGCGCTAGAATCTAAAACACATTCGTTAAAAACAGCCATAGAATGTTATAAACTTCTAAATGACGTATAAATACTACAAAGTGCACCTTATTTGGGTGCCAAGCCACAGGAATATAACAGGGAGTTTCAAGGCAGATGGACTTGCTCGAACCGGTACAACGCTCGACCTCCAAGTGGATAAGATGATTTTACCCATGCCTATAGCCACTTGTAAACTACTTATACATAGGTAGATAGGGAAACCATCAGTAAGGTAAATACAAGTTGGAAAAACCTCTCAACATGCGAACTAAGCAGACAGACATGGCCGAAATGGAACAGCAGTCGATCAAAAAGCTTGTTGAGATTTAACAGAGAAGCTAAGAGAAAAATGATAGGGGTATTAACTGGTCATTTTCTAATAGGCAGCCACGCTAGAAGGTTAGGACTCCCGTACTTCGATTTCAGTAGAAACTGTTTTAATACAGAAGAAGAGGAAACAGTCAGACACCTTTTATGTGTGTGTGAAAGCTTAGCGGCAAGGAAGCTCCGCACTCTTGACATGCCATTTTTAATTGATGGAGCGGACATAGCGCATCTAAAACTAACGAAGCTTTCCTCGTTTATTAAAGCTACCGGATGGCTTGAAAAGGAATCTATTGGGAAAGGATAAATTCCAATGGTATCACAATGGACCTATGAAAGGTGTAAGTTAATCATTGCGACAGCCACCCCACCGACCTACCTATTTGTTACAGTTTTCTGCGTCGTACTGTGTGCTTCAATACATTTAAGTATAATAATATAATGAATGCATACATATAAGTTAAAGTTTCATTTATAAAACTTTGCTTTTAAAAAAGTCGGTGGACTTGGGCCCGCTTTTACAATTGTTTCATTAACTTAGAATTATACTTGATGCTTTCCATTTCAATTCAACTGGGCTATTCGGGTCATGTTCTTCGATTTCGATGTAACTCAAATATGTTGCTCTCTGGTCAAAATAATGAGACACGTATTTTTTTGTTCGCTCGAAAAAAAAATTTTTCAAGATTTATCGGCAATTTTGTTTTTCGGCTCAAAATCGATTTTTTTTTAATTATACCTATAAGAAAATTTTTTTTTTAATGCTCATAACTTAGTCAAAAATGAACCGATTTTAAAAATTCTGGGTTCAAAATGATCGTCATTACTTGCACAAGCGACTTCATGTAGAAACAATTGCAAAAAAGTAGTTAAACATTTTTTATTTTGCAAAAAAAAAATGCGAAACAGGTTTTTTACTCAAAACTTTATTACTCAAAAACAATTAATTTTAGCTACTCGCATTCAGCTCAATTGAAGTTTGAGGTGTCCTCTTGATTTGGAAAAAGTTACAAAAAAAAAATACATTTTTTTAAATATTGATCTTCGAAAAAATTTCTACATGTGTGCCATAATTTATTTGGTCACCTTTATTTCGTCACCTTCTAATTCGCCATCAAACTGGTTTAGCATTATTACTCATGGTTTTATTTCTTGTATCGTAGGGACGTGATGGTCATTTGTTGTTGAAGAAGTTGAGCTTAAACTATAAAGAATCTTATATATATAATTGGCGCGTATACCATTTTTGGGAGGTTGGCCGAGCCCCTCCTCCTATTTGTGGTGTGCGTCTTGATGTTGTTCCACAAATGAAGGGACGTACAGTCTCCAGCTGACTCCGAACGGCAGATATTTTTTATGAGGAGCTTTTTCATGGCATAAATACACTCGGAGGTTTGCCATTGCCTGCCGAGGGGCGACCGCTATTAGGAAAAACTTTTTCTTCAATTCGGTCTTTCACCGAGATTCGAACCTACGATCTCTCTGAATTCTGGATAGTAGTCACACACCAACCCATTCTTTACTTAAATCTATTAAATAAGATTCTTTACAAATTGCTGTATCATTATAGCTTTCAAATTCATTTTTTATTCCGAATATTGAATATTTTAATTTCAATATTTCCCTATAGTCAGTTTTAATTACAATATTGTTTCTTCTTTTTACAGGTCTTATAATGATTCTCTTAGTGTTAGAGGTATTTTTACCAGACATACATAAAATTTTCATTTCATTGCTTAATACATTCACTCTAGAAAGTTGTAGTGCTTCTTCGGCACTTTTGAAATGTTGTTTTTCTTCTTTTAGCTTTTTAATTGACAATTGCATTTCTTCTTTATTTAATATTACAGAGTTTAAAATATGTATTAGTTCTTCTTTAATTAATTTAATCTTATTTTGCAAATTTATTATTATTTCTGTTATAGTACATATTATATCTTCGTCTTTTTAATTGCATCTCACACCTTGTTAATTTTGCGCGTTATATTATTTATTTGCTTCTCGAATAATTTGTTAATTACTACTTGATTGTTATTATTTTCATTCAAATTATTTAGAATTTTTGTTACTATATTAAGATCTACTATGTATTTCCATGCCGTCACCAATATACCAATTTATCTTTTTATTATATTCGATTTGACAGGTTTTAATGCGCTCAGGATTTCAAAGGTTTGAATGGTTTTATGTTTTATGATGGGATATAGGAACTGATCGTTAGGGATTTGGTTGGTTATCTGTCACTTCCCGCTGTGAAAACTTGTTTGCATTTCTCTAATTCGATGAGATGAATAAATCTGAATTTACCGCTTGTCCATTCTGTATCGATACTAACTGGGACTTGCTAATAGGGGTGGGATTATTTTCGAATAATATTGGAATAAACATTATTCGAATAAAACGAATAATACTATTCGTTTCAAATAATTCGAATAGTTCATTATTCGAATACCTTACTATTCGAATACCTCACTATTCGAATACCTTACTATTCGAATACCTTACTATTCGAATACCTCACTATATATTCATTTACATCAGGGAGAAAATGCTTTTAAAAATATAAAAATTACATTGGCCCTTCTCATGGTGCATGCACTTGTACATAAACCGATTAGTAGTCCGCTAATCTAAATAAATATTTACCAAAAATATTCGAATAGTGAAGTATTCGAATAGTGATGTATTCGAATAGTAAGGTATTCGAATAGTGAGGTATTCGAATAGCATTATTCGAATAAACGAATAAAAAATTCGAATAAATATTATTCGAATTACGAATACCTCTCGAATAAAAGATTTTATTATTCGAATAATTTTTATTCGAATAGTCCCACCCCTACTTGCTTTGGTGTAAAATGTGTACGTTGGAAGAGGAAGTTGTAGTAGTAATACAGAGGGTAAAGAATGTATATTGGTCAATTTTTACCTACGAGAAAAGGGGAGAATAATATTTAATTCTTTATTAGAGACTTTTCTTATTACAGAGTTTAATTTTTAAGCTGTGAGAGACAACATTGTTATTGCCATAAAGTTATTATTTCTTTCTTTATATATTTATATATTTAAACGAATTATTGTAAAAATTATTTAAATGTACGATGCAATATTTATAAATAAATAAAGAATTATTACTACTACTACTAGAGACTTGTAAATTGTTCGTCCCGATACTGTTTAACCGTCGTACTGTGATTTTCAGAAACCGTGTCCTTTTTATACTTTGGAGTTAACTTAGAACCTAGTCTTTTATTTATTTAAACGTAAGTGACTTCTCCGGGTTCTTGTTTTCAGGTCAATGTTTGTTATGATATGTGAAATCTAGTTCTTGCTTTTTCTTTTTTTCTAACTGTTGTGGGTCACTATAAACTCTATTTCCAAAAATGTGCCTATTGGTTAATTCTTTGTAGTTGAATGTATTGAGGAATTTTATTCTTGTACTGTTTTGAGTAGAAATTCTTCAAGTGTTGTCGCCGTTTTGGTTGGCTTTCAGGTATCTTATGATTTCGGAAAGTGTTCTGTCAAATCTTTCTACTTGTCCATTACTTGTGCTACTGTAAGGCGGTATGGTGTAAAGGTCAAAAGAGTTAAGAGATTTTTCGTTGTGAATTATTACAACCTTTGGATTTCCGAACGCGAGGATTAATTCTCTGAATGGGTCTTTAATGTGCTCTATTGCTCTGGAAGGTATCACTTTCACCTGGGCATATTTAGAAAATTTGTCAATGGCGATAAGAATTAATTTTTATTTCGTTGGAATATATGTATGTCGATATGAACTATTTCGCCTGGGGACTGTGGAATGGGGGTTGGTTGGATCTGTGGTTTGTTGGATGTCTATTGAATTTCTGTGCACGACAAGTTGAAGATTTTTTTAAGATTTGTTCAATTAGAATTCGGGCTTAATTCTCACGGCTATTTTTATGAGCTCGCTGATGTTCTTGAATGATAATTTGTTCCTGTTCAGTATCTGACGTGACATCCTTAAGTAGAGATTGAGTATATCGAATTTTAATATCATATTACTAGCTTGGAATGGGAATATCTTATGGATTTTGCACGTCAGTTTTTTTATGGTGTACAGTCCGTTGCCGAGTGCTGGGTCGAGGTAGCGTTTGAAAATGTCTATGACCTCTTGGTCAGAATAACTTTGAGTCTGTGAAAGCTTGGAAATGATAACTGGAACGCATAGCTGTCGTCGTCCCTAATCATTAAGAAGAGTTGATTCTTGAAAGCATTCATAAGGGCTTCACACACTGGGCCAGAAGACCCGAGTGAGTGGCCAAAAATAAAAATGTTCGACTTAATTTAAACAGGAAATTTATAACGTCATCTTATTTTGAGTAATTTTTTACACCAAATTATGAAGTTTCATTAGTTTTTATCAAATAGTTTTTTTTATGTAACAGTTCAAAGTCAAAGTTTTAGTTCGATTTTTAACACTTTCAAACAATGTTTATCAATAAGTTGTTGTGAAAAATACTACTCAAGATGTTATTATCGTCCATAACTTTTCTTTATGGATATCAAAAAATAATTTATAATTGAAACCATGTGTATTTATGTTGAATAAGTTTTTTTTTTAACATTTAATCAACAAAATTTGTTTTTTATTCATACATGACTTACTTTGAAAACAAAGTTCCCCAAAGTTCCCCTATCAAATGAGTTAAATTTTATGCCAAATTGTTCGTAAAGAAGTATTAAATAAGGTATATATGCGCTTTTTTGCGCCTTTTCATAAACATGTCTGAAATATCGATATTAGTGTGAGAGAAATCTCAAATAATTCTGACCCATTAATGTTTGAGCCAAAACTACCGAGGGAAAATCGAGTTTAATTCAGTGCTTGCATTTACTACTTCAGAGCAGCAGTAGTACCCCAAATAATGCTCTGCTCTAACTATGTAGTTAAACATTGTCAGCTACAGAGTACAGCTGATAGCGCACAAGTCAAACTAGGACTCCAAGCTATGACTCTAACTGCGCAACAGTCAGAGTCATAGTAGAAAAATAATTGCGTCGTAGTTTTACACAGGAGCTCATAGTCACTAAAATAAAATGCGCAGTAGACCAAAAACAGAAATTGAACTTTGTCCAGAAAGATCCAGAACTGTCCAGTACCTCAGAGAGTGAGAGACTCTCAGCAGATCGTTCGGTCAATGTGCGCCCCCACCCCCGTTTTTTTTTGTACACGAAAACTGCGGAGCGACTATTTGCAGTACTACGAAGTCATTTCGCGATGTCATATTTTGAGCGAGACCGAACAAAGTTCAATCTCTGTGTGAATGTGATAGGAAAACAAACTTAGAGGATATCTTTAATCGATTACTAGATACTTCTGATCCATTACTGTCTAGTATGAACAGGTTGTCTAGAGCTAATAACAGAAGACGTTTACCACTTTCAGCAGAAGTTAAACAGTTACTTTTGTTAGATACTCAAAATATGGAAAATGATCATAGCAGTGCCAGTGCAAATGAAGACGAATATGAATCGGAAGATGAAGCAGAGGCCGAACGCGATCATGAAATGATTGCGTCTAATGACGTTCACAAACTTCTAGATGAACTTGAACTATCAGAAGAAGACACTTCTGATTCTGAATAAATTGAACTTAAATGCAGATTCAAAAATTAAGTCAAATTAAAAAAAATTAAAAATTACAACAAAAAAAATTAAAAATTACAAAAATTACAAAAAAAAATCAAAAATTACAAAAATTACAAAAAAAAATTAAAAATTACAAAAATTACAAAAAAAAAAATTAAAAATTACAAAAATTACAAAAAAAAATTGGGATACTAAATCGTATCTACTAGAATCCTCCTCGCGGTGTATCCTGAGTGTATGAGTACAGCTAATTCTAGACGTATTTTCTTTGTTCTAAACCCCTAGATTCTGAGTTTGAAACAAAAATACTGATTTTTTTAATTTTATGTCCGCCATTTTGGATCCGCCATTTTGAATTTCTCAAAGTTGACATTATATTCGTAATGTGCATTGTTCTAAACCCCTAGATTCTGAGCTTGAAGCAAACATACGGATTTTTTAAAATTCATGTCCGCCATTTTGGATCCGCCATTTTGAATTTTTTAATTTTGACTTCAGAATAGCATTCATAGAGTTAAAAAAGTATAATAAACGTGGTTTTAATCGGTTTTATGGCCTTTTCCTAAGAAAAAAGAGTTTTGGCCACTCACTCGGGTCTTCTGGCCCAGTGTGCTTCAGTGGCAGGAATAAGAAGGTGAGAGATGCTTTCGTTGCTTTGATCTGTAGTTGTAAGGGTATTAATCAGTTTGTGGTGGTCTGGATAGCGCGTCTGCGACTTCGGTTTTTCTACCGGACTTATACCTCATCTGGTGGTTGTATTCTTCGAGAACACACTTCCACCTTTTCATTTTTCCATTGTGGTTTTTGTTACTTAGTGCTAATGGGATGATGATCTGTGAGGATTACAACTTTAGTGTATCTATATACTATATGTAGTTTCTTAAGGAGAAAAGAGTCCAAATTATTGCCAACATTTCTCTATTATTTGGCGCATAATTTTCCTCTGTTTTATTGAGTGATCTGGTTATGAATGTTATAGGTTTCCCAGATTGCCTAGGGCACTTAGGACATAGTTTGAAGCGTCTGTGATAAGATGAAACTCTTTCTTGAAATCGGGATATGATAGTACTACTTCTTAGGATGTCAGTGTGGATCTGATATTATTGAAAGCAGTCATGGCGTAACTACCGAACACAACTAGGTTTTTGCTCTCAAAAGCGAGGTCAGGAGTTTTTCTGGCTTAGCATAATCTCTGATGAAGCGTATGTAATAGGCAGATAGGCCAAAGAAAGATCTTAAGTCCTTCAAAGTTTTTGGGCAAGAAAATTCCTGAATTGCCTTGACTTTCGCAGGATTGGTTTTTATTCCTGTAGTGGTGAAAACGAAACCTAGAAACTCTACTTCTTTTTTGAAAAACTCACATTTCTCGAGCTGGGCCTTCATGTTTGCTTTTTCGCGCGTCTTGAAAATCTTATTTACATTATGAAGGTGACTTTATTCGTCTTTGTCGAAAACTAATATAATGTCATCTGTGTAGACCAACTAACAAACATAATGAACGCTTGCTTTAAACTGCAGTACTTGTACTTTCCAATTCATTGATGTTATCATGATTCTAAAACCAGGAAAGCCTCGAAACGATGTAACATCACCGTTGCCTATTTTATCAAAACTGTTGCAAAAACTTTTGATAAAGCGCCTGAACAATTAGGCGTATTATCGAGAATTACTTGAATCCTCGAGAATACATTTGAAGAAAAAAAGTTTGCTCTGCCGTTTTTTTCGATGTCTCTAAAGTATATCATGCTGGCCTGCTGTGGAAAATAAAAAAATACTGCCAATAAAATTTTTTAATATCTTGAAAACCCACCTGTCCGAGCGCTATTTTCGCGTCAGATATGTAGATGAGTTCTCAGAATTGAAAGAGGTGTGCCGGAAGGAAGTGTGCTTGGCCGCTTTCTTTATCTACTTTTTACTTACGACCGCAACAATTACTTTATAGCAACATTTGCTGATGGCATTGCAATTCTAACTGTCCGAAAGACAGAAATAGAGTCTACTTTACAACTGCAGCTTGCTATTAACAAAATATACAAGTGAACATATAAATGGCACACTAACTGTATGAACAAAGTCTGTACACATCAATTTTACAAACAAATGGACCATCTACCTACCAATATTCATAAACAGCATTAAAGTACCATACTCTAATGTTGCAAACAGTCACCGACGTAAACGCAGTCCCCTGTTAGCTGTTACGATCAATCTAATGAGAACCCCATGTAAATGAAAAATTACTTCCCTTCCGTATCGTAGTATCGTAGATTTTATAGCAGGATTTTTGAAAATTCCCGTAGAACCGTGTCAGCTGATTGCTGTCTCACCACACAGTGTTGCCAAACAGTACATTTCGAAATCATTTACAAAATAAACTTGGAAAAATTTTAATTTTTATTAAAATAACTTTAAAACAATGTTGAATAATGTTAATTATAGATAAATCAACTATTTGCAATTGTTGGTTTTTGGCTTTGGTTTATTAAACAATGAAAAATTGTAACTGATAACGTGGATGTGTGAAAAAGTGTGTAGGCAAAAATATCAAGGCAACAATATGGCAATGGCAAACCGATGTATTGTGTAAATATGTAACTAAAAGAACGCAGTTGTTCTCTACGGGATGAGTTTTGCTCAATTTTGTGCTCTCTAGGGGTGCAGTACGGGACTACGATACGTCGGTGACTGTTTTCAGAATAATGCTGCAGTCCGCTGTCAGCCGTTACGATCCAACTAATGAGAACCTAATGTAAATGAAAAATTACTTCCCTTTAGTATTGTAGAGTCGTAGATTTTGTAGCAGGATTTTTGAAAATTCCTCTCAGGATTGCTCTCTCACCTCACAGTGTTGCCAAACAGTACATTTCGAAATCAAAATATCAAATCGAATAATGTTAATTATAGATAAATGAACTATTCGCATTTGTTGGTTTTTGGCTTTGGTTTATTAAAAAGTGTCTAAGCAAAAATATCAAGGCAACATTATGGCAATGGCAAACCGATATATTGTGTAAATATGTAACTCAAAGAACGCAGTTGTTCTCTACGGGATGAGTTTTCCTCATTTTTGTGCTCTCTAAGGGCTGCGGTAAGGGACTACGATACGTCGGTGACTGTTTGCAGCATAATACAGCAAAGTATCTAGATATGACGCTCCACACGAAACTTAGGTATGTGCGCACTCCACGTGAAAAAGAAAAGAGAAGAACTGGACCTAAAATTCCAAAATATACGTTGGGTAATGGAAAGGCAATCAGCTTTATCCGCACACAATAAGATACCAATTTACAAACAAGTTCTCAAACCTATCTGGACCTATGGGATTCAGCTATGGGAATGCACCAACTATAGCAACACATTGCAAAGACAAGGATTCCGGACTATGGCGCTCAAGCATGCTGTTCGTGCTCTATGATATATTAGGACGCAAGATGTAGAACGTGACCTCAATATTGATACAGTTACGGCAACCATAAAAAAATGTGCAAAGTCGCATTTAGAGCGACTAAACAAGCATGTAAACAATGAAGCTAGGATTCTTAACGATAATACAAAATGCAAACGAAGGCTCAAAAGTAAAAAACCCCTAGATTTAAACTAATAAATAAACAAAAACCAGTTAAAAGAATGAATTGTATCTTGCTGAGGATTAACATAATTTATTTGTTGTAACAAAATTCGACAAAAATTGCCCATTAGTATACCAAATGTATGTATGTAATGTTATACTAGTTTCAATGAATATACTAATAATAAAAAAATCTATGTAGGCATAACAAATTTTCCCTATATGATAATTTAATATGTCATCTAGCCCTCTTTGACAGATAGCTGCAGCGTCTTCAGTCCGAACGGAAAGCGCGTGAATTCATATTTACCATTGTTGACCGAAAAAAGCCGACTTTTCGATATTGGATTCCTTGAAAAGAATCTGATGGAAGCCGCTTCTTAAGTCAAGGACAGAAAAATATGTGTTTTTCCCCAGTTAGGAAATTGCCTTACTGATTTCTAAGATTGGGTATCTATCTGCTATTGTCAATGTATTCAATTTCCTGTAGTCAATAACACGTCTGTATTTCTTTTGTCTAGATGTGTCTTTTTTTTTGGGTACAACCCACACGGGTGAGTAGTAAAATGACCGAGATAGTCTAATGATTCCATTTTTTAATAATTAGCTTATTTCAGTGGTAGCAAGATCTCTCATTGCCAAAGGGTAGGGGTAGTATTTAGTATATACTGGGGTATCTGAGGAAATCCTGTTGTTGTTGTTGTTATAGCAGTATCTTCGCCCTGTCAGTGTAATGTAATTACCGGTCGTCTTCGTCTAGCTCATCCAACGGTAGGCCCAGGAAACTGGCAGTTTCGACGGGTTGGTCTAGAGGGAGAGAGGTGTTAGATGAGTGGGTTTGATGGGGCATGTGAAGAGGTGGTTAGTGCGGGGTACCTTCACATGCTGGACATATGTTTAGTATGTCGGGGTCGATTCTGGATAGGTAGGAGTTTAACCTGCTACAATATCCTGTTGTCTCCTACCACGATAGTAAAAAGGTGGGGGTACTTTTTAGTAGGGGTGTGCGAATCCCATTCGATTCGATATTCGAGTATTTCGAACTATTCGAATATTTCGAATTATTCGAATATTTCGAATTATTCGAATAGTTCGAAATATTCGAATAATTCGAAATATTCGAATAATTCGAAATATTCGAATAGTTCGAAATACTCGAATAATTCGGAATTTCCTAATAGTTTGAAATATTCGAATAATTCGAGCGATTTGAATTATCCGAAGAAATAAAATCCTAAACAGGTTATTCTATTATAGTAATTCTACATAATAAAAATAAAATAAATTTTCTATCATTTAATTATCGTTGAATATAACATTTATCAATAACATTTTGAACAATATAAATAATTATAAGCTAATAAACTTTTCTAATTAAAAATTTCTTTCTAAGAATACGTTTGCTCGCGTGTCTAAATAGCATAGCGTTATTTTATTTAAAATTTCGATATAATATTCAATCAAACATAACGAGTTATATTTTTACTTAAAAAATAACAACCGAGCAACATTATCGGGTGATAATGAATTGCGCTTTTCAGTCACAATGTCTCCAGCAGTAGAAAACAGCCTCTCACTCTCAACAGACGTAGATGGAATTGGCAAATAACGTCGAGCCAGCATTGATAAGAGAGGATATTTAACTGATTCTTTTTTCCACCAATGAATAGGATCATCCCAAGGATCAATATCTGCTAAATACAAATATTGAATAAGTTCTTGATCAATGTCTTTCTCAAGGCGCAAGGTTACTGTTTCTTCTCTATTAGCTCGTCGCTGTTTCATGAAGTCCCAAAACTTGGTGGGTTTGATTACAGGAGGTTCAGCAACAGTTTCATGTTCGTTTTCAAAAACATTGTTCGAATATTTATAGGCAATAATCTCTTCTTTTATATATTTCTTTATGTCATCTTTCACCTTATCATCGGTTAAAAAGTAATCCTGATAACGAGGATCGAGAAATGTACATTTACGATACAACTTATCTTCCTCAATCTCACAAAACCTAATTTTTAAATTCCGGATTATATTTTTTGAAAAGTTATAACCCATAGGCATCTGAGACTCGTTATCAATCGTTGGAAGTCCCATCTGAACATCATCACTATTATCATCGTCATCACTATTATCATCGTCATCACTATCTTCGCTATCAATATTATTAGAAAACAGGTTTAAGAACAATACTGTAGGGGAGAATTGTAATATGCATAAGAGATTAGTGATTAACCATTCATCTAAGATAGAAATCATTTCATGTGTCGATCGACACGTACGATTAGAAGAATCGATATCATTTAAAAACCTATATCAAGTTATTTAAAACTACTAATTCTATAAAAATAATGATATCCTAACCGAAGATTAAACAATGAACTTTAAGCCATGTTAATTTTGCTTTTATTAGACCTGAAATCTTCAGAAAAATCGTTTAAAAAAATAAAAAAAAGCATGCACTCAGTTAAATATTCGAATTATCTAAATTATTTAAACTATTCGAATTATTCGAATAGTTCGAACTATTTTAACCATTCGAATAATTCGAATAGTTCGAACTATTCGAATAATTCAAACCATTCGAATAGTTCGAACCATTCGAATATTTGAGTCGAATCTCGGATCGAATAATTCGGTTCGATTCGCTTCGAATAGTTCGAAATTTCGAATATTCGCACACCCCTACTTTTTAGTTAAATAATTTATTTGCTCTGTTTGCGTGGCAGTCATATGTAAAGTTCTGGTACCTATTTTATGAACCGCAGGTTTTAATTCTAATGTCATTACCTAGTGTTAGAGTGTCGTCATGTAGGTTTATAGTAGCACGATGTTCTTTAAGACTGTCGTTTTTTAAAGTTGTATCATTTTTGCCAAAAAGGTTGATAAGTATATGATGAGTAATTTGGATTTATTCTCCAATGGAATTTGCAAAAAATGGCTCGTCATTGGGTTGTTTTTTGTGACGTAGCAAGGTTGGATGTAATTTTTGCTTGACCCAGTATCGATAAGCATTTTAAGGATTTTATGGTTCTTCGTTTTGCATTGTACGTAAGGCAACGAAGAACTGTTCATCCTGAAAAAAGAAATGTCCAAGGTCAGGGTTTCAGGAAGTAAATTTCCATCAGCGGATTTCTGAGCTGATAGTCCGTTTTCTTCAGCTGTCAATGCGGCTTTATACTCCTGAAGAGTGGGAGTCCAGTCTTGTTCATAGTATTGATTGGTGTTTTACTGTGGGCCCTCCTGATAGTCTTGTTGGTAGTTTTGGTATTTACGCGCTTCTATTTGAAAGTTTCGCTGTTGTCATATTAAAAAAACTTCCATAATTCAAAAATTTTTTTATTTAAACGTTTTCTTTATAATTCTCTGGAGGGCTCCTGGGGGGGAGAATTGCAGAGAATGTTCGTTGTTAAAAGCTAGAGGATCCCCCTCGAAAATGATGAATCGCAACTTCGAATTATGTTATTTTATTAGCTGTACAAGCCAGATATTATTATTGAACTCATATTTTTTTCTTTATATCTAATTTCCTGGAGGGTCCATTGAGTGGTGAATCCCAGTTTCGATTCATGTTATTTTATCGGCCAGATATTATTATTAGGTGATAAAAAAAATTTATTAATTACTATATTACTTAGTTTTCTTAATTTCAGATTTTTAGGTTACGATTTCCTGTTTTAAATTAAATTAAATTTTCTTCTAATTTTCTTTTTTCAATTAACTTAATTCAATTAACTTTTCTTGTTTTTACGGTTACACTTTTTCACTTGATTTTATAACTTTGCTAATATTTAATAATAACACTCTTAATACTTTCCTTATTCTATATCTTTGCTTTCCTTTGCTACTGGGGCACCTCCAAATCGCACTATTGGAAACGTGCGTTCTTCCTACCGGAATCCGACGCTGGAACGGCTCTCGATTCGCGTCCTTCCAGCCTATTATTTGTCATTGCACATCACACAACACTTAAAACACTTTTTTAAATTTAATTTCAATTTTGAATTTGTCAACTGTTCATGAAGCGTCAGCAGTTTTTGATTGCTCGTGTGGAGTTGTTGACTGTTGGTAATGGTTAACTTTGTTGGGCTGTTGTAAGCTGTTACGTTAACTTATGTAAAAGCTCCGGAGATTTTGAATGGTTGTCAATCATTTTTTCCATCTTAAGTGTTCGTTTATGAATGAAAGTACTTTGCTCCCAGAAATATGAGCTCGATCTTATGAATGCATTTATTTTTGTTGTGCTATAAAATATTTAAAACTGTTCATCGCCGTCGCACATAGGTAGATTTTGAAGATTTAGGCGGCCAAAAATATTTAACTGTTATTTAATCGTCTTAAAACTGTTTAATAACTAGAAATTTATAATAATTTGTTTTAATAATCGGTTAAATTAAAAAAGTATATGTATTACACTGTGTAACACTGAAAAATACCTTAGCAGTAAAGCTCCTTTTCTTGTAGTATGACAAGAACTGTCATCACTTGTTTGTATCTTATTGTGGGCTACACATTGACTTTATACAACAAATCTTGACCTTTCCCAAAGTAAAAATAGGGTCCATATTTCACTAGTATTTGCATAAAAGTTACCTTAATCGATTTTGATAAAATTGTTTTATATATAATAGAAAAATATTTACAGATATATTTGTTAGAAATACACCAAAAGCAAAATAGATATGTATATACAGAAATTGATTAATTTATTAGTTTTCGCCTACTGAATTAAGGTGTTCTGTCACATCTTTGTCCACATATATAAAGGGTACGAGCAGCTTAATTGTGTCTGGGCTAAACGACTTTGATGTTTTTTTCTTTCTTCTGCGATGAACTGAAATACTGCTCAAAAAGGGGTCCGAGCTTAACAACAATCGGTGGTATATGTCGCGATTGCACTCTTCACGAGAAAACTTCCGTGCATAATTTTCTCGATACATCCTTGTTGCGCGCCTCTTGAGCCTTCTCTGACAGTTGTCCTATTGGTAATAATGAGTTTTCAATTATAGCAGCGCCATGGACTAGTATCTTGTGCATTGTGGGTGTCATCGGATGCCACGCGTAAAGCTTTATATATAATTTAGCGGTATCCAATGCATATTCATCATATTTAGCAGAATCAATTTCATAGCCACTAGATATGGCTTCCAGTATTATTTTAAGCCTGTAAATGAAATTATAATCAACACCTGTGATATCTGCAGCCAATTTTGGGTTTTCGAAAAATCGCCGACTTGTATTGCCATCATTGGTGTTACCATAATTTGCTTTGGGCATGTCTAGAGTTAGCCTAACTCATCCCGAAATCTTTTTTGAATGGTTTCTTTTGTGGTTTTTTCCAACAGTTCTTCCTCAGCTGTTCTCTTTGCTCTATACTTTTTTACTGGCAATTTGTAGGCCAAATGCAAAATACTTTCGAATAATCTTATTCTAGCGTGCAGAACGGATAGTCCAAAGTCATTTGACTTTTTGTCTAGATTGTTAAAGTCTTTCGATTTTGCTTTACACAAATAACATTGGCTAGTGGACCTGGTATCGGTGGCAGCATTGCAAACCTTACCATCAATCATCGTCATCTTAAAAATATGCCGGAAAACAAATTTATTTCCTTGCAGCTCTATTTCAGAAGCAACTAAGTTGTTTACTGAGGATTCAACAAAATTTATCTCTTCTTTCGTGACGTCTATACTTTCTTTGATAAACCTAAATCTTATCGGTCTACAGAATCTAGGAGATGACGGAGAAGGGTTTTGCCAAACAATTTTTCTGTTTTCGTTTCCGCAGGTGATTTGTAGTGGCACAAAAGAGCTAAGAAAAATGTTGGCATCCGAACCAGAAGTATTCTCAATTTTTTGTTTATAATTAGCTTGCTGGGAACCATCGCATCCCCACTTGCATATTATTGTAAGAGAATTTCTTTCGTCCTCGCTTAGAGTGAGGAGCACCTCCTCTAAATACATTGATAAGCGCATAATTGTCTTATCGATGAGGCTTTGCAAGCCAGTTTCTGCGTAAGAACTAGTTACCCGTATTTGCGTTTGGTAACATTCTTTTTTAGCTTCTAATAAGCGATCGTAACAGGGATAAAGATAAGGGTTTGTATAGGGTGTTTTTTTTAGAGGTTAGGTTTTCAAGTTGGCACTACTTTTTTCGTAGATGGTCTTTTTGACAGCTGTCACTTGATTTATGCTCAGTTTGGTTTGCCATTTCATAATGAATAGACTTACACCTGAACAACGTTTGCAAATCGTGCAAATTTATTACGAAAATAATGGTTTGGTTCGTGCGACGCATCGACGCAAATTTTGTTCAGCGGTGAAGCTCACTTTTGGTTTAATGGGTATCATTTTTAAAACATAATGGCAAACCCTTATCTTTATAATAAAGCTAAATTCTTGGCCATAACATTAAATTATATAAAATACGTTTTATTTCATCTTGAAAACCTAACCTCAAAAAAAACACCCTTATTTATTGACTTCGGTGCGTTCGAAAAGTCTGGGAATTTTAGCTATTTACTGAATTTAGCGCCTGCGCACAAATGGTTGAATGGGTATCATTTTTAAAACATAATGGCAAACCCTTATCTTTATAATAAAGCTGAATTCTTGGCCATAACATTAAATTATGTACGTTTTATTTCATCTTGAAAACCTAACCTCTAAAAAAAACACCCTATATTACGAATTATTTCATATTGCTCTCTTGTTAAGTCTGCTTCTACAAACATAGCTAAGGCTGCATGCGGTGTCAATATATTACCTCTCCCCGGGCTTGTTGATTCTTTGTATGCACTTTTGTATTTTGCTGCGCGTGATGGTGATTCTGCGATTTCTTTCAGAATTCGCGAGGCGTCCCTCTGCCCTTTTGCTATTAGAGTAGATTGCGCAGCATGTATAATAACTGTATCTTCTACCATGGAACGGACTTCTTCCGTTTTCCTACGTTTACTTCGCTCACTACACTTTTCGAATGATTTCAATGGACGGCCAGGGCGAAAATGTGACTTATTTGGAATTTCAATTGTTCCATTTAACCAAGCCTGGTTAGCTTTTAGAAAAGCGTCCTCCTTTCTTCTGGCTTTAGTCCACTTTTTTAAATGTTTGCACATATTCAGCTGTATATGCATGACAAGACAGCAGGTTATCTTCTAAGAAATCTAATTTTTCCTCCAAAGATGTCAAATTCTGCCCTTGCATTTGATTGTAGAGATATTGACGAGTTACTTATCTAGTGCCTGATGAGCTGGCAATACCTAAGATAAGCAAAATTGGCTTAGAAATCAAAACAAATGCAATAATTTTTATATTGACTTTAGACAAGCGTGTATAAAACCCTTTATATGACCCTCTATCTGCAAGTATCTGCAGCTCACTTTTATGCACGTGGCGAGCGAATTGCACCAGGTATCATGTTCAACACGAACTTTCACTTGGACGGACTTGGAAATATACCAAACCGAGTTTTCAAAACCAAAAAACACAAAAAAACAAAAATAAATTATATCCTAAATGAAATAGGCACCACTTATCCATTTATAACTATTAAAATCACAAACACCATTAATAAATGATAATATTCACCTGAAATATCATAATCCATCACGATTACTTAGCTCGGTAACTTAAATCCGTAAATATTCACGTTAAAACATACGATTTTACAGCGGTTAAACAAAAACGATAACGTGCTTTTCAGAAATAGCTATGTTTTGATTAACTGACAGCTAATGCAAAGTATGGGATTGACCGTAGGAGGTTGCATTATTGTTCCTTGGTCTATTTTCAAGTTGTGGGAGTGCTTTTTTTGTAGTTGTAACAACTTTCTGAAATCCAATTATGACCGCCTAAATAGCTTAAATCTACCTACATATGTGCGTCGTGACAAAAAGAATAATACCCGCTGCGGCTGCTTTTACGATCGTTGTAGTCGCTAGGGTCTAATTGTAGCTTTGGACGCCATACGCATGAAGAGGCAAAAAGTGAGTGCCCTGTATGTGCGGTTATACACATACGACCTTCGGTATTAAACTCGGCTTGATGCGGTTATAAACACATATATAACCTTCTGTATTCAACTCGCCTTGATTATAAGGCGAATTGAGTTCCTTAGGTGGCACTATTCAAAACAGTTACTTTATTTTTCGCGATTTGAACAAGTCTGACGTCAGCTGCCTTCGCAATACAAAATAAACGAAAAAAAAAAACAAGCAAAAGTAGGGAAAATTACGCGTTTGTGAAAATTCAGTGAATGGCTTGGTATTATTGTGATTTGTGGCATTTAAATTAAACATACTAATGAAAAGCGTGATGGAAACAGTAATGAGATGGCGCCTATCGTGGTCCCGTTACTTTGCGCTCAGCGAATTTGACAACTAGTTACGTGATTTTAGCTCCAGTATGGCCAGATTACCCTTTTCGTAACTTGATTTAGCATTTTTTTTTGTTATTTAGTCTCGGAGTTTTAGTTCTTTCTTCATGACATTTTTCTAGCTGTTCTAATTAAAATGTCATGTATATAATTTTGTAAAATATACATTTTTTAATAATTATTTAAATAATTCACTCAGTTTTATTTAGCTTTACTTTTTTTAACATCTGGTTGCATTGCCCACGATTGCAGGTGTTGTTGGTGTTCTTTTGCTTTCGGCAGTCAAATCTCTCTCTCGCTACTGCAGTGTTGCCTAGCTTTGGATATAAAAACGCACTAAAATGCCCATTCAAAGAAAATAACCCAACAAATTTTTATTGAATCACTTAAAGAACTTTGTATACGTGACAAATTGTCTTTAGAATGTGCGTTTTTTTAAATAAATGTGTTATGCTTATGTACAATTTAATTTATGAGGTTTTTTTGTTAAGCGAGAGTCTTTTGTTAAGGGAACGACTTTTTTGCTATATTTGAAGTTATGTGTAAAAAGGTTTTCAATCTTAAGAAGAGTTGAGAGAGGGGCATTTAATATTTTTGCATAACATTAAATGGAGCCAAAAATTAAATTTGCACTTTCAAATTATCAAATTTTAATAAGAGTAAAAAAACTTTCATTACCACTAAAATCTTCTCAGAGTGACCTTTTTTAACCTGTTTTTTGTTTAATAATATAGTTTGTTTTTCAACTTAAAGTTTCGGTAGCTTTAAATTAAAAAAAGAAACAAACACCAAACTTAAAAATTTTTGCATTTTGGGTATAAAAAAGCACTAAATTTATTGCGAAGAGCAAATTGTTGGCAATACTGCACAACTCAGCAAACGTGACGTCACGTACGCTCTGATGGGAGCAATCTTCTTTCTATCATTCTTGAATGAAAAGGAAATAAATAAATTGTGAAAGCACAAATTAATATAAATCCTCCAAATGCAGATTGTTTCCGTTTTTATGCGGAAGACGCCGTGGCAAGAAAGTATGTGCATGTGCGTATAATTTCTTGTGTTTGGTTGTTCCTATTTCTTTCGCCTACTCTTCCACCAGACAACATTAATGTGTAAAGAAGTCTCACGAGATACGATCAGTGTGAATTGTCAAGAATGAAGTGAAATCGCGAAGACTCACATCGCTCAACTCGACAGCGGGGAACTTCTTAACAGAGCTGATTACAGTGAACTATGTACAAGCAGAGAATGTTAATGCAATGAGAAGGAGCAAATGTTAAAGGAGCTTTTTTCGAGTTCCAATTTGTAGATTCATACTAAGGTCATTTCAAATTCACGAGTGGGGAATTGCAGATATTTACCACGCGAGTGACGCGAGTGGAGTTTTTCTATATTTACTTACCACGCTAGGACAGGAATTCAGATTTTTTCTGCGTTTACCAAACTACTGAGGAAGTTCATAAGATTTTTCGGCACACTACTAAGGAAATCGACTTATTTCATGCCCACAGCGAAGCGAATAAATTTGCGATTAAGAAGGCCGCGCGGCAGTTAATTTGTGGTGCAGAAGCTAAAGTGGGCGGAATTATTCGTTTTGTTTTTTGGCACGTAATTAATTCAGGTTCAAGTCCTGAAGTCATATTTTTTTTTCTTGCACATTTTTTTTTTACAATTCAAACCAGGAAAGTTTGGTAAAATTGTTGAGTTTATTTTAATTAAATTTTCTTTAAAATACTGTTTTTTTTTTGTATTTCATAAATGGAAATTTCTTTTCGGTATAAAATAGTTCATACTGGATATGACCTGATTTTTATATAAATCAATCAAAACAGAAAATATGTACATATGTCTATAATCTATTTCATCAAATCCAAATTATATTGATGAGAAAATATCATTCTAATATGCATCCAGAAAGCCAAACGCGCATACACAGATCCATATGCATATAATTACGCATACAAACTTTCAACTAACGCATAATATGTGCATATAAAACTGCGAATCGAATAAATGAGTGATTTAGAAAACTTCATTATTAATTGTAGTCTAGCGCAATCGTGAAAGACGTGTCGTATATTCAGTACATCGTCCCATATTTGACTCAGGTTCAAGTCCTGTACACAGTTTTTTGTTCGATATTTTTATTTCATTTTTTATATTTGGTTTAATTAGAATTGATTAAAATAGTGTATTCAGGTTTTTCTAATACCTGTTATTTCGCAAAGGGCAGTAATGTGCAACTGGAATACTGATCTTGAGATATGATGTATATCACCTCTTACTGTCAATCTCCCAACTTGAATCCTTCGAGCGGTGAAACTGTTAACCCTAACCAGAGACTGGGTACCTCACAAAGTGGGAAACCCCAGTGGAAGGAAAGGGAACAAAAGAAGTGGGTGATCTGGCTCTCCTAGAGGGGACTGGTCCTAAGGCTGACAACCTTATACCAGTATTTATTGTCGCGAATCCACAACAACAGCCTCGGATAACTGATACAATCAAAAGATACCGACCCAAGCAACGAATTAAGGACTATGATTTACGTTTTGCTACTTGGAATATACGAACAATGCTACAAGCCGGCAAGATGTCCGAAATAGCGGATGAGTGTATGAAATATAAGATCGACTTAGCAGCTCTACAAGAGATACGCTTTGCAGATCATGGTGAGATAAGAAAGAAAGCCTATTCAATTTTCTTCAGTGGTCCAAGCAAACGAGGACAGCTAGGTGTGGGCTTTTACATTGACAAAAAACTTAGAGAAAGTATAATGGCTTTCGAGCCAATTAGTGAAAGACTCTGCCTCATGAGACTCAAAGGAAGATTTCAGAACATAACAGTTGTAGCCGCGTATGCGCCTACCGATGTCTCAGACGATTTTGCAAAAGACTCCTTCTATGCAGAACTGGAATATGTGATGTCAAAATTATGTAAATATGACATAAAAATGCTCCTCGGAGATTTAAATGCAAAGGTGGGAAACACCAATATTAGCAAAGACGTTGGGGGAAAGCACTCTCTGCACGACGAATCGAACGATAATGGTGCACGACTAATAAATTTTTGTCTAAGCAGCGGGCTGTGGATAAGCAGCGTTTCTTTTCCACACAAGAAAATTCATAAGCAAACCTGGGAAATGCCCGGAAGGAGAGGATCGAACCAGATAGATCATGTATTGATGGATAAAAGACACGCAACCTCGGTCATTGACGTCAGATCGTTTAGAGGCGCAAACTGTGACTCTGACCACTACATGGTGATTGCCAGGATAAGGCAAAAAATTTCAAATATAGGCAACGATCGCAGGTTCAAGAAAGTAAAATGGAGTACTGAGCGAATTTCAGCGGATGAGAAAGAGCGTCGTGCATACCAAGAAATCATAAAGAGTAATCTAATCGTAACAAAGGAAGACTCAGCAGAAATAATCTGGGCTAAAGTAAAAAATGCGGTTATTGGAGCAGCTAAAGAGAAAATAGGCACAAAAAGATGCACCACAAATGAGTGGTTCGATGCAGAGTGTAAAGCAGCTATTGAAACAAAAAACGAAGCGCGAAGAAAATATTTAAACAAACGAACAAGACAAAACCTACTTGAATATAACGAAAAAAGGCAAGCCGCAAAGAAAATTATAAAACAAAGGAAAAAACAGGATATCAACAGCAAAGTTCAGCGTATCGAGAATGATTTCAGTC
Organism: Anastrepha fraterculus; assembly: GCA_037575425.1. Taxonomy (NCBI): domain Eukaryota; kingdom Metazoa; phylum Arthropoda; class Insecta; order Diptera; family Tephritidae; genus Anastrepha; species Anastrepha fraterculus. Next base: position 35,931 of record JAYXIM010000151.1, on the reverse strand, counting down.
AAGGAAATGTAAGAAATATGTACAGCGCAATTAGAAGCCAAACAAAGACATATCAGCCACGAACAAATTTGTGCAAAAACAAGGAAGGTGAAGTAATAACAGAAAGAGAAAAAATTTTGAATAGATGGCAAGAATACTTTAGTGATCTTCTGAATATAGAACATGCAACAGACTACGGTCCACACTGTATAGATGAGACATACTTTACAGCAGAAAACTTCATAGAAGCACCGGGTCGTAACGAAGTGGTAGAAAGTCTGAAAAAGTTAAAAAATAATAAAAGCAGCGGAAGTGACCAAATAAATGCAGAACTTCTAAAATACGGCGGTGAAGTACTCAATAACACGATAACAGAATTGATACGCAAAATTTGGGAAACCGAACATCTACCGGAAGAATGGAACAATAGCCTTATAGTACCATTACATAAAAAAGGCGACAAAACAAATTGTAATAATTATCGAGGCATATCTCTCCTCAACACTGGTTATAAAGTCTTTACAAATATACTCAATAAAAGGTTGAGCGTATATGCTGAGGAAATTTTGGATGACTACCAGTGCGGTTTTCGCCAGGGTAGATCCACAACAGACCAATGTTTCACACTAATGCAAATTCTTGAGAAACACAGAGAGTTTGAACTAAATCTGCACTGTCTGTTCATTGATTTCAAGCAAGCTTTCGACAGCATCAATAGAAACTGTCTGAACGACATAATGCTTAAACAAGGTATACCGGTAAAAATTATAAAACTAATTCAGATGACACTATCAAACACTAATGCCAAGGTTATGATAAATGGAGATGTTACCAACGAATTCAGCATTTCATCAGGTGTAAAACAAGGCGATTCACTATCAGCGACAATTTTTAATTTATTACTACATGAGGTAGTATGCAAACTGAAATGTGGCAATTCGATTTTTAATTGCAGCTCGCAAGTGTTAGCTTATGCCGACGACATTGTCGTGATTGCACAGAATGAACATGAGCTTAAGAAAATTTATATGCGATTGAAAAACACAGCTTTAGAAGTGGGTCTACGGGTAAACATAGATAAAACGAAATATATGCACTTCGCAAAGAAACCGAGTGAAGATGCACACATTGAAATAGATGGTGAATGCATACAGAAGGTCGGCAAATTTAAATACTTAGGTTTTTTCATCAGCAGTAACTCTGACACTTCCGTGGCAATAAATGACCGAGTAAGTGCGGCAAATAAAGCATTCTTTGCTCACATAAAATTATTCAAGTCCCGATTGCTATCAAGAGATCAAAAGATGGCAATGTATAAAGCGCTTATAAGACCCATACTAACATACAGCAGTGAGGTATGGGTACTTAAAACAAAAGACATGGACCAAATACTAAGGTTTGAAAGAAAGATACTGCGAACAATATATGGTCCTTCCCGGCGAGATGACGGAACGTATCGGATAAGATACAATCATGAGCTAGACACATTGATACGTAATGGAAACGCAATACGCTTTATAAAAAGTCAACGAATCAGATGGCTGGGGCACATGTACCGAATGCCCAAATGGAGAGCTGCCAATATAGCGTTCCATAGACAACCAATTGGGCGGAGATCTCGAGGGAGACCAAACAAACGCTGGGTAGATGAGGTCACAGCCGACCTGCAGAAAATGGGTATCACAAACTGGAAAGAAGTAGTAGAGAATCGATCGGAGTGGAGAACCGTAGTTGTGGAAGCAATGGTCTGCACAAGACTGTAATGCTAATGATGATGATGTTATTTAGAAATTTATTTTCTATATAACATTATTCATACTTGTTTTGAATTAATTTATATGTAAAACAGCCATAAAGGCAATCATATGAATATGCATTCCTATATTTAATCTCTTCAGTCAAATCTGAACTACTTACATACACATATTGATGAGAAAATATTCTAATATCCATGGATGCATCCAGAAAGCCAAACGCGCATACACGCATATGTATACAAATATATACAAACCTTAAACGAACGCAAAATGTATGCATATAAAAAACAACAACTGCGACCGTCTTCTTGTCCGTCAGTGAAAAGATGGGATATGTATACCCTATGAGCAAAAAGAACCGGGAAGGTGATGTTGACTGTTTCCTTCGATTGCCAAGGCATAGTCCACCATGAGTACCTTCCATCGGGCCAGACAGTCAATAGAGAATATTATTTATCCGTTTTGAAACCTTAGAGAGATGCTGTGTGTTGCAAACCGCCGGAAATGTGAGCAAGCAATTCTCAGATTTTGCATGATGATAACGCGCCATCGCACTGATCAAAGAGAATACAAATCGGAGGACTAGGTTAAACGTTGGCACATGTGTGTTGCTTCAGACGGGTTATATTTTGAAAGAGATAATATAAATTTGCCTTAAATTTAACTCTGTTTTGTTTACTTTCAGATCATAAGGTACATACATATATGCGGCTTTGCGGACAGCAATGTGTGATTCGCTGGAAGTCGCATTAACTCGCGACTGTCGCACAGTTAGAAGACATATTTACATACATATAAGGGTGCATACATACATACGGAGCCGCGGCCACTCGACATGACAAAAATTTAAGATTTATCAAATATTGGCTAATAATTCCTCGCGAAATATTCCAATATTGACTATTTTCGAATGGTCGCGAAAATTGGCATATGGGCGGCTCGTTTTATGAATGAAATTGAAATATGAGCTCTAACTTATGAATGAACTTTTTGTTTTTGTTCTAAATTGTTCAGCGCCGCACACTGGGGATTTTTGTACAGAGATGCGGAAAAAAGTATACATCCCAAAAAATATATACATTTTTACTACTAACGAAGTTGTATATATTTGTGTATGAAAAGAACATGTCTAAAAACTATTTTTTTAAAAAATTTAAAAAAATTTTTTTTTTAAATTCATAAATTTTAATTTTTTTTTTTTTTTTATTAATATTAGCCAGCAAATATTTACGCACAGGATACATGTAAGTTAATAATTCTGAATTACCCTCAAAATGTCAAAACAAAATTAAAAGTTTTTCGGTATCATTATGCACACATTAGAAAGCGTTTAGTTATTATCATTGCCAAAAAATAATCAGTGGCGCCTGGTGGCACCTGCAATTGATTAAAACTGAAAGAGACGCTATTAAGCAACACGTTGATACTAGTTTCTGACCGTAGGTAAATGTAGTTCAAATTGCAGATCCAAGAATATGAAGGAATATGATTTTTTTTTTTGTTTTTTTCGTAAAATTAATTATAAATAGATAATCAAATGCTTTACATCCTTTGTTCTTCCGGCTAAAATATATAAAAATATCGTACCCTAAATGAAAAATAAAAAATTGGAAGTCGGCTCAAGCAAAAGGAAAAAAAACCACCTTGGGCTTTGAAGTTTTTTCTTAGTCAGTTCAATACTATAACAAAAATATACTTTTGACATATCTATAAAAAAAAACTGTAAGTCGGAGTTTAGTAATTCTTTTTGATTTTATTGTTGGTTCTATTCTGGAATTTAGAAATACCATTATACATTGCGTAGGTGGTATGTTGCAAATTTGACTTTTTTCCGCAAAATCCCCAGTGTGCGCCGCCGCTGATAGAATCATGGCCGCTGCGACTGCGTCTACGAATGTATTTTGTTTTTGTAGTCGCTAGGCTTAGATTTTAGCTTTGGGCGACATGCGCATGTGAGGTATGTGTTTTTGTTGTGTTCTAGAACATTTTAGAATGTGTGGTGGCAAAGCGGCCATCGCGTTGCGCTTGCTGTTGCTTTTGCGTCTATCAAAGTACATATTGTGTTTTTGTAAGTATAATATTAGGAATATCGACTGGTGAAAGACAAAAGTACACGGAAGCAAGAAGGGAGCTCTGTGCTCGCGCATATATGCATGAATGTATGAACGTGCATGGATGTAGTAACATATGAATGCAATTATTTTGTAGGAAGTTTAGAAGGCAAATAGGTATATATGTATGTATATATGGTAGGACATAAAGTGGGTATATATACATACATAGAGCAGAATTGTTTTTGCACTTGTTAGGAAGAAACTCGTTCACTAGTGCGTATGTGTATTTGATTTCTTGTAAGAATGTGATGTGCTGTGACATGTGCACATACATAAGTCAAGGTTATTGGGCATACATGTACATATGTATGAAATAATGCACAAGAGCAAGAAAGATGGACGACGAATATTGACAAATATGTTGGAAAACATAAAAAAAAATGAAGTAGTTTGTTAAGAAAAGTAGAGAGAGAGATTCTGGTGCAACGTTCGACTGTTTCATTAACAGCACTAGTTCTTGATGTATTTCACATGTCAAACGGTACAGAAATAATTTGAACAAATTATAGAAAAGTCTAAACGAATAAACTATTAAAAATAAATCTTTTCAGAACTATTATCGCCTAAAAAATGTCGGGAAAATCGAGAAGAGATCGATGCATTAATCCCTTTAGAAAAGTAGGTCCATCTTGAATATTTAAAAAGTGCCACATGACAAATTAAAGTACATGACATAAGCTTTTATTTCGGCATAGGGAAAAATTTTTTTTATAAAAACTGTTCTGGGCAGATGGGGGTGTCCGGTTGGCGAAGAATGCCCCATATATATATATAATATAATATATATAATATACAACCAAACAGATACACACACAAACCGATGTATTGTGTAAATATGTAATTAAAAGAACGCAGTTGTTCTCGGGGGTGAGTTTTAGTGCACGGTATGGGACTGTGGTAAGGGATTCCGTGCGGTCTCCACTGTTTTCAGCATTAAGCGAACTGCATTAAGAATCTACAAACATATTAAAGAAGTTGAGCCAGTCACTTCATCTCAGTCGAAACAAGCAACAGGTTGGATGACAGGTTTTCTTAAACGACATGCTCTCTTTTACGTACGTTGAGGGAGAAACTGCGTCTGCAGATAAATTTTCTGCCACAAAACTTTCCTGAACAACTTATTGAAGATGGAAGATACACCCCAGGTCAAGTTTGGAATGTAAATGAATGTGGTATCTTTTGAAAAAAAAATACCGAGCAGAACTTATGTTGCAAAATGGTAGAAAACTGCCGATGGTTTAAAGTGGCAAAGGGCCGTGCAACATTGCTGTTCTGTTCCAATGCTTCAGCAGAACGTATGTATGTTAAAACCATTGCTAGTAAATCGTGCTTTAAGACCAAGCTATATAAAAAGTGTAGATTTCAATAAATTGCCAATTAACTGGACATGAAACAGAATGGTTCCAGGAATACTTAATTTCAGACTGGAGCGTACATGAAGGCAGAATGTCTCGAATTTAAAGTTCTTTTAATTCTAGACAATCTAGCCATCCATATTTGGAGCACCAAATGTGCAATTTTGCATTCAGCCGCCTAACACTACATCCTTAATACAACCGTTAGACCAAGGGGTCTTTGCTACTTGTAAAACGTACTACATAAAACATTCATTCCAATACGTAGACAAACTAGACTATAATGGGGATTTAACAGTCATTGATATGTGGAAATTAATATGGAAAAAATATATATATATATTATGGACTGCTTTAATCAAGTTGGGTTAACGTTAGCTGACTTAAAGCCTAGAACTTATGTTAGAAAAATATTTGGCCAGAATGTGTCAAAAGCAGAGATCATGATCCTGTCATTCATAATAACGCTGCTTTTACTGACGTTACAACGCTGGCACATACAATTGTTAGAGATGGATTCGATGATTTGCCGATATATAGAAATTTTTAGCTGACACAACCTTAAGCGAAAAGGAAATTATAGACCCCACCCTTGAGACTCATCAAGACAGAGAACGTAGCGATAATGACGATAAGTGCAACTCTAATTAAAGAACGTCTTAATCTTGCCAGTAAATTAGGTAATCATTTTGAACAACATGATCCTGATGAGGAACGAGCTGTAAAATTTCGACGTGAACTGGAATCATTAATAATATCTTAAAGGGAACTTTATAACGGCTTATCACGAAATCAAACACACTCTTTAACCCTAGAAAGATAACCATATGACAACGTACGTAAAAGATAACCATACGCTTCAGAGGCGCATGCTTTTCTAAGGCGTCAATTTTATACTAACAAAGGATATTTATTTAAGTTATTCTAGTCATGTTAAAGGTTTGGCATTATTGTAAAAATAAAATACATTTATATTACATTTTTTTTTATATTTAAAGTAAGTTTAAACTTAAATCACTAGACCTCTATGAAAAATTAACAAAAATCAACAGTCTTCGGTTTATGGGAACAAATCCCATAAAATATCACAAAAAATAGTGTTTTATCCTTACAAACTAGTAGACTGTAATATAATCAGTGTAAAAAAACTATAATATTATAAAAAAAATTCTTTAAAGACAGTCATGACAAACGTCTTTCTTGTGTTCACCACAAACTGTCTTTTTGCATTTGGCACAGGTCATCTTTGACATTCTTTTCTTTTTAGACGTGCAAAGACTGCAATAACGCCTTTTTTTGGCTGAGGGTTCTTCTTCATCATCTGTGGAAGCCTATAAAGTAGATTTTGGAAGAATATTTTGAATGTTGCTTCGCACATGCCTTGGCAAAGTGGGTGCTTCCAGTCTTTGCGTCATCCACGGTGCAGTCAGTTGAGTACTGAGTTTTTTCATGAATTCTCTCCGATTCAAAGGCTTATCACGTTTTGTTAGAACATTGTGACAGTAAATGACATATGAATTGATAAATGCTCTATTTAGTATGCCATAAAGCATGGTCATTGGCCATCTATTCGTTTTTCTCGAACAGGACGATGTTGAGCACATTTGACCAAATGAGTCCACGCCGCCTTTAGTCTGATTGTAATACATTATTATTTCAGGTTTGCCGGTTGTTGGGTTGATGACACCTTCTTCATCACGCGATGGTAACAGATAAACCATCTTCGAGGGCTTCGGCTTGTATGGCACTAGTGTCAAACATTCATCGTAACAGAACATTGATGTGCCTATTGGTCGAGATCGGGTGTTTTTCAACTCTTCAGGGATCTAATAAGCGCGAGATCTTATAGTGCCAACAAGGGTCAAGTTGTACGGTGCCTGAAGAAGTGATTTCGCAAGAGGTACCGAGGATACCCAATTATCACAAGTTATGGTGCGATTTGTGCCATGAATAGGTCGAGAGTCCATTGGTATTTGTGGCTCTTCCGATATATGGCATTGCATTCAACATATACTTAGTTGCAATATGTGACATCACTATAATTTTGATGTCATAATTATTCGGTTTATTATATATCTTCCTCGAAATCCCAGTAATTGTTCATCGATTTTGACATGCTCTTCCGGTGAATAGTTCAGTGTGACTTGAGTTATAAACAGATCCCAAACTTTTCTGATAGGAATAAAAGGATCTTCTTGCCGAATAAGGGGCCGTAAAGACTTATTAGCTATCCTGAGACATCTAATTAGGAAATCAAAACGATCCCTGCTCATTACTGCTACATACCTTGTTCCCGAAAAAGAACTTTCAAACATCTCATCAGCTGATAAATGATTGTCTTTCATTACTGCACTCAATGTTAGGATACCAATTAAAGCTCGAAGTTATGTAGAGGTTGTATATTTGAACGTGCTACTGGTCACGAAGGCGCCACGTTTAACTCAGATTTCAACATTTGTCCACCGAACAATCTCTTCAACTATTTCGTCGGTGATGAACAAACCAAAACATAATAGTGGATCAAATATATTTCGACACATACGTGTTGGACCTCTATTTGTGCGAATTATATTGATGGCAGATGTTCTACCATGACTTCGACCCTTATGCCCGAATTCTGTAAGCAGTCTCAAGTCACTAATTGAGACTTTTCGTGGTGAAATTTGATTTTGAGACTAGTTGGTATTCAGTAAGCAATCTCACGTCATTAGTCTCAAAAAAAAGTCACTAATTAGTGATATACTTCTGAGCAGCTCACAAAACGAAAAATATGGAAGAGGAATTAATTATTTTATATATATCGCAAAAAAAAAACGCGAAAATGAAGCGAAGTAATATGTTTTGGGTAAAAATTTCTTAAGAACACGAATAATTGTGTATTTATTGACGTTTTAGAAACATGCGTAGACGGATTCTGGCAAGTTTACGCAGCACGGAAGACCCATTCCTTCTGGAAGAAGACGTTTTCAGGAGGTTTTTAAGATTCCCGAAATCCTTCTGCTGGGAACTTATTCAAGATCTCAAACCACTTGACAAGTTTGAGCGGAATTCGAGAATTCCATTTGAACTTCGGGTGGGCTTGATATAGTAATAAAAATATATAGGTAGGCTTTACAACATATTACTTTCAGTTTGTTTCAGTACTATATTTTCTGGCAAATGGCTCCTACCAAAGCGTTATTGGAAACTGCCACTTCTCGGCAATGAGTCAACCAAGCGTGTCGAGATGTATTGAGCAAATTTGCAAGATGGTAGTGGAACACAAACACTTTGAAATTAGTTTTCCCAATGAGGCGGAGCATTACAACAGCATAAAGAGGGGGTAAGTTTTAAACATGGTACAAAATATGCATTTGCACCATTTCAACGGCTTAAAATTTGCAGCTTCCATAACAAATTCGGAATAAAAGGCGTCATAGGTGCTATTGACTGCACACATATTGCAATACTTTCCCCGCAATCTTTAATTGCTGGAGTCGTACCTCATGAGTACATGAATCGCAAGGGATACTACAGCATTAATGTTGAAGCCGTGAGTTTATAAAAAATAAATACTGGTTTATCAACATTTTGTAATGTTTATAACTAGTAACCCCATTCCTAGATTTGCAACGACGAACTAATTTTTCAAAACGTCAATGCACGATTCCCAGGATCTTGTCATGACGCCGGTATATGGACAACTTCGCCGGTGAGAATCAAACTCATCAGGGAACACATTGTGGGGGCATTTAAATGGCTTTTAGGTGATTCAGGTTATCCTTTGGAGCCATGGCTTCTAACACCAATAGCAACACCTTCTTCCGCTAGCGAAGAGATTTTCAATAAAACACATATAAAAGCAAGGAACACAATTGAACGTGCTTTTGGAGTCCTGAAATCACGATTTCGGTGTCTATCCAAAGGGCGCGTTCTTAGATATTCACACAAAAATGCGGCAGCTATCATCTATACATGTGTAATATTCCACAATATGCTGCAAAAACGTGGCATATTCACTGATGAGGCCATGCCACCAGAAGACCCATCGAATGATGAAAATAGTGAACCAATAAGGTCAACAGAATATTATTCTGAAGGCAGAAGGGCGAGGCAAAATTGCATAAACGCACTTACACTGTAAAACTTTTGTAAAAAATAAAATTCATGAATTATAACATAACATATATAAACTTTATTTTATTTATTATTATTGTCTTTATTGACAACGGCTTGCGATAAAGCTAGAATAGCATTACCCAGCTCGTTCATTTCAACGGATTGTATATAAAGATGCAATTCAACATTTATCGATTACTAATTTTGTTTGTCTCAATTGAATTGTTGATAATCCGATTCAGGTAAAAGGTTTATAAAACAGATATTAAAAATGTTATTTTGTATGAACTTAGTAATATTCATATTTTTTTATGTTTTTGATGAAGAATTTCGCTTGAAAATGAGCTTAAAAAATTACATTACGTATGGAATCGATAAGGCAATTTTTGCTAAACTTTTTGACTATCTCTAGCCGATACGTGCCATCAGCTGACTGTCTCTATTTATTTTCACCATGATATTTGGTGAATTTCTTGTGACTTTCGCTTACTGAATACCAAAATCGTCTCAAGTCACAAAAAGAGTCACTAATTTATAATCTCAATTTTAGTGACTTGAGATGAGATTCGCTTACAGAATTCCGGCATTAGTCTGGTCTACTACCAGCAACTTCTGTTTTTACCTCTGATCACTCTGCCAGCAGGAACAATTATACGATGGTCACGCTCTGAACTTCCAGCGGGCTCTGAGGGTACAGGCTGTGACAAATCTTCATTTGGTATAGTATTCGATTCTTGTATTGCCTCGGCATCGATATACTCATCTTCGAAGTCACTCTGCACATTATCTTCGCTCAGATGATTTTCTATTTCGCTGTCACTTTCCTGACGTTCATTACCGTCGCTGTCTTCTTCTCGACATTCCATCTTCTGCCAGTACCCTTCTGCTCATCATTATATCTGCGTAAAGAATGTTTGCTACAACGAAAATATATAATACTAGCATTACCCAGTGGGATTCGCACCACCATACATAAAATGTTTTTTTATATCGCAAGAAATTTTTCATATTAAGTTTTCTTTATAGAACTCGTAAAATGTTTAAACAGTTGAATTAGTTGATTTTTTTCATTCAACATGCTTTCTAAAGATGTCACAATAGCCTTTTCTGTACTTTTCTAAAATTTTATTGTTGTGGTCACCTACATATATACAGGTAAGGTGAAAGAGCCGATAAAAACTTGTAATTAAACTTTGATTCTTTAATTTCCATTTCAATTTTTTACGCTAAATAAATTATGCTAAAATAAATAAAGTTAAAAATGTTTTTCCAGTTCCTCCTGGAGCATTCAATTTTTTATTATATTTGCGTCCAAAATGACTTGCAATTCGATAAAAAATTGATGCGAAAGTTGATTGCATCGCAAAATAAAATTGTTTTCTTGAGGGCGAATCATCAATCGATACGAATAAAAATTCATCGCACTTACGGTTTTCGTTGATTTTTGACCTGCGATGCAAAAATTAATTAGCGTATGAAAATTATTTAAAAATCATATTTAAACAAAAATAAAATGTGTATGTACTAGTTGTTGGATTTATCATTGGTATGTTGATATTATAGCCATCGTCCCCTCCCCAAAATAAAATGAGGTATTGCAATGCATCATAACAGCGATGGAGTTATGAAATACGTTGTAATTGCTCATTTCTACGATACAAAACAATATCTCGTGGGTGAAACTGTTCACCAACCACAACAATAGCTACTTCATCAATCGTTGGTGCATTGAATCGTCTGGCGTGCTCCCAATTGGTGTTTTATCGGCTTTTATTATGATTTTATGGTCATCGGTGGGCATCAGATCGAGTGCCACTTTGAACAATTTCACCAATCCATTGTGTTGATGGAACATTGTTTGCAATTCATTCACGATTGATCTTCTCGTATTCGTCGAAATTGCACAGCGCTGATCTAATTCACGATTCTCATCACCAATAAAATATATTTGCAAAAATTGATGGTCACCATCTGGGAATGGTAGCAAAGACCCAGCTCTATGGTATATATGACCTTGAATCTGTAAAGTTCGAGAAATATATGTAGATAACGGATCTGAATTTTTAAAAACATTTTAACTGGTTGTAGTACATAAGAATGCAATCTCTTAACCTGAAGGCGAGTTCCCAATTGGTCTATATCTGGATTCTTTAGTTACAACTTACAATGGATACTCATGTGGTTCAATCACATCCTAGGGTTATCCAGGTCCACGTTTTGGTCTATATCTCGAGACCCTAGTTACGGAGGGGCATTAAAAATACTCTATACTATAGCAATCATCAACAGCTCCCATTTGCTACCCATATTGTACAAACACATCCTAGGGTTACTCGGGTTGCGATTTTGGCCTATTTCTCGAGACCCTGGTATCCGATTCTTAAAATTTCAAAACACAAACCATCTACTGAATAGTCCAAACAAAGCCTAAAACTTTGGTTTGGATAGGTGAGTCCGTTCTTGAGTTATAAGATTACCAAGGAAATGTAACTTCTTTTTATATATATAGATAAACGTTAAAACAGAAAAATAAAAAATAACCATAAAACCATAAAATAAGAGATAAACATACGCCTCGCGAGCGCATCAACTGGTCATAGCCGCTGAACTATGGTACTTACAGCATAGACATAACCCTCCCGCGACAGAGTAGACCGACGACTGAGTTGACTGAGAAGGACAAGTTAATACGCGTGACTAATAAAAAGACATAGCAATCTGTTTATTTCGCAGGCGCCTCTGTAACGTAGGTTATCTTTCTAGGGTTAATAACTGATTTCCTTCCCAAAACTAGATATGATAATCCAGAAATAAGTTCACAAGATGATGAACAAAATAATTCTAGCAGATGAGCAGTGATATTATGGTCTTACGCAAACGTATGCGTTTATTGTCGGACAGTGACAAAGTATAAAATTTTGTTATGTTTGTATTATTTTTACTTTCCCTTTATTAATGAATTTCAGATATTATTTTCTTTTTTTTTTTTCAAAGTATAATAATGTTTTATAGTTTTGTTAAATGAAAAAAAGAAAAAAAATATTTATCATATTTGTAGAAAAATCAATTTTAAATGTATTACTGTGATTGTTTATACATATTCTGTATTAAAAATTTGCAAATAAAGAATAAGAAAAAACCTAATTCAATTCCTACTTGCGGAACAAAACTACTGCTCCACTGTGAAATCCATTGGCTTTCCTCTTACTTGAATGACCCGATGTTACCTTCTGAGCTCCTTTACAACTTACCCACTGATTTGAAGTGATGAAACTGGAGTGGGGTCGACATAAGATCTCGCTGATTCACGCTGACAGCGGCGAGCTCGACTAATGGCTTTTAAATTGGTGATGGGCGCGAATCAAGTCGTCTCCGTAAGTAGCCCCGCGAATGTCGTTAAAGTTATTAATAACCAGTTTAAGAAAAGAGTGCTTGGGCCTCAAGCTCTCTACTTTATTGCGTTACGTGCAATGGTGTTCATCTACTCGACAAGTGCAAACAGTTTTGCGATGTATCTATCATAGCTTTGTGGCGATATGGGAATCGTTCTAGTAATTATGACACTTGCGTCATAATGGTGATGACTTTTAGTGCTGCTTATTTTCCATCATTCGGAAATTTCATTTCAAACAAAACTCTTTTCGCGTTTCGTCAACGAAAACCCAATTGCGATTGGGGCTGCAGAGCGTGAATACGGATCAAAGATTATCGACTTGGCATTGCAAGTCAAGCATATACACGGCGCAATTGGCCGACAAACTTTAACAATGCGCTGCATACAATTTCCGGGACGGCAAAGCAATCAGGTTAGCTCGTTCAAGCAAAATTCATAATGCAAAATATTGGGTCACCTGGGAAGAGTCTGGACAAAAAGAGGAGCACGAACCATGGCAGTCATGAGCTTGATCATTGCTACATAACGTGGTGGTATAAGCGTGGTTTCAAGGGCCGGTGTTGATTTTGAATAAAATACAATTTTTTTAGGAAATTAAATTTTAATTTTATTTGTTTGATAGATATTTTATATGGATATAGAGGAGGAGATAAATGGAATTGCAATGGAATAGGTCAAGTTACATTTACACAAACGTGAAAAATGACGAAACATTTATCAAATTCATGAAAGATATGTTCAATTTCGATTGTGCATCAGACGTTAATAAGTCAACAACACTAAGACACACCATCATCGATTTGCCTTTTTCAAGACACATTACACTCGAAACACTCCCTTTCAGTTCCTACTTTTCCTATCATCGTCCTATTCTCAACAGAGAAATGGTTCATTACCATGCACACAGGAAGAAGGCATATGCAAATACAAGTATGTGAATTTATATACAAATGCGCGTATACATACATATACATACATATATATGCTCACTCAAGTAGGACAGAGCCAGATGTCAAACGTTGCCGAACGCGGGGGCCGATTGCGCTCTTTGTCGTTCGTTCCGCGCTCTCGCTTGCAGTTCAAGCACATAAGCTTACATTTGCTTGCGTACGGAATAGATTCGTTTATTTGATATGTCCATATTACTTGTATGCATCTTTACATATAGATTTGTTCTTTTTGAAAATTGCGCGAAATTGTATATGTATATGCATGTTTATATAAATACATATATTACAATAGTATACAACATATCTTATAAGGTATGTGGTAAATACTACCATACATTTTTTCTTTCATATATAATAAAAAAATTAATAATAATAACATTAAGACAACAGGTATTATTAACAAACTTGGTTTTATTTTAAATTCTTCAAGTAAATCAAATTAATAATAATCAATAAGAAGGCATATGCAAATACAAATACGTGAATTTATATATGTACATATACGCATATGCATAAATATATACGCTCGCTTAAGTAGGAGAGAGCAAGATATCGAACGTTGCCGTTCGTTTGCTTTGTCGTTCGTTCCGCGCTTTCGCTTGCAGCTCATTCAAGGTAACGACAATGAGCAAGGTAACAACAAATGAGCAAGGTAACGACAAATGAGCAAGGTAACGACACATTTTTTCGTGCGTGCAGCCGGCTAAAACGAATTATAAGACGTTATCACGTCAATACGGCCCAATGATGCCGCCGGCCCATAAACCGCACCAAACAGTCACTCTTTGTGGGTGCATTTGTTTTTCAGCAACCACTCTTGGATTATCATTCGCCAAAATGCGGCAATTCTGCTTATTGATGAATCCACTGAGGTGAAATAGTGTCTCATCATTGAGGTTGATTTTGATTTTTAATTGAACGCCCGTTTTCATAATAAGCCTGAATAACTTTAACGTGTTGCTCGATTGTGTATCTTTCCATGGTTCAAATTGAAATTGAAATTGAAAACTGTCAAATGAAATGCTGAAAAAGCTTGACGTTTAGGTGTGGTTCACATTCAATATCGGCCCTTGAAATATAACCTTCCCTTATGTAACCCTGTAACCCTCGGACATCTTTAGTTTTTTCACTTTTTCATTCATTACCCAAAATCATTTAAACATAGGAGCTTACAAAGTTATGATAAAATGAGATTGTTTAGCGTTATCCTAACATACATTTGCATTTATCTAGGAGTCTAACAATTATTTTTCTTTTGATATATACAATAGGTTATGATTATTATTTTGTATGTCTTTGGCATAATTTTAAAACTTATTTATATTCTCCCAAAAAGGGCTTAAAAAGGAGATACCGTACATTAAACTTCTATAATTTATTTGGCTATAAATTGATCAATATTATAAACTAAATTTTCATCGTTGAAGTTGTAAGTATTGTATCGCCTATGATAATAGATTGCTTTATTATCTTTACGTAACATATTATTAATTTTTAGTATTTTTAAATATATTGGTGACCCATTCGCTTTGCATCTTTATCCAGTTTGGAGAAGGCAGAACTAAGAGCGCGGTTGTTAAGGCCGATGATGGTAATATCATCGGCATACGCCAACAATTGTACGCTCTTATAAAATATTGTGCCTGAGCGATTAAGTTCTGCAGCTCTGACGACGCTCTCCAACATCAGTCACCCTGTCTGAAACCTCGTTTGGTATCAAACGGCTCGGAGAGGTCCTTCCCAATTCTGACGGCGCTGCTGGTATTGAGCAACGTCATCTTGCATAGCCGTATTAGTTTTGCGGGGATACCAAATTCAGATATCGCGGCATACAAGTAATTCCTCTTCGTACTGTCGAATGCAGCTTTGAAGTCGACGAAAAGATGGTGTGTGTCGATTTTCCTTTCATGGGTTTTTTTTCAAGATTTGGCGTGTTGTGGATATTTGGTCGATGGTAGACTTTCCAGGTCTAAGGCAACACTGATAAGGTCCAATCCGTTGGTTCAGCCTTTCACACAATACGCTCGCTAGAACCTTATAGGCGATATTTAGAAGACTAACCACGCGGTAATTGGCACAAATTGCAGGATCGCCCTTCTTATGGATTGGGCAGAGCACACTTAAATTCCAATCGGCACGCATGCTTTCCTCCGACCATATTTTGCATAGGAACTGATGCGTGCACCTTACCAGCTCCTCACCGCTATGTTTGAATAGATCAGCCGGCAGTCCGTCGGCGCCCGCGGCTTTGTTGTTCTTTAGCCGCGTTTCGCTATTCTCACCTCGTTATGGTCGGGTTATCGGAACGTCGATTCCGTCGTCAACGATTGGGGTATCGGGATCTTCACCTTCTCTATGACATGCGCAGCTGTCACTGTTTAACAGGTTCGAGAAGTGTTCCCTCCATAATTTAAGATTGCTCTGTACGTCAGTCACCAGATCGCCGTCTTTGTTCTTATAGGAAAACGCCCCGGTCTTAAAACCTTCTGTAAGCCGCCGAACTTTCTGGTAGAATTTTCGAGCGTTGTTCCTATTGGCCAGCATCTCAGCTCCTCGCACTACGTATTTCGGCCTCTCATTTCTTCTCTCGGATGATACGTCTCTCTTCCTTCTTTAGCTCTCTGTAGCGATCCCACATGGCTCGCGTTGCGCCCGATGGCAGCGTGGCTCTATAGGCGGCATCCTTACTTTCTGCAGCAGCATGACATTTCTCGTCATACCAACTGTTTTTTCGCCGGAATCCGATTTATTCTTCAGCGGCGGTACGTAGAGAACGATAAATGTTGCTCCATTGTTCGTGCATGCCGGTTTGTTGGGCAGTACTCTCTAAGAGCAGGAGTGAGAGTCGAGTGGCAAATCTTCTGGCTGTCTGTTGTGATTGCAGCTTTTCGATGTTGAACATTCTTTGCGTAGGCAGATGGACGTTTTTTGTATGTGAGGCGTGTGCGCAGTTTGGGTGCAATAAGCTACTGATCTGAGTCGATGTTGGGTCCTCGGATCGTACGTACATATAAGCGTGTCTTCCATCTATCACAACGTGATCGATCTGGTTTCGTGTCTTTCGATCAGGAGACAGCCAGGTGGCTTGGTGAATCTTCTTATGCTGGAATCTGGTGCTGCAGACTACCATGTTTCGGGCCCCGGCGAAGTCGATCAGCTTCTGCCCGTTACCGGATGTTTCGTTGTGCAGGCAGAGGTTTCCGACTGTGCGACCAAAAATTCCCTCCTTGCCCACCCTGGCGTTGAAGTCGCCAAGCACGATTTTTATGTCGTGGCGGGGGCAGTGCTCATAGGAACCTTCCAAGCGCTCATAGAAAGAATCCTTGGTCGCATCGTCCTTCTCTTCCGTCGGGGCGTGGGCGCAAATTAGCGAGATGTTAAATAATCGCGCTTTGATGCGAATTATTGCGAGACGCTCGTCCACCGGAGTAAACGACAGTACTTGGCGACGAAGTCGGCATTTGCGCTTCTTTACATGGCAGCTGTAGTAGACGTCACAAGGTCCTACGCTTTTCTGGCCTTGTCCCGTCCATCGCATCTCTTGAATGGCAGTGATGTCAGCCCTTACTCTCACGATGACATCAACCAGCCGGGCAGAGGCACCTGCCCCATTAAAGGACCGGACATTCCAGGTGCACGCCCTCAAATCGTTATCCTTATTTTGTTTGCTGAGGTCTTCATTAGTATAGGGAGGTCTCATCCAAGGCTTTTATAATCTTTTCGTTGGGGGGATTTTTAAGTGGCGGGTCCCAAACCCGAACGGGTGTTCGGAAGCTACCCAGAGTATACGTGGGCTAATCTCGGACGTTGTGAGCTGCTTGAACCATATGCAGAAGAATCGTCCTGGCCACTCCCAAGTGAATGGTGATCAGTAACTTTTCCCACTTGCGGGGACTTCTACATATGGAACCATACTCCTTGCCTTTGACAGATATTTATTTATCAGTTCATTTTCTAGCACTTTCATTTTATCAACAGATCTTACGGACGATTTCATTAAGAAGAAGTCTATGCGTGATATTTTACATTTTGTATATAAAATTTTGATTACAAATTCTTTTCCGAAATGTACCACTTCTGTAACGTTGGCGGTTGAGACCGCTAAAAATTCTTAAGACATATCGTTCAAATCGTCTTAGTCTCTCCTATTGGTTCGACGAAATGTTGAACCATATTGGATGAGCATAAAATAAGATTGGTCTAATTATTTGTTTGTAAATATTAATTTTAATGCAGTTCGATGGGCCACTCTGCCTTCTTACTAAATTACAATAGCTAAAGAACATTTTTTTGGTTTTGTCAAAATGAAACCTACATGTCTATAAAGGTAAATTTGCTACCCAAAAATACGCCCAAGTATTTAATTTGTTCTTTGTTTTTTATGTTGAGTCCATTCATTTTAATTTTTTTATAGTTTTTTACGAGCATTAGGATATACGATTTTTCGTATTCTTTTAACATAAGTTGTTTTATTGAAGTTTATTCTTGTCAAAGAATTAAATATACCTTGATTAACATAAAATGATGGCTCTTTTAAATAACTATACAAAATTATGCAAAGATTGTAGGTTCGAAATTGAACTTCCTGTACATTTTAAAAATGATTCCTTCCACCCAAGCAGTATCGAATGACTAAGATCGTCGTCTGTCGTCGATTTAAATTACTAGAAATAAAATCAGAGAGTAATGTTAGTACGTGGCATGTTGAATGGTATGGCCGGAACCCAAATTGATAATCTTTTAAGACGTGTCACTCTTCAATATGTTGTTTTATTTTTTCAAGCAAAAAATCTTCCAATAATTTACTAATATTCGAAAGAAGAGATATTGGGCGGTAATAAAGAAGAGAACTAAGGTCAGTGTTTAGTTTTGGAATGCATTTTATTTTTGCTGTTTTCCATTCCAGTATGAAATAACCTGTATTAGGTGAGTGATTAAAGATAATTGCTAAGAATCTCCAGAAAGTGTTTGTTGTTTTCTTTAGCAACAAGTTTGAGATACCGTCTTCCCCGCAGCTCTTTTTATTCTTTTTTAATCGTAAGATAATGTCGATTTTCTCCGCGTTTATAAAAGTTTGTTCACCATCAGCCATTATGCTGTTCGTAAAATGTACAATTGGCTCAGCGGTGTTCGTTAATTCTAATACACGACTTTCGTATCTCCGAGTTGCTGGTTCTGCCCATGTATTTGTTCAAACTTCTACGCTAATGCATTTGTTTTATGCAAGTTTTCTTAAAAAAAAATGTTGTTACTACTATTGTTACCAGCCAGATTTGCAATATCAATATCGTCTTGATTAATTGCAAGGTCTGGGATCTTTGACATTTTTTTAATCAACATAATCCCTTAATTTTATTGTATGTTTTGTTATTCATACGTATAATGGAAAAGTAATTTGTCCAGTATTTTTCTTCGTGTATACAATTACGCTCTTCTATAATCTTACTAATATTACGCACTATAGCTGTTCAAGTGTTTTTCCTCTGATTAACACATCTTGACGCAATGCGACGTAATCTTTTCTTTTCAGAAATTAAATCTAGTACATATATCACTAGGTAGGTTTATAAGCCGAGTATTGCGCACTTATACTTTAGGAACAGCTCCAGAGTTAAGAGCTGTTTATAATGCAGTTATCAATTTCATTTCGTGTTAAGTTACGATTGATTGGTAAATAGTTTGTATTAAGATTGCTTAACGGTATATCATTAAAATGTTTTAAATCTGTTTTATCATAATTCAAAAACTCAGTTAACGGCCGATTAAGCACATTATGATCTGATTTTATGATCAATTCTACTCCGCTATGATCCGATTCGTATTCATGAGTGTTAAAGCAATTAATATATCCATTTACTTCATTAAATTGTATCCCAGCAAACGGTGACACTTAATCTATATCTAAGTATGAAACTGAATACCTAGATACCCTAGTGGGATGTTTTGTTGGTATCCAGTTTAATGTAGGACAGTGTTGAAGTCAATTATTTAGTATATGTAAGCCCGTTTATGACGGAGTCTCCCCAATTGGTATGCCAAGCATTGAGATCTCCACCAGTTACTTTTTTATTTGAATTAAGAGAGTCTAAAACTAAATTAAGATAATTTACATGGAATAAATCAGATGGGCGATTATATGATGTACAGAAAACTTTGAAAGCTGCTTTCTCCAATGAGCGGTGTGTGGAACTTTTATCATTTCGTATTTATATTATTCTCTTATGTAAATATTTAGCAGTAGCCGTACCACCCGTTTTTTGCCTATTATGTACCTGTTTAGCGCTGTCGGTCTGTTTAATAAAGTTATAGCCTTTGAAATTAACGTTATGTCTTGGATTGAGGCGATGTTCGGCTATAAGTACTAAAGGGTGATTGTTTAGCTTTTATCTTTTTAACAGTTGGTTTAAACAGCTGACGCATGTTTTGTGTTTTGTTTCACTGTCAAACATCTTCAGTTTGGTCCATAATTAAACCATGAATCGTCTTACAAACGAAGCACGCTTGCAAATCATTGAATTTTATTATAAAAATGTGTGTTCTGTTAAGAAAGTTTAGAGTATTGTGTTCAGCGACGAAGCTCATTTTTGGACCAACGGGTACGTAAATAAGCAGAATTGTAAATTTTGGGGTGAAGATCAGCCAGAAGAATTGCAAGAGCTACCAATGTATCCAGAAAAGGTCATAGTTTGGTGCGGTTTATGGGCTCATTGGACCGTACTTCTTCAGAGATGCTGCGAATCCTAACGTAACTGTGAATGGTGGGCGCTACCGTAAAATGACATCCAACTTTTTTTTGCCCAAAATGCAAGAGCTTGACTTGCATGACATCTGGTTTCAGCAAGACGGTGCCACATGCCACACAGCTCGCGTAACAATGGACTTGTTGAGAGTTAGTTCGGTGAACATTTTATTTCACGTTCGGGACCTGTTAATTGGCCACCCAGACCGTGCGATATAACGCCTTTAGATTATTTTGTGTGGGGCTATGTTAAAGCTCATGTCTATTCAGACAAGCCTGCTTCAATTAACGCATTGGAAGTCAACATTAAAGCATTTATATGTGAGATACCGAAAGATTGGAAAGAGTTGGCCAAAATTGGACTAAGCGGATAGACCATTTGAAGAGCAGCCGCGGTCAACATTTGCATGAAATAATCTTCAAACATAAAAAAAAAAAAAATAAATAATTGGCGCGTACACTTCTGTTAGGTGTTTGGCCGAGCTCCTCCTCCTATTTGTGGTGTGCGTGTTGATGTTGTTCCACAAATGGAGGGACCTACAGTTTCAAGCCGACTCCGAACGGCAGATATTTTTATGAGGAGCTTTTTCATGGCAGAAATACACTCGGAGGTTTGCCATTGCCTGCCGAGGGGCGACCGCTATTAGAAAAATGTTTTTTATTAATTTTGCTTTCACCGAGATTCGAACCAACGACCTCTCTGTGAATTCCGAATGGTAATCACGCACCTACCCATTCGGCTACGGCTTCAAACATTACATTATTATATATGGACTGTACTATCGATTTATATAAAAATTGCATGCATTTTTCTGAATTTTATGTGTGTTTGTTTGAAAAACTTTCCTATAGCTCTTAAAAAATCATCAAAAAAATAAGTTAAAGTAGTGTCTTTTGTGCTTTGATATCAAAGAGTTCACGTTTATGAGTATGCATTTGATATTTTTATTAATCATTACTGAGTCTTAATTCTGTTAGTAACCCAAACAGGTCAAATGATTTTTCGTCATCATTACGTGACTGTTTATAAGCTTTTGAAAAGCTTTAAATTTTTTTTATGCAGTTAGAAATATTGCCACCAAATAATCTAATACATTCCCTATTAACAGTATCAAACGGCCTAGTCTTTCTTAATTTTTTTGTTTTAGTGTTACCGCTTTTTATAATTCTTTTAGGCTTATTTCCATGCATAACCGAAGCGTATGAAGGTGAATTTACTCGTTAACATTACTTGTTAGCATTACATACTTGTTATTCGTATTGCTGTATTTGTTGGGATTTTATTTGAGCCCTGAGACTTGCGTTCGTTCATTCGTTTTACTATTTCTAAGCGTTTGAGACAATTCACATAGTTAGCAGTGTGCCCTTCCTTATTGCAATTTATACAACTTACTGGGATACCTATTTTTTTAACTAACTGACCTGTCTCACTATCAGTGTAAACGTGTTCCCTGTGGTTTTTTTCCTTAATACGTATTTTACATTTTCCAGGGCCATGATTGTCTAGGCATTTAACACACCGGTACACAGTGCGGCCGGGTAAATAACGTTGACAGTTTTTACATTGTGAGGGTATCATTGGTTTTAATTTTTCAAAATTAACCTTACAATTAAGAATATATCTCCTTGTCATGTCGGTCTCCTTGCCGCGGGGATGAGGCTTAAGTGGCGAGTTAACCTCATTCTATGGAGATTAACTTACCACGAACTAAGAGGGCAGCTCCATATAGAAATTGGGTATCCACTCATCCGCGGAACGGCGGAATTGGTGGCCACCCAAGTACTATGTGGAGAGTACCGTACCGACAACCTGGCAGGAGGGATAAAATGCATTTCTTTTTCTTTAATGTGGAGGCTAAATAAAGATATTTCTGCACGAGGTAACCCACTTTTGGGAAATCCTCCCGTCGAGCAATCGACGGCTCGGGCATCGGATGTGCAGGCCCGAACGCCACATTCCCCTATGACCGGAACTGACACCCAGGGTTCCGGAGGAAGCGCGCTACTAGTGGTGAAACATGGCACATTGGCTATGCCAATGGAGAGCCGAGTGAGTGTGAGCGATACACCGCCATCGAAACGATCTGAAGCAATTGAACAAGTTGTGGAGGATGCGGAGATGGCAGACAATCTCTCAGTAGACTCAGACGGATCCGAGTAAGTCTTTGACAACGGTTAAACCTGGTGTGAATCAGGTAAGTACCGGTAAAAAGACTGAAGTTATTGGAGAGTCGAACGCAGGTGTTGGTCTAACCGCAAGGCAGATCAAACGAAGAAGACAGAAGGCGAGGCCAGCCGGAGCACTAGCTAAGGCAAGGACTCAAGCTCCGTCAACTTCGACACCTGTAACGGAAACGGGAAAGCGTGGCAGAACAGAGGATTCCTCTGTAGCGCTGCGCTCTTCCGGAAACGAAACGGGGTCTGTGCCAACGACCGGGAAGAGGAGGAAGACAAAGAAGAGGAAAGTTGAAAAACGGAATTCGGAAATGCCTGCATCCTCGACCCAATCCAAGGCAGACAAACCTTTGCCTGACAAGGCAGAGGCTAATGGACCTCAAATGTCGAATGACACTCTTCCGTCAACGTCTGGCGAATCATTCGCGAGAATGGCAGCAAAGGCAATGACGGTGGAGATACATACCGACAAACAAGATGGTCTACTGTCCAAAGGGCAGCAAGGCTATCTTGACAGCTATCTTTGGAAAGCTATCGGTGAGTGGAAAGACGCGCCGACTTTCGAGGGGAAAAGCGTGGTGGACGGCATCGTACAGGTGCACTGTTCCAATGCTTTTTCCCGAGAATGGCTAGAAAAAGCGATAGCAAAAATCCCAGACTGCGAAAACAGCAAGTTTATTCTTGTTGAGAGTAGGAAAGAAAGGCTGGTACGAGCGAGTGTCTGGATTCCGGGTGCTTCCTGTAATTCAGCAGAACTCCTCAAACGCATCCGTGTTCAGAATACGGATCTTGACACGACTCTCTGGAGAGTATACTCGTGCACCAGGTAGAAATCCGCTACCACTTCGGAGGCGGGTTCCCACCTGGTACTAAGTATCGATCTTGGGTCCCTCAAGGTTCTTAAGTCGAAGTACGGGTGCCGTCCCCACCTACATCTGGGGCGGATCCAGTTCCGCGTCCAGGATAAGGTGGAGGACAAAGCGTAAATATACTCAGTCTCATGACTGAAGTAATATTTACCCAGATAAATCTGCAGCATAGCAAAGCGTCTACGGCTCTCTCGTGCCGTAGGCATGCAAAACTGCAAACAAACCCACACATAATACTTATACAAGAACCATGGGTATGTCACAAGCGTATCTGTGATCTAAGTGCTATGTCGTGGGGGCAAATACTTCATTGTGAAGGGTATTATCATGCCGAGGTTGATCGAACACACGATGTTAAAAGAGCAATGCTCCGGAGATATCGTTGCTGCAAAAATAAAGTACTTGAAAAGTGGGAACAGTGTCGAAGCTATTATAGTTTCGGCCTACCTACTCTACGACTCTTTACAGCCACCTCCTTCGAGGGAGCTAAGAGAAGTGGTCAAGTACGCAGAATCCAATAATCTGGGGCTAATAGTGGCCTGTGATGCAAACTCAC
The DNA here is from genome assembly GCA_037575425.1 of Anastrepha fraterculus. Taxonomy (NCBI): domain Eukaryota; kingdom Metazoa; phylum Arthropoda; class Insecta; order Diptera; family Tephritidae; genus Anastrepha; species Anastrepha fraterculus. Next base: position 11,945 of record JAYXIM010000151.1, on the reverse strand, counting down.
AGAACATTGTGTGGGGAAGCAGCAAATGCAACCTCAGAGGACTCAAGTTACTGGATTTTATCCTGTCATCCGATTTGGTCATTCAAAACACTGGTAACAAACCAACTTTTGTGACCAGAAGGAGACAAGAGGTGATTGATTTAACACTTACCAATAGGTCAGTTGGAAATCAAATCAACCGATGGCGAGTTTTGGAAGAGGACTCTCTCTCTGATCATCGTCTTATCGAATTCCGACTGGGAATTGACACAATATCAATACCTTCCGGTAGGAATCCTCGAAATGTGGACTCTGACAGGTATGGTGAGCTTGTAACAGAGCGAGTACCAAACCTGAAAAAACGCAAATCAAAAGAAATGTTTGAAGATGCTACTAAGAAATTAGAAGATACTTTAATCAATTGCTTTGAGGAATTGTGCCCACTCAGGCAAAGCAGACAGGGGAAAGCGGTTCCTTGGTGGAACCCTGAACTGTCGAAGCTTCGTGTACGGTCCAGGAAACTTCTTAATAAGGCCTTGAAGACCAAAACAGAAGAGGACTGGGTCAACCATCGACTTACACAGAGAGAATATAAGAAAAAAGTACGGCAAGCCAAACTTGAATCCTATAGAAATTTCTGCAGTAACGTCGAAGAAATGAGGGAAACAGCGAGACTCTGTAAGGCTGGATTCCATTCGAAAACCTGATGGTTCATATACCATTTCCAAATCGGAAACGTTTAATGCTCTACTCGAAACCCACTTTCCGGGTAGTAGAACTCTCTCTGAAGTTGAGAGTGGCATGAACAACAACGGTGGCAACGGTGGAACCTCTAGGTACAGCTGGTATATTGCTAGTCGGATAGTGACAAGGGAATCGATAAGGTTTTCCTTATCTTCCTTTGAGAACTTTAAGTCCCCTGGACCTGACGGAATATATCCAGCAATGCTTAAAAAGGAGGAGACAGGCTGATTTAGGCCCTTAAAAGGATCTTCACAGCCTGTCTTGCATTTGGTTATATAACATCCCAATGGCGGCGCGTAAGAGTAGTATTTATTCCGAAACCAGGAAAAGATGACTATTCCCTAGCAAAAAGTTTTAGACCAATCAGTTTGACATCGTTCATGTTGAAAAGTCGGAACGAATGGTGGAGAAACATATTCGAGTGGGGGTATTGCCGAGAAGTCCACTTAGTAGAAATCAAACCGCTTACCAGAGTGGAAAATCATGTGAATCAGCGTTACACGATCTTGTTAGCAAGATTGAAGCTGGGCTGGAAGCTGACGAATACACAATGGGCGTGTTCGTGGACATTGAGGGGGCTTTTGATAATGCCACTTTCGGCTCGATATGTTCTTCTGCCGAACGACACGGAGTTAATCAAGCCATTATAAAATGGATATACTCCATGCTCTCTGAGAGGCTGTTAACCGCTGGTGGGAGCGATGACGAGCAAATCACAGTCAGGGCCAAGCAAGGATGTCCCAAAGGGGGTGTTCTTTCTCCGCTGCTGTGGTGCTTCGTCGTAGACTCCCTATTAGTGGAGATGCAGGAACTCGGCTTTCACGTCCAAGCATATGCGGACGACGTCTGTGCGCTAACATCGAATAAATCCTTAAGGAGGCTTTGCACGAAAGTGCAGAGGATTCTTGACAAAATCGATGATTGGTGCATGAGACAAGGTCTTTCCGTTAATCCGAACAAAACAACTATAGTCTTGTTTACGAGAAAACGGAAATTGGATGGACTCAGTCTTCCAACACTGAAAGGTGTGACACTTGGTCTTTCCAACGAAGTTAAATATCTAGGAGTAATCTTGGATAAGAAGCTGACTTGGGAGACACACGTTTCACTGAAGGTGAATCGTGCATTGAAGATTTTTCAGCAATGCCGTAGAGCCTTTGGCAAAACTTGGGGCCCGAAACCTGCTGTGGTCCTATGGATATACACTGCACTTATCAGACCAATCATCACTTACGCTTCTGTGTTCTGGTGGCGACGGAGCATGGTTAAGTCCACAATCCGGGAACTATACAGGCTGCAAAGAAGTGTATTCTTATGCATCACGGATGCCATGAGTACAACCTCTGGAGATGCCCTAAATGCAATGCTTGATTTGCTCCCCCTGGATCTTAAGATACAACAGGAAGCAATAAAAGCAATGTGTAGACTCCATAAATATGGTTTCTGGCACGAAGATGGAACTTCGGGACACAGAGAAATCTTTAAGTTGCTGTCGGAGCAGTATCCACTGTTTTTGGCAAGTAAAGATGACCTGATACCCACAGTTTCATTCGGAAGGAAATTTGATGTCGCAATGGAGCAATCCAGAATGCATTCAGGGAGGTTTGAAGGATATTTTCTTTACCGATGGGTCCAAGACCGAAATAGGGTCTGGAGCCGGATGGTACTTAAACGATAGTAATAAGTATCACTACGCTATGGGGGAATGGCAACTGTTTTCCAAACAGAAGTTTTTGCCATCCTAAAAGTAGCCGAATGGATAATCGAGAGGAGATGGAGCGGGAAACAGATTGAAGAAACAGTCTTCAGTGACAGTCAGGCTGCATTGAAGGCCCTGGAGAACGCGAAGCAAACCTCAAAGATTGTTCAAGAATGTAATAAGAAGCTTAATTCTGTCGCAAGACAGAACAGGCTTGTACTTATATGGGTTCCGGGACACTCCGGTGTTCAAGGAAACGAAATTGCCGACGAATTGGCCAACCGTGGATCAGCGGTGCCCCCACAGGGGCCAGAGCCAATAATCGGAATCAGTCCCGCAGGAATCAAGAACTGGATCAACGATTATGTAGGCAATCTACATAAAGAGCGATGGTCCGGTCTAGAACGCTGCAGAACTGCAAAGTGTTTTGTGACAAGTCCGAACAGAAAACTGTCAAACTTTCTACTAAAACTTAGAAGGAAAGACATTCGGTTGATGGTCGGCATCATTACAGGACACAACCCATGGGGTCAGCATATGACCACCATTGGAATCATCGAGGACCCGATATGCCTGTCATGCTTGGAGGAGGCGGATAGCACTGAGCACTTTCTCTGTGAGTGTCCTGCCTTTGCTAGAGCGCGACTACGAGTATTGGGTTCCGATGTCATGAGAATGAGTAATATTCGTTCTCTAAACCTGGAGGATATTTACAGATTTGCCAAAGAATCTGGAAAATTCTCACAGGACTAACTATCTCTATCTCTGTCTCTATTCTTTCCTATCTCTTTCTATGATACTTTTCTCCCTCCCTCCTTGACTATCTACCCCCTTTCCAGAGATTTAAATACAATGGGCTTGTTAGCCTGAGTGTTTTAGGAGCCACCAAATCTCCTGGTGCTCCTTGGCTCGACCTTTTCAAATTCAAATTCAAATTCAAGAATATATCTATTATTATAGAATTCCGACAAGTTAGATTTATGGCTAAGTTGATTTTGGCAATTATTATTTTTGAATTTCTATAATTTTACAATTTCAATATCAAGGTTTAAGACATTAAGATAACTAATTATTTCATCATGTTCGTAAATAATTGAGAGTTGCTTAATAATTATTGAATAGGGAAAATTTACTTTACTAACTAATAAAGATGCTTTCCATTTCAATTCAACCGGGCTATTCGGGTCATGTTCTTCGATTTTGGTGTAACTGAAATATGTTGCTCTCTGGTCAAAATAATGAGACACGTATTTTTTTTTTTCGCCCGAAAAAAATTTTTTTCAAGAGTTATCGGCAATTTTGTTTTTCGGCTCAAACTCGATTTTTTTTAATTATATAAGAAAAAAATTTTTTTAAATGCCCATAACTTAGTCAAAAATGAACCGATTTTAATAATTCTGGGTTCAAAATGATCGCAATTACTTACACGAGCGACTTCATATAGAAACAATTGCAAAAAAGTAGTTGAAAATTTTTTATTTAGCAAAAAAGAAAAAAATTGAAGTTTTTTCAAAATTCAATATTTCAAAAAGTGTATTTTTTTTTTTTATAACTTTTTCCAAATCAAAAGGACATCTCAAACTTTAATTGAGCTGAATGCCTAGTAGCTAAAATGAGTTGTTTTTGAGTAATGAATTTTTGAGTAAAAAACCTGTTTCGCACTTTTTGTTCTTTGGAAAATAAAAAATGTTCAACTACTTTTTTGCAATTGTTTCTGCACGAAGTCGCTCGTGTGTGTAATTACGATTATTTTGAACCCAAAATCGTTCAAATCGGCTTTTTTTTGACTAAGTTATGAGTAATTAAAAAAAAAATTTCTTATATAGATTCTTTCCATTTCAATGCAAAAGGGCTATTCGGGACATGTTCTTCGATTTCGATGTAACTCAAATATGTTGCTCTCTGGTCAAAATAATGAGACACGTTATTTTTTTTTCGCCCAAAAAATTTTTTTTAAAGCTTTATCGGCAATTTTGTTTTTCGGCTCAAAATCGATTTTTTTTAATAATATAAGAAAGTTTTGTTATAAAATGCTCATAACTTAGTCAAAAATGAACCGATTTTAATAATTTTGGGTTCAAAAGGATCGTCATTACTTACACGAGCAACTTCATGTAGAAACAATTGCAAAAAAGTAGTTGAAAATTTTTTATTTTCCAAAGAACAAAAAGTGCGAAACAGGTTTTTTACTCAAAAATTCATTACTCAAAAACAACTCATTTTAGCTACTAGGCATTCAGCTCAATTAAAGTTTGAGATGTCCTTTTGATTTGTAAAAAGTTATAAAAAAAAAAAAAAATACACTTTTTGAAATATTGAATTTTGAAAAAATTTCAATTTTTTTTCTTTTTTGCTAAATAAAAAATTTTCAACTACTTTTTTGCAATTGTTTCTATATGAAGTCGCTCGTGTAAGTAATTACGATCATTTTGAACCCAGAATTATTAAAATCGGTTCATATTTGACTAAGTTTTGGGCATTTAAAAACAAATTTTTCTTATATAATTAAAAAAAATCGAGTTTGAGCCGAAAAACAAAATTGCCGATAACTCTTGAAAAAAAAATTTTTCGGGCGAAACAAAAAATACGTGTCTCATTATTTTGACCAGAGAGCAACATATTTCAGTTACACCGAAATCGAAGAACATGACCCGAATAGCCCGGTTGAATTGAAATGGAAAGCATCTAAATAAATTTTAATATTTTTGTAGTCATTTATGACACATGAACTTATGCGTGTTACATTTTTGTTGATAATATTAAACACAAAGTTTTTGTGTTTTAATAACTGCTGTAGCTTATTTGCCATTTCTTTTTAATTGATATTATAGCAAATATATAAATACAACCCGCCTGTGTTTATTTTCTTTCTTTTTTTTTTTAATTTTGGTTTTGGTAGTATGAATTTTGTCAACTTAAGCGTTGCTTTTGGACAACTTTCCATTGTTTGTATGCGGTTCTCTACTGTGGGAAGAGAGGGAAAATTGTGCTGCCTTTCATTTTGATTGCTTACATCTTCCGACATAGTAATATCTGGATCATCTTTGCTTTGATTGACGTTTGCGTATATTTTTAATTGTTCGTTTTCCTTTATGAGAGAGGCTTTCTCAGAGTTAAGATTCACTATTATGCTTTTTAGTTCAGTGACCTGTGCAGTAAGTGCATGCAGTAGGGCCAACAAAGATTTTGTTTTCAATTTCGTCATTACCGTCTTCAATATCGCGACGTTCGTCGGTTTGCTCGTCCTTTTACTCTTTTCTTCTTTTTATTGTTTGTTTTACATTGTTTTTAGAGCAAGAGTTATCACTAGCATTGGTGTTGTGGATTGTGTTTTGTAAGTTAAGGTCACCTTGTGGGAAAAATAATATTCATTTCAATCATTTTCCAATAATCCATACGGATTGTTGCTATTATCTTTTTCCCTCATAATGTTTTTGGTTGATTGTTTGTTTTAGACAATAAGATTTTTATTTTATTTATTTATTTATTTTCTTCGCTTAAGCACTCGTCAAGTTTAACCACCGAACTCCGGACATCTTTAGTCACGAAGTTTAGCTTGATATATTCTGTGACACGAACAATAAGGCGTATGTAGCAGATGTTAAAGGTTAATGTTGTTAAGTGGGCACTGAGTAACGCCACTCAAATCAGTTTTTAAATCGCGTTTAGAGATGGTGAGTGTCATTTTCGGCCTGCGACTCTCAAAAATTTATGAGAAATAAATTGACACTGCCGATACACGAGGAGGTGCACTATACCGATTCAAAAAACGTTATCCACTAGATCCTATGGGACACGTGACAGCTCAGTCGATTTGTTAGCGTACGAGACGGAGAAATTTTGGTGTAATTTAGCATCATTAACTGAAGGTGGGTGCTCTCAGCAGACAACGTTACCGATGGCACCTCGAAATTGAACCAGTGAACAAAGTTGGATGGCGAATTGCGCTGGTTCCAAGGTCTTCAATTCTTAACTTCGGTTTCTTTGGAAACCAGAAACGATTTTAGCGAACTCGCAGAATTTGAGTTAGTTCATCACATTTAGCTTAATACAATACTTAGCTTCATAGCCTTTACGGAAGCTCTACATAATGTGTCGAGATTCAGGAAAGCTGCGTTGTAATACAAGATACGCATTGCGTTTCCTTCGGTAAATAAGCAGAAGACCAGCTAAATCAGAGTTCGTCAAGATGATGTTGTAGGGCACCACAATTACAGTGGCGATGTTTCTATTCCTCTTACGTGCCAAAGAGAGGCCTTCGGAGAGGAAGTTAAATGTCTGCATCAAGGCCAACTGATAAGCTAAAAAAGTTTTATTTTGAAATGTTTTTTTGTTTCTTTTTGTCGGGTCAACAAGCAAATTTAGCACTCAGACATTAATTAAGTCCATTGTAATACACTTTATTCCCTTTCAATTTTCTTTAAATCTACCCGATCTCCGAAGAAATCTGAGTAGATCTTTTGGAACCGAGGAGCCAAGGTGGGCGCTTCTTAACACATCAGTGCTAAAGACCTCAAACCTAATTCGAGCGAAGGTGGGGCAGTCGCTCGAGCTGGGCAGAGTGCGCTGTCTGAGATGCCTACCCTTTCCATGTGCTTCGCCCACAGAAAGTCCACAGAAAGTCATCAGTCCAACCAGCCGTTTGCACTCCTTTCTATGACAGGATTTGCCACAGTCGATCGAACATGACAGGTAACATCAGTTTAGTCCATCTGCAGCCTCTCTCAGTCTGTCAAGCTCGCGTGTCGGTTGTAGTGACCCACTTGCTAACCGTGGCTTTGATGGCTGTAGAAGGGAGTGACAAAATAGGCTTTGGGCCAAAGAAGTTGACCTCAGAGCCCATCCTAGCTAAGGAGTCAGAGGTGTCGTTACCCATGACACCTACGTGTCCCGGGACCCATGTTAGCATCAGGCTTTTATGTCTACCGACTTAGTTCAGCCTGGATTTACAGGACTCGATCACCCCTGATGTGGTTTGGGGGCTGTCTAAGGCCATGGACGCAGCTTGGCTGTCGCTGCAGACACATTTGTTTTCTACAATAAAGCTCATCGCTTCTTACACAGCATACACCTCCGCTTGAAACACAGACGCATGAATTCCAAGAGCAACGTGCAGTTTTGTCCTGCTGGATTCCACGTAGACCCCATAGCCGGAGCCATCCGTGAAAATGCGAAAACAGTGTTTGCCGGGTTCATTTTCAGAGTAAGACCACAACTGAGCCTCTGGCAAAACTACACTGTATTTTTTTTCAAGTACGACTCTTGATGGCATGGAGTCAAGGGGCATGGGGAGAATCGTTAAATCGTAGTCCATGTCTTTTCTATTTTCCAATGCCGGACAGGGGTCGTACCAGTTCCCATTGTGTTTCAACCTGCAGGTGGACTTCAAGGTCTCTCCTTGGATGAAATCATCAAGTGGTGGTAGACCAATCTGAGCATCTAATGCCGTGCCTGAAGTAGTCGGAAAAGCTCCGGTGCAACAGATGGCCACAGTGCATTGTCGTCTCGATAAGGTCCTCCTGACTCCCACGAGAAAGAGTCTGCTGACTCTAGACCTTAGGTGATGATAGGTCTCATCCTAACCGAGTAGATCCGTTGGACCTTGCTAGAAGAAAGATTCCACGTTTTCCCAAAGACGCCTTTGCTCTGTCAGAAAGCTTTCAGTGTTTTGAATGTCTTTGTATCAACGTGTAACTTCCAAAGGAGTTTACTATCGAGGATTACTCCAAGATATTTGATTTCTTTCGATAGCTGGATTGTGACTCCTTTAAGCTTAGGCCGAACGAGTCCATCAAGCTTCCTACTTCTGGTAAAGAGGATAATACCAGTTTCGGTGTGGTTTGCCGATAACCCATTCGCACAGTACCAAGTATGAATCCATATCCATTCTGAAATGCTCACTTTTCATTAATGAATTTGGATTGCTAAAAATCAAAAGTCGACTCGGTTCGATAGAAGGAATTCTTGTTAGCGTGAAAGGCCAATAATTCTGCACTTACACATTCCAGTGAACCTTGTAATAATCGATTTTTACCATCGAAAATATCACCACCATTACAACGAAGTCGCGCTCAAGGAAACCCGCTAAAAATTCTGGGTAAGCGGAAGGACGGGCCGAATTTGTTGATTCCGTAATGCAGCACCACAGCCACCTCAAATGAGCCCTCTGCCAAATGAACGCCTTGCGTTGAATATCCGCCCACTTAGACACACTGCTATAGATTTCTTTGGACAAATAGACCTCGTTGTCGCTAGATGCCAGGACGCTGGTATTATTCACATGCCTCGCTGTTCGCGCAGTGCATATTGAAATTTATCATTCTTTATCTACAAACGCATTTTTATTTATGCCACAATCTTTAGAGGCGCAAGACGTATTCTACAAGCCGAAATAGAGAGACCTTCACTTGTCATAAACTCCTCTGGCTACATCAAATGATGAGGCACTCGCTCCGAACCATTTTTTACTTGGTGCATAAGCGAACTACGAGAACGAAGCTTTGAAGACAGCAGCGGTGCCACACTTCGAAAAAACTTTAGGGTCGCGGTTTTGGATACTGCCTTACCTAACTAAAAAACCTATTATAATTTATTGAATAAGGTGCAGAGATCAGTGGAACTAACAATATGTGACGTCATGAAAACCACGCCATCCATGGCTTTGGACATCATGCTACATCTGCCACCCCTAGATCTCTTCTGCAAATACTCAGCGGCCTGCTCCGCTTTAAGGCTCAAAGTGAACTCACAATGGAGGAGCGTCACATATGGACATTCAACCACCTTAAAGTCCTACACGGATATACCCAGTGACTGTGATTATCACCCTCCCATTCTTTGAACGGAAAGGAGTTTCCTAATGAAAATCCCATCTAGACAGGAATGGCTTGAAGAAGATCCAACACCCAAACGTTAAGATCTACACGGGCGGATCTAAAATGCACACTGGTGTAGGATCAGGGTTATTTTGCGAAGAACTTTGTATATATTAGTGAATCCTTCAAACTACCGGATCACTGTAATGTTTTTCAAGGGAAAATAAACGCTATTCATGAAGCTTTAAAATGGTTAACAATAAACAGAATATCATCAACGGGTATCTGCATTCTAGCCAAGCTGCCCTACGAGCCCTTGATGCATTCCAAACAACATCAAGGAGTGTCTTACGTTGTCGCCAATCTCTAAATGAGATGTCCAAGCAATATTGTATAATCTTATGCTGGGTTCCAGGCCACAGAGATATACCAGGGAACTGTAGGGCAGACCAACTTGCAAGAGAAGGTACCTGTATGCCAGACATAAGTAATTATATGGAGACCTCTCCCAACTTGTAGGCTTCTCATTAAGGACGCACTAATCAGTTCTGCAAATCAAAGATGGATTAGCGTTAACACCTGTGAAATTGCTAGGCAAACATGGCCAAGGCTAAATTTACGTCTATCTAAGAGTATTATAAAACTGAGTAGACTTCAAATTAGGACCTTAGGGCCCTCACAGGGCATTGTCTCATAGGAAATCATGCAAGGAGATTAGGTGTTTACACGCATGATTTCTGTCGTAGCTGCAGAAATGAGGAGGAGTTGGGAACAATTCAACACCTTTTTTTGGACATGTCCAACTCCATCTAGAAGCAGGAACCGATTTCTAAAATCCTACTTCTTAACGAATATATGTAGATAATCTATACACTTTAGGTATCAACAACCTTTTACGCTTTGTCAAAAGCTCAGGATGGTTCAATATGGAGAGGGAAATGTAGCCCAGCCCCCGCGGCTTGCAACGGACCCTTTTCGTGGTCTAAGTGCCATCGTTGTCTCTGTGCGATGCGGCTGCCAAACCTAACCTAACACAAGGTGTCTTTTTTCTTTGAGACCACGTGAAAGAGAAGGTCTACACCAACAGCCTAGGGTCAATTCAAGACCTCAGAGATGGAATTCGTGAGGCTATCGAGGACATAGGGCGGCCACTTTGCAATTCGGTTATGGAAAATTTCATGAAAAGTATATTGTCCTGTGAGCGTGGCCGTGGTGGTCATTTGCCTAATGTTATTTTCCACTATTAACGGCATATCTTCCTCTTTATAATGAAATAAACATCCGATCATTTAAATCAAAAAAGACCATTTTTCTTTGAATATCAGAATAACACCTCCGTTTGGAAAACCCTATATAGGTATATGTACAAATAATATTGTTAAACTTTATATATTATGTTTTGACATAATATTGTTAAACTGATTTAATATATTAAATGAATATAATTATATATTAGTTTGCGAAAAAATAAATCCATTATATACTCGGTAGATGGCTGTACTGATCGAGATCTTGTAAAGTATCGATCAAACAATTTAAAGTTTATGGTCGTGGTCATGTCACACTGAAAAATTCTTTTGCTGTTTTGGTTTGTTCCATTCAGTTGTTTCTTAAAGGGTGTTAACAATGGAAGTCAAGAAAGAGAAAATTCGGTACATTTTACAGTTTTTCTTTGATAAAGACGATATGCAAGCCAGACCGTTGAAATTGTGAATGATTTCCATAGCGCCGATACTGTAACATCGAATTACGGTCAATTTTGGATTCGTCGATGCCGTTCAGCCATTTTTGATGTTAAAGAAAATGTCGATAATGTCAATAAAACCACAGAAATAATCGATTTTGACAGGCAAGTTAATAGTCGTAGCATCGCATAACACTGACCTGTCAGAAAACTAAATATGTTCCTTATGTTTACTTTACGCATATTATGCAGTCCCCTATTGTAGGTAAAAGGTAGTACAAGTGTTTTGACTTGACGGCCACTAAACAAAGGAGGCATAGGTGATGATCGGTCTAGTCATCATGGTATACATCAAATGCATCATTTTAGAGTCTAGACCCCATGTTCTGCCATAAAGACGTATACAGGTCTACATGGCTCTAGTGGCTTTTTTTATCACCGCTTCGAGGTGAAAGATCCAATTTATAAGTACGCGTTTATCTAAGATACACCATACATATTTTACTGCGTTATGATAATTCTAGCAAGGTCCAACTTTAATATGTTTATAAAAGGAACAAAGGTTGTCTTGCTAAAGTTAAAAGATAATCCTGATATGAGGATCAGCGCTTGGCTCGTGATATTTGAAGTTTACCTCCTAATTTGCCTGACACAATGCTAACGGTCATTGTCCTGTAGTTTTATTAGCAGATAATCAAAGACTAAAGGTCAAAGAAGTGGTGACAAAACACCTCCTTGTGGACAGCTTTTCAATCCCTTGACAGAGACATTTTCAGCCCCTATAATTGAACTAATTATTCTGCTGCCAAGCATCGCTTTCCCCCTCTCACAGTGTCTTTTTTTTTAGTAAGAAGATCTCCTTTTATAGAGCGATAATCCACATTATCGAAGGCGCCTTCAATATCTAAGCTAGTATAGCTGTTTACATCGATCCGGCGTCAAGAGAACTGCATATTGATGTATAGCGGACTATGCCACCAAGGGGCCAAAACGGAAACGGATATAGCTTGGAATTTCTTTGTGT
>JAYXIM010000145.1:0-310755 GCA_037575425.1 Anastrepha fraterculus | reverse complement strand
TATTGGGTTGCGTAATAAGTTCATAGCGTTTTAATATTTTCTTTTATTTTACAACATTTTATTTGCGGTTTGGCAAAGGGTAAGAATACATTCGATGGAACTCTTTCTGCTTTACAAAACCATGTTAATTGTATTTTTGAATTATTTAATTTCTTATTAGTTTTGAGACTTAGAAATGGAATACCCAGGAGTCAAAAATCAAAATTTTCGACACCTTCTCTTCTATACTTTTCATCGAGGTCAAAAAGCTGCCATAGTAGCCCGGGACATTTGCGATGTGTATGGAGAAGGTGTCATAGGCGAGTATACAGTACGGAAATGGTTTGTAAAGTTCAAAAGGGCAACTGTGACGTTGATGACACGTCCCGCAACGTAAGGCTTCCTGAATTTGATGAATAACATCTCAAATCACTTTTGAAGGAGAACGGTCGCACAATCAGTCGTAAATTGGCGGACATAATGAGCTGTGATCATAAAACGGTTCTCAATCACCTTCATTGAATGGGATTTACCGAAAAATTCGGAGTCTGGGTACCCCTCGAGCTCAGCATCTCTACCGCCACCGAGCAACACGCAGTCATAAACAGCGCTTTCTGTACCGAATCGTCACGGGAGATGAGAAGTGCTGCCCATACATCAATATGAAGCAAAAAAAGAAATGGGTGGCCCAGGAGATACGCCAAAGCTAAGATTCAAGCCGGATCTTCATCCAAAGAAGATCATGATATGTGTTTGGTGTGACTAAGAGGGCATGGTGCACTGGGAAATGCTCGAAAAGAATGTAACACATTCGCGGACCGTTCTCTCATCTTTACCCACAGCAACCTCGATTGCATAATGTGATTTATAATGTTACTTAAGGTGACTCTCTCTTTTATTATTTCTTCGATCGACATTGTTTCAGACACGTATCTCGGGCAGAACGAGAAGCTTGGTGCGTCGACGTGGCCCAGTCCTTGAAGATACTCTCTGTAGCAGGAATTGTGTCAGGAAGTAATCCGTGTCACCATATCTCATCTTGGCCAACACCAACTTCGACTGCAGCATATGATTAACAATGTTGCCTGGGGTTACTCTCTTTTATTATTTCTTCGATCCACTTTCTTTCAGATGCGTATCTCGGGAAGGAGGAGAAAATATATTCCGAGTTCTCACTACTACTGCCGCAGAGCGAGCAGACTGCTGCGTCGTCGTGGCCGAGTCTTTGAAGATACCTCCGTAGCATCCATGTCTTGTCAGGAATTGTGTCAGGTAGTAATACGTGTCACCATATCTTCTCTCAACCCATGCCTGTACGTGTATCTGCATCCACCTCCCTTTTGTCCCAGCGGGCTCTTCCGCCGTTAGTCGTCTGTTTAGGCTTTTGGCTTTGTCTTATACTCTACCTAGTTCGGAGACCATTATAGCTGGTGGCATGATACCTGATATGACACACACCGACACATACGACACTGGCCGTAAAAAGGCGCTTAGTCGAATGTCGATCATAACACCTAAATATCTTAGTGTCGCTTGTGTTGGGAAGTTAAACCCATCAATCTTAAGTGTGGTTTTTTCTATTTTTTTTCTCGTGATGAGTACTGCATTTGTTTTTTGTCCTGCTACCTGAAGTTTGACTGCCGATAGCCATTATGACCTTTGTTGCTGCCTTGGTGCAAAGCAATGTCGTCTGCGTATCCAATTATTTGCACTTCTCTCGGTGCTCCGCCCATCACTGCATATCTCTTAGGACCTTCATCTGTATCGAATAGAACCACTCTTTCCGACAGATAACTGCTTATGACCCGTATGCTGGCGCTTTTTTTCTCCTCCAGAGCCTGGATGATATGGAGACAGTATGCTGGCTGGATGAAAGCATTCTTGATATCCAAAGTATTTTTGTCACCAAGCATCCATCTGTCACCTGCAATAGCCATACTTGCAATGTTTGTTACCTTCCTGACCGCATCGATGGTTGAACGACCTTTCACCCTGCACTTTCTCCAGATGCTGCTCCATGCGCGTGCAGATTAATTTCTCCCAGACTTTACCAATAGTACAGGGTTTGATTGAAAAGTAATGAGCTTTATTTTTTTTAAGCAGTTTTATTAAACCTTTTAGCTCATACAACTAATATTCTTCAAAATAGGACCCTTGAGCGTTAATACACCGTTGGTAGCGGTTCTTCGACTGCAGGAAACATTTTTTAAACTCATCAGCCGGAATCGCGTTCAATTCGGCTGTCACGGTTTTTCGGATCGCCTCGATGGAGTCGAAACGCCTCCCCTTCAGCTTTCTTTTCAGGCGCGGGAACAAGAAGAAGTCCGGAGGGGAGAGGTCTGGGCTCTAGGGAGAGCGGGGAAGCACCGGAACCCTCATCTTGGCCGATGCAGAGGTGCAGAGGAAGGCGGTATGCGCCGGTGCATTGTCGTTATGAATGGTCCAATTGTTGACGAGGTCGGGCTGAACCCGGGCGACGCGGTTTTTCAGCCGAAGGAGCACATCTTTGTAAAATGCCGCGTTTACAGTGCTTCTTGGAGGTACAAACTGCTTAGCTTTACGCAAAATTTGATCGAGTATCGTTGCTCTAACAATCGCTGCCTTTTCGCCGCTGCAAAATCCTAACACACTTTTAAAACAGCTTTCACGCGCGGAGCGATGTTGACTGCACCGCTGTTGCCAGCGAACTGGGGCCCGCGCGGGAAGGCTCATTACTTTTCAATCAAACCCTGTATCTGAGATGCAGAGTGGCCGATATGAACTTGGATCACCCGTTGGTTTATTTGGTTTCTGATATATGCCTACGTTAACAAAACCACCTCTACCTCATTGATTGTTACACTACTTCGTGCTACGAGGAACTGTATCGGGCTTGGTTGTATGTCTTACTTCTGGAATAGTGTCTGTACCACCTTTTCTCAAAGAATGGGGCAATTTGGTGCCTGTGCTCTACTTTTAATGGCTTTCTTTAATTTTTTCCGCTTTTTTTATAGTTCTCGTGGAGGCTGAAGTGTTAATCCAACCCATAACTCCTTTGGGAAAGGCGCCTCGCTTTTTTGCATTCGCTTTTTAGGGTGCTGATCTGCTCCAGCCCACGGAATTTCTGAGAGCGCTCTGTCTTTTCCTGCACATGACGGCATCGCAGACTCTGTTAACATGCTTCACTAGCAATACCCCTTGTATATCCACATCGTTGGTGCTAGTCGGGTTCTCCTCTCCACCCTTCACCTTCTAGCCCTTATTCTGTATTTTCAATGCGCACAGTCCACCATAATGGCAAAGTGGTCACTGCCCGTGTATAAATCACAGACTCGCCAGCTTGCTGATCGTACTAGGGTCCTGCTGGCGAAAGTGATGTCGATTATTGATGCACGACCATTCACTTCGAATGTGTTTTTTCCTCCAGTGATTAGCGGAAGCGCATCAAGCAATGGGAATGCCTTAATCAAGGCATCACACCTTTTATTGGTGTATTTGCTACACCATTCCAAGGCTCATGCATTGAAATCGGCCGCAATCATTTTTGGCAAGGTACCACGAGCATTTTGCACAAGCACATCCAGCAGGTTCTTAAATTCTGTTTGCGTCAACTTCGGTGGCGCGTAATAACTGTAGATATAGATATAATAATATTTGGTGATATGTCGTTTGTCCTGCAAGGTATTTCTTCTACAGGCCCATACAGTAGCTTCACTTTTCCTGTCCGAGACTCAAGCTCCGGCGTCATTATCATATACCTTTTGTTTTAGCAGCTCTTGGGCAGCCTCGCAATGGCTTAAATTGATCTACTTAATCCTCATTTCTTCGACCAAAGCCAACCACAGACGGGAAATTTGACATAGTATTTATTTGTGTGTGAAAAGAAGTGTGGAAAGGAAGAGAAAAAAAGGGGTGCAATTTGGGTGCAGGACTGGTTTAAAAGGCGAGATGAGTGTTTGCATATACATTTTTTTCACACTTTCTATACTAGAGTTTTTGCCTACTTCTTTATATTTTCTAATAAAATTGGCCACAACTTTTATTTCACATTTCTGTCCTTATATATATCGCTCTTACTTTTCCACAATGATGGTGGGCTTTTGAACAACTGTATACGTTTCTCAATAAATGTTTCGTCCGCTCATGAGCACAGTCCGAAATTTCTTTTGAAATATAGGAAGCGTGAAAAGCAAATAAATTGAAATGCAGAAACTCATTTTGCATTTTAAACTAGTACTGCACCATAAGTGAACGACTTTTTCTAGTTGTCCCCATGTCAGCCGGTTCTGCGTTATCGGAATGACTCGGGTTTTCCCCGACCAAGATCTGCCGCCCCAGTAAACAAGCCCTGTCCAGTGTACCGTACCTCACCCCCAATCTATCGTCATAGGAGCAATACTACGCAGCAGGTTTGCTCCAAATACTTCTTTTCAGGGCTGATATCGAACTCAACCCTGGACCTGCATTTGCCACAAACGGCTTCACCCGAACTCCACCTCGGTTAGCTGGTGCCATCTTAAGACGGTATGTGACTTCGTGTTGCTCCCCCCACCAGGCGGCCCCTGCCACAACGGCTTCACCGTCTAATGCATTCAAACTGCCGCCAAGAATCGAACCTCAATGGTTAGGAGCCCACCGGTGCAACATATCTCCTTTTTCAGTGCGGGGACCAACCAGCAGCTCTTGGTCCCCCCATAGTCTGCTCCATATGTCAGACCAGGTCTCATCGGAACCTGACATCAGTCAAGTACAACTCTTTCAATGGCTGGTGCCACTTTCGGTGGTGCTCTTGCCCACACACCACCCGTGAGTTGACGCGCGACTATGTTGCACCTGTAGCCGCCTCCCGCGGCGCAGCCGCCCGACAACATCAGGCTGCGACAACAGCAGCGGAACGCACAGCAGAGCCAACACAGACAACCTCACGCGTCCCTCACACGCCGAGTTACGACTATACTTCCTATGAGCTTCAAACTCCTCCAACTTAACTGCGACGGATTCATGAGTAAGATAGATGAGATAGTCGACTTCATGAGCCGTCATGGAATCAAGATAACTGCGGTCCAAGAGATAAAACTGCAGGCTAGCTTCTCCCTCCGTCCCTACCAGGGACGACTATAACGTGCACGGAATGGGATGACGAGCTAGACAAGGTTTGAGTAAGCTTTGGTCCACCGTAAGTTCCCTGTCGAACCCGACGAAGCACAACGACAAAGTGGATATCACCTTCAACGGTTGCACTTCGCCGAACCCAAAAAGATGCGCGCGCTACTTTAGACGGCAATTCATACTGCATACTCTGGCCAACAGATTCAAGCGTCGCGTCACCAGACGGCTGCACAGACTTGCGAACAACAGCATGGTTCAATTTCAAATGTTTTAAGGCTAGGGAGCTATCTTTCAAATATCTGAATGACTTTAGAAAATCTAACATTGAAGACGATAAGCAAAAATATCTACAAGCAAATCAATTTTATAGAAACGCATGTGAAAAAGCAAAGAAAGAATATTACGAAAAAATTGAAAAACGAATCAACAAAACTGCAAATGCAAAAGAATGGTGGAGTTTAGCGAAGGATATAAGAGGAAAGTCATTTCAAGTTGGTACAAATATCACTGCGAACGATTTTAAATACTATTTTCAAAGTCTACTAAACCAACCGCAATTAACAAAAGACATTTATTACGCAGCTGCGCTATGTAAAGATGAATATCTCGATAAAGATATAACATTTATGGAAGTTGAAAAAACCATTGAAAATGCTAAAATCAATAAAGCACCAGGAGAAGATAGAATACCTTATGAGCTGCTAAAGTTTGCTTCGCCAGAATTTAAGTTGGAGTTAACAAAAGTATACAACATAATTTTTGAGATCGGAAGAATCGATGAAACTTTTGAAAAAACGATAATTTTCCCAATTTTTAAGAAGGGAGATGTAAATGCAGCCAGTAACAATCGGGGACTATCGTATATGAATTCTCTCGCAAAGGTGTTAATGGGATTGATAAACGCAAGACATGCAAATAGGTTAGAAAAAAACAACGTGCTCACAGAATTCCAAGCCGGCTTTAGAAGAAACTATTCAACTGTAGATAACATTTATAATCTTGCGTCTATTGTACATCTAAAGTTTCATGAAAATCAAAAAGTTTACGCATATTTTGTTGATTTCAAGGCGGCGTTCGACAGGGTGCCGAGGAGACCGATGATTTATAAACTTCGACAGATGGGAATATCTAGCAAAATAACGAACCTCATAGAAAATATTTACGGTAATACTAGATCTGCGGTTTGGACGGGAAAAGAAGTATCCGACTATTTTGAAACCTGCACTGGTGTGAAACAAGGATGTCTGTTGTCGCCATTATTGTTCATTTTATATCTAAACGATTTGCACGACTATTTAGAAGGTGGACTATTGGTTGAGGGCATGAATATAGTTCTCCTAGCGGATAACCCTAAAGTCATGCAATCGATGATTAATAACCTGGAGAAATACTGCGCTGAATGGAATATGGAAGTAAACCCAAATAAATCGGAGATGATGGTCTTTAGAAGAGGTGGACGACTTTCCCAGGCTGAAAAATGGTGGTACCAAGGTAAAGAAATTAAATTGGTGGCCGAATATAAATATCTTGGTGTCATTCTCACACCCAAAATGGCATTCGGCAAGCACTTAGAAGCCAGAAATACTTCAGCAAAAGCTAGTATTAATTGCACATGGAACGATTTTTTAGCGAAGCCATTCATCTCATTAAAATCAAAATGGAAGCTGTTCCAAGCGGTATGCAGAGCGATCCAAACCTACGCAGCGCAAGTTTGGGGATATACCTTATTCGATGAGGTAAATAAACTTCAGCGTTACTTTATTAAAAGAATCCTCAAACTACCCGAGTTCACTCCAAATTATGCAATAACATTAGAAACTAATATAGAAAATAGCCACATGTATTCTTTAGAGTTACACATGAAGTATATCTGGAAAACTCTTTATAAATATAATTGCAACAGACTCCCACACAAACTAACACAAGGCATCTTAAATAAAAATGTGTTTTGGCTTAAGCATTTGAACGACATGGGAATGGAGTTCGGTCTGAAGTTTGAAGAAAACATCACCTCTATAGACTGGCAAGATCGCTGTGTGCAACTTCTTACCAAAATGAAAGTAAAAGATATCAACATGGCAAGGCAAAAAGCACAGTCAAGCGCGAAGCGAATTTATAAACATTTAGACTACTCAAAAGGGGAATCATATATTAAAGAAGATATGCGGCTAGCTGATATTACGAAAATTTTCAAAGCAAGATGTGGTTTACTGAAGCTAAATGCAACTACGTATGGAAATGCTCAGAAAATATGCACCCTCTGCAATTTAAACGAGGAAGAAAATATGCAGCACTTCTTAGGAAGATGTCCGGTACTGAAGGAGATCAGAATAAAATACCTAAACGCAGCGAAGCTAAAAGAAGCAGAAGTAATAGATATACTTAATGGCCACAATTGGAAAAGACTAACTTGTTTTATATATTTAGCCTTACGCTATAGAAATTTTCTTATTGCAGAGTTCAATTTTTGATTAATTTTTGAGTTGTGACAGACAACACTGTTATTGCCACAAATTTATTATTTCTTTCTTTATGTATTTAAATATTTAAACGAATTATTGTAAAAATTATTGTAATGTAAGATGAAATATTTATAAATAAATAAAGAATTACTACTACTACTACTACAGTACGCCACTTGCTTTCTCCAGTGATGAGGTTCAGGGGGTCATCAAAAAAATGAAAGCATCAAAAGCCATCGGCCCTGACGAAGAGCTCCAGAGAATCCCGCGTAGCTGTGGCACTATTACATTCTGGATACTGCTACTTATCCAGAATCGACCCCGACGTACCAAACATATGTCCGGCATGTCAAGGCACCCCGCACGACACTAACCACCTTTTCACATGGCCTATCAAACCCATTCATCTAACACGTCTCTACCTTTAGACCCGGCCTGTCGAAACAGCAAGTCTCCTGGGCCCACCGTTAGATGAGATAGACGAAGACGACCGATGATCTACATTACACTGGCAGGGTTAAGTGTACTGTTAGAACAACAACAACTTCTTTTCCTCCATGAAACTAAAATCGTCAAGAAATTCACACGTGTGTGGCGAATGACTTTCAACCGATTGTTTCGATATGCTTCCGTCTGTGGCCTGCTTTATTTGTGAATTACATTTGTTCCATTTATTTACATTTATTTTTCCAAGTTTGTTCTTCTTCTTTCCTTTAAACATGGACAATTTTGCTCTTGCAACTCCAGTGCTGCCTAGTTTGGACAGAAAAAAGCAATAAAATGCCCATTTAAAGAAATGAAAATACTAAATTTTTATTCAATTGCTTAAAGGGCTTTGTGGGCGTGACAAATTTAAATAAATGTGCTATGGTTATGTGCAATATACTGTATAGAAAAAACAGAGTTTTTAAAATACATCCTTGTATTTAAGACTTACGTGAAGAGAATATTTTTAAAAGAGGGCAGAAAAACACGTTTATGTTATATTTGAGGTTTTGTGATAAGATAGAATACTTTTACCAAAAGTTTGTTATGATTTCTGTAGTATTATCTGCTATTTTTGTGCTTATTTTTACTATGTACGAATACACCCTTATGGCTTTAATTCATATTCCGTAAATTCAAAGGATTTTTAAAATTTATATATCTGTTAAGAAGGATTGTGACAAGAAGTTCTATTGTTGTTGCGTAACCTCAAAAGGATCAAAAAATTAGATTTGCACCCTCAGAACACCAAATTTTATAAGAATCAAAAAATTTTCAATAGCACTGAATTCTTGTGAGAGCGGATTAACCTTTATTTGGGCATACAAATTTGGTTTTTTAACTTAGAATTTTTCGAGCTTCAAACTAAAAAAAGAAACAACCACAACTTAAAAATTTTCGCATTTTGAGTAGAAGAAAGAAATAAAAGTATTGCCAAGAGCAAAGAGTTCGCAACACTGCACAACTAGGCTAGGTTGACACATTCTCTGTTGGGTACAATCTTGTTTCCAAGACCAATTTATTACAGGTGATGGCAACCACATACATATAAGTAAAAACATACATGTAGTGGTTTTGCTCAATTCGAGCTTCTCATTGCTAAGTACTTTCGATTAATTTATTATTTTGTGGGTCTGACCAAATTGCTTTCAAGATGCCAGCATTTGCGATGGTGATGTCTATGCAGGTAAGCAAAGAGAATACTTACCGATACTTGCATTAAGATAATATTTTTTTCTAAGCGGAGCGCCGGCTAAGATGATTGCATACAATTACAATGGGTGTTAGAAACGCTAAAAACTAAGCAATGATAGTTTTTCATACCTATAGCGATTAGCAGAAGAAAAATTTTGCTAATTTACTACCTGAAGAAAAGTTAGCTGAAAAATTACGCTGGAATTTTTCACAATATAAAAAATCGGGAAATCGTTGAAGTACGTAGCATATATGTGAATTTAAAGCTCTTGTAGATATGAAAAAAGTCATCTATATATATATATATATATATATAATTGGCGGGTACACCATTTTTGGGTGTTTGGCCGAGCTCCTCCTCCTATCTGTGGGTTGCGTCTTTATGTTGTTCCACAAATGGAGGGACCTACAGTTTCAAGCCGACTCCGAACGGCCGATATTTTTATGAGGAGCTTTTTCATGGCAGAAATACACTCGGAGGTTTGCCGTTGCCTGCCAAGGGGCGGCCGCTATTAGAAAAATGTTTTTCTTAATTTTGGTGCTTTCACCGAGATTCGAACCGACG
The DNA here is from genome assembly GCA_037575425.1 of Anastrepha fraterculus. Taxonomy (NCBI): domain Eukaryota; kingdom Metazoa; phylum Arthropoda; class Insecta; order Diptera; family Tephritidae; genus Anastrepha; species Anastrepha fraterculus. The sequence continues at coordinate 300,981 of JAYXIM010000145.1, read as the reverse complement.
TTCTCTCTGTGAACTCCGAATGGTAGTCACGCACGGCTACGGCAGCCGCCTGAAAAAAATCATCTATGTTTGCGGTATTTTAATTATTAATACATATTTCAGTATCTACCACGGGTATTAATAAGGTAAAAATATATGTAGAGGGCAGGGAAAAGTTTAAAATGGAGAAACACAACGCAAAAAAAACTTCCAAACAAGGGCAAAATTAAAGCTCAATTGTATTTGTATCACATTTTTAATTTGCAATTTTTACTTGTGTATTCTCATAGAATATTGATGGCTATCTGAAATACGAATATGCTACTAATGACTATGATGAATTTATGTACATATATACTGTTGAGATGCGCATACCATATTGCATAAAAAATGTTTGCTTCATGCTTTTTGTAGAAAATTTAGATAGAATACACACAAATAGATCGCTAAGACTTACATCTAAAACTATACACTTAAAAATTCTGGATAACAAATTTCTAACATACTTGTGAAATCATTTTTGATAATTAAAAAAAAAAATATTTTTTCACTTTTTGAGATTTCTGTTGAACAGTTTAAATCGATGATGAATTCGAATTTTTTCTTTTTTTTAAGATGTAAGAAAAAAGTTTATTTTTATAATTTGTATTTAGAACACAATATCTTAAATTTTGCAAAATTGATTGAAAAATAAATTATTTAATTTAATTTTAATTTATTTTAATTTTAGTTTATCCATTTGGATTTTTTTATCTGCTGTGCGCTGCAGCGCGCTGTGCGGTATCGATGTAAGTCTGTCTGACGTCCTCTAAATCTGTGATATAAATGCTATGATATAAAAAACAAATGATTATTTATGCCTATATGCACATCTGCTTATACTCGATATCTGAATTAGCATTCAATTTCAATCCGTGCAACAAAAGATCTAATATATTCACTGGCAGACACAGTTTATAATCGCAATTGTATGTTTAAAACTGAAATACTCGCTTCCAGCTTCCAAAAGTGCATGTGGTCATTCGGCAGCTTCAATTAAGGGATTGTGTTTGACGAACATATACAACAGCTCTGAACAGTTCCAACTGTTGGTATGCTACATATTCTCACCAGCCAGCTTGTAACAACGCCCATGCTTCATTGGCGCCTTCCTTGGTAATGCGGCTTACCCATATGGGACAAGGTGCTTCAAAAAGGAGCTTCAATGCAGCAGTATATAAACCACCGCCAGATAAAACTATTGCCAATTCTTGTGGACCTGCATTAATAAGTGTTTGTACGCCTTTTCGATAATCAGCGAGTCGAACCAGTGCATTGTATGATTCACCAAATATAAAATTTAATCGGGCAGGTCAATTGTCTAATAAAAATAGATTACCCATTAATACCTAGAAGTATTTGCAAACACACGAATGTAAACAATACAAACAGAATAAGTCATTTTGAGGTTGCTCATATCTACCGTGAACAACTCAGCTGGGTGGCAGCCATTACCTTAATCATTCCACCTTGTTTGTTTCTATCATTCAAGTGTAAAACTATCATTCTTCAGAGGTGTAGTCGGCAGCCGAGTTCTGCCCGCTCATTTCACACGTATTCACACTCTGATTCGTTATTCAGATGGCAACGAAGCATCTTAGACAGAGGTTGTGTTGATTTTTTTCGTATATCACCTACACAATCTCAGTTTTTTAGTAAGCAAATCGATTCATAACTCCTGCTACGTCAGTCCATTAGCTGGCACTGTCAAATTCTCGGAGAGCCGGTTAACGGTCTGTTATTGGCAACAATTGTAAAAATCTTTTCGTCATGGATAAATCTATCACAACACGTGCTTTGTGTAGGTTTCTGCTGCAAATAGTGATGCTATAGCTTTAACGATAAGGGCGTAAACATAATCATAGCCGCAGCATTTGTCGATTAGTCTTGCCGTAACTATAAACAGCTGATATTGAATTAGAATGAATGATAACATTTGCAGTTTTGTCATAAAAACACGGATAATTTTCTACTAAGTCAATTAATTTTTCGTCGTTCATTTCTAATAGTCAAAGATTTATCGCAAATGCCAAAACAAATGTAAAGTATTTCACAGCCTAAATTCAGTAGATACATATGTATGTACTGCTATGGTTATGGTTACGGCCTTATGGTGCGGAACCTATAATCGTTTACAGTGATGCCCATAAGTTTGATCAGAACAGCAGCTAAAGACATCGTTTCTCGCCTAGTTAGGCCCCACATAGAAACCGCAACGATGATTCACCAAACATATTTAAAACGTTCATAACAGCAACAAGTAAAGCACTTCGCGGTTTGATGCGGGACAATGTATTCCAAAAGGTTTGCCGGTATTTAGCAATGACCCCCAAGAGTAGCATATTTTTTTTAGTGTATATAGGTAGGTGAAATGGTTGAAGTGCCGGTTTGGCACTTCTCAAGTAGCACTAAAGCTCCGTTTTGATACTATTATGAGAGCTCCAGCCAGCAGATATCTAGAGCCAGCCAGAGCTGTTGATACAATGGAGAAGATTGATGGGATTTAGGTTGGCGCACTGCCCCAGGCTGTCGAAAAAAGGAGCAACCAGTAATCTCAATCGTCTAGCTGCCAAACCCGGACATTTACATGGAAAGTGCTCAACAGTCTCCTTTTCTGAAAGGTCCCCACAGCTTCTGAGATGGGGGTGTGTGCCGATCGTCCAATTATCGGTAAATACAGCCACGAGTTTGGAAATTGAACGGCGAGGAGTCCAAACAACTTTATGGGTCCTCCGTATTGTACTGGGGTCAAGGGGTTTTCGGAATAACATAAGAAAAAATGGAGCTCCATCTTTTCTACGCGTTCCTGAGAAATTATTTGTGCAGTTCCCCTTTAACAACTGTTAGGGGGAGGCCGATGACCGGGTAGGAGGACCCTGAGACCAATTCATTCCCCTTCCTGGCAAGCTCATCAGCAATTTCATTTCCCTCTATATTCCTATGTCCTAGAATCCAGATCAGGGGAATGTTATCTGCATACAGAAGGGATTTGATCTCCTCCTTACAGGACTTTACTAGTTTCGTTCTGCACCATGGCGTTGGAGCCTTGATCACGGCTTGACTATTGGAGAAAATGTTAATATCTCCCTCGCTCCCGCGTTTCCTAAGCATTTTGGATGCCTGAAGGATCGCAAAGACTTCTGCTTTAAAAACACTAGCAGTGTTAGCAATTAAAGGAGATAGATAAATTGAATGATTTAAAGACTGAGATGCAAGGTCCGGTGCAGATTTCCCCTCGATCCAATCCTTAGTATTTGGAATGGTTGCCCTAGCACGACCTTCAAACTCTAGTTTGCGGATAAAGAGATGGGTTCAAAGTTTGGAGAAATACGGTGTTAACTGCCTGAAAATGCTACCATGTCCCTTGAGAGATTGTCTCCAGAAGTCAACCTCCTTTAACTTTAGTGCACATAGAGCTGCGATGGAAATGACTCAAAAGTCGATGGTAACTAGGTGGGAAACGACATTCAGGGCAGCACTGGGGCAAGTTTTACACACTTCGGTGATGCCACTGCATGCAGTCCTTTGTACTCTAGTTTAGTGATATTATAGCCCTTCCGAAGAGCTTCCCAGCAAACCAGGCCTCCATACATTAAAATTGACAAAACCTCTGCGTTTTACATCCACAGCACGACTTGTGGCTTGAGTCCCCATATTTTACCAAACCTAGATTTGCAGGAGTAGAAGGCTATACTGGCCTTTTTTACCCGATTTTCAATGTGTAGCCTCCAATGGAGCGGACATTACTGAGGGAAGCGGTCCCGATACCATCAGGACCAAGTCATCGGTGTATGCCACTACCTTAACATTACCCTTATTAAGCATTACACGGTGTGACAAAAAAAAAATTAAATATACTTTTATGGAGACCTAGCACAACTTGTGGGCATAGAAAAACTAAAAAAAATGGTATAGCAGAAATTTCCAATACACCCCCAAAATCTCATGTTATGGCCATAAAACCGTTTTTCAGTAGATTGATGTGAGGAATCACTCCTAACTTCGCCAATTTCCAACCCATTTCGCATTTGTTTTTTTAGTTCGAAAGAACAAAAGCAAACCTTTTTGACAGTGTGTTGACAATTTTTCTGAAATGACAACTGACGAGACTGTAGACGGAAGTATTTGGAATTTTTTTATTTTTTCTCTATTTTTTCAACTTTGACATAATTTTTACGATATTATCCGTTAGTGAGGATTTTTTTTAGTACATTACTGTTATAGTAAATTTAATTTTGCGTCGAATGAGCTATATTTCACTGTAATTGAATTAAAATTAATAGAGTTGTGTGAATTTTAAGATTTTTTTTTTTTTTACTAATTTGGTATGTAGGTATAACTTACGCTAAATGGGAATAAGGACGTGTTTCGATGCGTTATTATAGATACGTAATATATATTGGAGTATATATGTATACATAAGAGTACACTGTACTGCATACAACAGAACTGGTTAGAACTTACGAAAATATCTGACATATTATAGCACTTTTTTTTTCAATAGAAATATGAAAAAGCTCCCAAGTGTACCAAAGTTCACACTCACATTGATTAACAAAAGAAGTTTGTTATTATAATTTAACCTTATTAAAACGTCAAAGTTTTATTGTTTGTTTCATTGAAATTCAAGAGATATAAATCAAAACGTTGCCAGAAAAGTCGAATATTCATCAATATTCTCGGATGATGTGGCATCACCAGATGATTGTTATTTTTATAAAACGGACGTAAACGGTCATCATTATAAAGCTCGAAAGCACATCAAGTATGCTGATGTTGCAACTGTAAAGAACCCCGTAGTCTTGGACGATATGATTGACTCAACTGCAGGAACTGAAGGAAGTTCAACTCATTGCTGATGATGATCAAACTGATAACAATAAACCTGATGATGAAGAGTACTTTCCGTCTGGTTCTAAGTCTTCAGAACGACACATTGCATCAAATTCAGATTTTCAGGATCTTTCTCGTAATTTACTTCTATCGGGAAGACAATCTGAAACGCTCGCTTCTCGATTTAAAGAATGGAATTTAGTTGATGACGACTTCAGAGGAATGATGATGATCGAATTTCTTACAGAGAGGTATTCAAAACTGATAAAGAGAATGAGAAATGTACCGTACCATACTAAACTCCAAAGGGCCGTTTCCAATGCATTTTTAAGTTTGGAACCAGTTCCGTTGTGTACTGCACCGTACCGCACCGTACCATACCGTACAGTGCTGCACTGCACAATACTCCAATAAATATTATGTGTTTATAATGACACTTGTTATCATTTTCATGCTTCGAAACGCGCCCTTATTCCCATTTAGCGTAAGTTATACCTACATACCAAATTAGTAAAAAAAAAAAAACTAAAATCTTAAAACTCACACAACTCTATTAATTTTAATTCAATTGCAGCCAAATATAGCTCATTCGACGCAAAATTAAATTTACTCTAACAGTAGTGTACTAAAAAAAATCCTCAATATCGGATAATATCGTAAAAATTATGTCAAAGTTGAAAAAATAGAGAAAAAATAAAAAAATTCCAAATACTTCCGTCTACAGTCTCGTCAGTTGTCATTTCAGAAAAATTGTCAACACACTGTCAAAAAGGTTTGTTTTTGTTCTTTCGAACTAAAAAAACAAATTCGAAATCGGTTGGAAATTGGCGAAGTTAGGAGTGATTCTTCACATCAACCCACTGAAAAACGGTTTTATGGCCATAAAATGAGATTTTGCGGGTGCATTGGAAATTTCTCCTATACCATTTTTCTTAGTTTTTCAAAAGCTACAAGTTATACTAGGTCTCCATAAAAGTATAATTTCACTGTCGCACAGTGTTATCAGATCTTCGTCAATAGCAACTAACCAAAGTAGGGGCGAAAGGACACCACCCTTCGGCGTCCCCCTGTGAACGGATCTAGTGACTTTAGCCGCTCTTGCGACCGCATTAACTTTCCAGCAGCCGAGCAGGAGGCGAGATCCAGAGACAGATAGGTCTTTCCACCTCTAGTCTATCTAATGCAGTGATAATTAACTCCGCCCTGATATTATTAAAAGCACCTTCTATGTTTATGAAGGCCGCCACAGTGAATTGTTTGCCTACCAGAGATTTTTCCACATTCCCTACGAACTCGGGTAATATTCCGTATATTTCCCTTTCAAATAAGCATGTTGCGCTGGAGATAATTTGGATTCGTTGTGCTCCCGGATATGATAATCAATCAATATTTCGAACACCTTTAGGATAAATGAGGTAAGGCCTAAAGTCTTTGGCCGAGTCGTGGCCCCTCCTACTTGCCTTAGGTATGAAAACAACCCTCGTTTTCTTCCAGTTGGCGGCGACGTGATTAAGAGTGATACACGCCAAGTAGATTTCTGGCAGGGTAGGAACCACCAAGGTACTGGTTTCTGATGCATCACAGTCAAGATATCGTCAGAACCAGGAGATTTAAAGGGGGAAAAACTATTTATTGCCCACTTGATTCTGTCAAATGACAGAACAGATTTCCAGGAAACGTCTAGTAGTCCTACCTGTCGATTCGTGTCGACAATGTCACGTGGGGTAATAGAATTTTCCGGAAAGTGGTAATTTACCAGGATAGTCAAAGATTCTTCTACAGATTCAGCCCACTCTCCTTCTTCACTTTTTACAAGAGTTCTGCAGGAGTGGTCCCGCGAAAGGATTTTGCGTAGCTTGCAAAAATCCTTCACGGCTTCAATGGATACGCAGTACTCCTAACCTTCTTTTTTTAGTCGGTCAGCGTCTTACTACACAAGCCACTTTGAGGTCGTCTGATAGGACCGCTGCAAGTGTTCTATCTGCTTGTCCAGTTGATTAGTGCATGAGTAGAAAAAAGTTCGCATGATCAATTTTTTATTGAAAACCCTATTGAACAGAGACCAGTAGGTTCTTTTAGGGTTGCTGTGGGGAGATATGGTTTTCCGTGCGAAATTGATTTCGAAAAGGATTGACCTGTGATCCGAAAAGGAATTTCTCTGAAAAACCTTTCAATTATCAACCATGAGGGCAAGCGAATTAATCGAAAGAGTGATATCAAGAACTTCCTCCGAACCGTTTGATGTTTCTGATGCTGGATATACGTGATGGTGTTGACCTTATTCCAAATAAGCAGATTTTGACTTATAATTAAATCAAAAAGAGACTCGCCTCGACCATTTACCTCGCTTTATCTCTTCCCCAAATGTTATGTCTCGCAATGGCGTCGCAGCAGATGAGGATAGCCTCTTTAGTAAATGAAGGTGAGTCCACCAAACGCCCCACTTCCTCAGGAGGTGCTGCATTTTCGGGGGTCATATACGCAGAAACCAAATAGAAGCAGAGCCCACTAGATGCTTCTACACGCAACACTCATAGTGTCTGCTTCGGAGGTCCATGATCTTAGACTGCCGAACTCAGGGTTCTTGGATCAGGCAGATATCTATGTCTTCCTGAGGATGACACACAGCTTATCGGTGGCTAAAGGTTAATCTGAGCTACCCTTAATATTACTTTGTTAAAGGATGCTCACCTAATCCTAATGGAGCTCTTGGCTTCGGGTACCGCGTCCGTCGCAAACGGCCGTAGTTCGTCGAGCTGATCGTCGAGATGTTCTATTCCGTCCAGGTCGCCATCCGGAGCACCAGGAACCTCAGGGTTCACCTTCGGTAGCCAAATGTGTGCTCTGGTTCTTCTAGGGATCTTCGACGCAAGGATGAGCTTAAGCGAGAGCCCCTCCCAGGTATTGCTGACCTCAGCAACGCACCTCTCCAGAAAACCCCTGGAGAACTTATCGGCACACTTAATCACCCTACAGCCACAACAGATATCTCTCGATTCGAAAAGAGGTACCCGTCCTTGGTTTGCCGTGAGGTATTTGACGATTGTTTCACACAGCCGTCCCTTAATGGTGCCCCAATTGGCCAGCTCCTCCCTACCTCTATGGGAGCTTGCGTTTACCAGGGAAACTTGGAAGTGATACCTGGCCACCTCGCTATAAGCATATGAACGGAGCACAAAAAAGGCTGGTTACTCTCATCAAGAGAATTTAGTTCGCATTCAAAAATGTCTACATGATAAGACTAGGGAGGCCGTGTGCAATTTACTGTTATTACCGGACATGGTGCCCGGTGTCATAAATACGCTCGGAATGTATGTAGTTTGGGCGCCCTCAGCATAGGCCTAAGGGTGAACTTGATGTACTCATCGACTGTGCATGTGCTATCAAGAATATAGTAGCAATATTTCATGCAAGCCAACTAAGCGGTTACCTCAACAGCCAATTAGCCCATTCTCTCAGAATTCAAAACTTAACTTGGCAATTTATTCAGCTGGCATTACTCTCAAACAAGCTTGAAGCTAAGTTGCGTACCCATTAATCTGATGCCGTTTTAAAACAACACGAGAAATCCGAATTTATGTCCAGATACGCCGTATGTAAAAACGCACATAAAGTTCCCCAGTGCGAGCAGTTTAAAGCATTGTGAAGCCATGAATGAGAGATGGGACTTTGTTAAGAGTTTCCTCTTCTATGCCGCCTATCTATGTTTGGGAACACACAGCCACCGCTGCTGGAGTAACAAGTCGTGCGGGGTGGACAACTGCACAATACGTCGCCACAGACTCTTGCATAACTCTGATGATAACAAACATAGTGAAGTTTCAACGATGCTGAATATCCACGGTTCGAGTTCCAGCAACAACATCATATATTTTCGAATATTGCCGGTATTTTTGTAAGGAAGAAATAAAACAATATCCACATACGCGTTTATGGATGATGGACCTACACTGACCTCTGTAGAGCAAACACTTACAAAGTACTGGGTGAGCCTGGCGTTCATGATACTCTATGCATTCACTGGACTGGAGATATAAACCGATATGAAGCTGATTCGAAACGACTCGATTTACGAATTTTATGTAATATTCAAGGTGCGAAGATATATCTACTCCGCGACGTTTTTACGGTTATTAGCTTAAATATGTCATAATCACCATTGATTACTGACCAATTGAAAATAAAATATGACCATTTGAAAGGCATTCCCTTGCCAAGCTTTAGCGACATAGTTTCCGAGCTAATTATTGGTGTGAAACCCCAATTTAATAATGGCACTGAAAGTACGTGGAGGTGGATGGCAAGATCAGGTGGGGGTGAAAACCGGATTTGGGTAGACAATTTTTGGTGGCGGGAACAATCAGAATAAAGGTACCGTATTAAACTTACACAAATGCGACTGTGAGCGCGATAAGAGTCTGCATGTACTTCTAAAATCTTTCATGTTCTTCGAAAATATTCGAATTTCGGTGTCATAAATGGAAGATCAACGAGCCGTAGAAATCTTGCGTAACTGTGAATTGTGTGAGGGTCGGTACATTGCGAGCTTGCTGTGGTCAAATGGCAATATACAATTGCTGAACTGCTCTTGCCAACTGCTCTTTGTCGCTTCAAGTGTCTCGAACGTAAGTTTTCTAGCAATCCAGAACTCCAACGCAATATACAGCAACAAATTGACAACTTAGTTACAAAAATTATGCCACGTGGTTACCGAACGAAGCCATAAATGATTGTGGTGACAGAATTTGGTATTTGCCAATTTTTATCGTCCACAAGCCGCACAATCCAATTTAAGCACAACTTGTGTGGAATGCCGCCGCGAAATCTAGAAATGTTTCCGTAAATAACTTCTTACTGAAAAGGCCAGATATGTTAACTCCACTTGTAAATACATATATTGTTCAACTTTCGCATGAGTAGAATTGCAATTTGCGGCAATATCGAAGAAATGTTCCACCGCATAAAGTTACGACACACAGACACAGACACACTGATGCACAGCGTTTTCTCTGGCGTACAATTATCAATGATTCGATAAACGTTTACAGGCTCAACGTTTCGAGTTTTGACGGTTCTTGTTCTCCATGTATAGCGCATTACGCGCGAAACCTAAATGCTTCGATTCACGCTCCTTAAGATTCTCAGGCACCGTGTGCAATAAAGAGTCACCAATGCGCTGAAGATTTTATTGATTCGAATCGAACCACCGACGAAGCTATCAAATTGGCGAAAATGTTCGGGACGTTCATTCTAAATGTGTCTTAAGCAGCGCTTAATGGGGGCCTAAGCTTAACTCATTTGACTGCAGTGAGCTCATCATAAATTTCCCAAAAATACTTGGTATGCGCTGGGAACAAGACTCCGATAGATTCATCTACGTGCTGAAGTTTGTTCGGCTTAAGCGCAATGTATTCAAGGCCAGAGTGGTGCAAAATTAGAGAGAAGTATTGCAAGTGCTCATGTAAGTTTTCGACCCGTTGGGTCTAGTTGTTTGCTTATCCTCATATCTAAAGATTCTTATTCAAGATATCGGGCGAAGTGGAATAGACTGGGATCAACCGCCGTTGACTTATGAACTCTAACTGAAATGGAAAACTTGGATTGAATACATCCCCACTATTACTAGCGAATCGGTACCGCGTTGCTACTCTCCAGTCCATTACGAAGATTACTTTAAGGTCTAACTGCATAAGTTCGTAGACGGAAGTAAAAAATGCATACGTATCACATTTTCGAATCGAAGCTGGCAGTCACATTGTCGCAGCTAAAGCAAAGGTCGCACCATTGCGCCCGCTCTCACTACCACAAATGGAATTACAGGCTGCGGTATTTGATACGCGTTTAACAAACATTCCTCCGCCATGGTGCGGAGGCTTAGTCAAATCATTAACCAGGCCTTATCAGTGGATTGTAGTGTTGTTGTTCAATTACATTCCAGTATTGAACGAGTGCATTCCATTCCCATGGTTCGAACTACTTTTTTTGAAAGATGGCCAAGTTTTGCTCTGGGTTGGAAAAAGGTGTAATACGACCCTTGCCGAGGCTCAGCCTGGCTGGGGACCCAGATCAAAAATAGCACAGTCGCGAACGGAGTGCTACGGATACCTGGCGCCCTCCGGTTCTATCTAGCCTTACCTGTGCACACGTACCTCTGTAAGGCGAACCTCTCTTGTCCGACACTCGTGGGACCACAATGGGAATTAATTTAAGGAAACATATTCCAAACGAGGAGGTCAGTCCTCCAAAAACACCGACTGCTGCCACAGTTGCGAGCAAGGTGGTGGTCAGACCGCTATGGCTAAGCATGTCCCTCCCTCTAAGCAAAGCTACTACGAAAAAAAGGCGGTCAGTAGGGTCTTCTTTAGACTAGGAGAGGTAGCAACAGACCAGCTAACAGAAGAGCAGGCTAAATCGCTGGAATGGGCAAAGGGAGTAATATCCAACGACTTGGGAAAATCGGCGGGTGCTACTCCTAAAAGCCAACGATCCGTAGGTAAAGCGGAATAAAAGGTCGCCAAAAAAGGGGTGGCCATATGTTTACCTTCAGATCTTAGAGGAACACACCGGACCTCCTCCCCTTTGTCATCACGCAGGCTGATATCAAGGTAGAGCAAAGCTCATCGCCTGCGAAGACGTCAGTCACGCTCTACAGGTTGACCATAGCCGAGGTAGGAGAGGTTTGGTTGGGAGCCAAACTCGAAGCGGCTAGTAAGGAAGAAATTCCAAGCAGACCTCGAACTTGAGTTTGGATTCCGGCCAAGCCAGTAGAGTCGAACAAAATTGAACACATTTTTAAGTCATGCAATAGCGGCCTGCCAGCTCACAACTGGAAGGTAGGAAGAGTAGAAAAGCCAGTAGAGGGAAGAAGACAGGTGATGCTCATCCTCAATGAAGAATTGTTTGCCCCACTGGCACAGAAAATTAATGTTGTAAGGTTCGGGTTTTTTGGCGCAACCGTTCGGATCTATAGCAGCGATGAGTCAGCTTTGGATTCAGATGAGGAGAGTGATAAAGCCGGATTGCGTAGCGATACTGAAGAAGGGTTGGTCTGCAGCCAAAGCTCAACCGATTTTGAGAGGCTGACCGGTGTGGGGCCGCTCTTCAACGAAGAGGATCTCCTCGCTGACACCGAGGGTAGAGAGATCTCGGAGGAGGACGTTAATGTCACGATGGTGGAGATGAAACGGACAGATTCACATGAAGCTGATCCAAATTAATCACCACCACTCTGAACTTACGTCCGTAAGCTTAGAAATATAAGAAAAAACCGCCTGCGGAGTTTTCAAAAATAAACTAAAAACTTTCCTGCCAAAGTTAGCCCCCAAAGACCCCACTACATGTGGGGAGCTGGGGAAATTGGTTAATCAGGTAACTTAAGCAATGAACAGCTCTTTAGCAGCTAGTTGCCCGGCTGTTAGGCTCAGAGGGAAGTCTAAACCACCTTGGCGGACCAAGCAACTAACCTCGCTACAAAAATTCAATGGAACGTTATTCAATCTCGCCAAGGCCACGAGAAGGTCACAGGACTGGCAAGCCTATAAGGCCGAACTGAAAAAGTATATAAAATCAGTCAGAACTGCGCAACGTGAATCCTGGCAAAATTATTGCAAAGGAATTGAAGAAACTTCAGAAGTGACCAGATTAAAAAAAATTCATTCAAAAACGCCATGTAACCTAGGCTATCTACAGAGTCAAGGGAATATATGGACTACGTCAAGTGAGGAATCATTAGATATCCTGCACGCCACGCACTTCCCAGGAAACAAGCCGGTGAAACAAAACGACTCCGGTAATCAGGAAAGGCAATCCGACTTAGGAAGTCTATTAGTGGCAAATGCATCCTTATAAATCACCTGGACTAGACGGTATCTATCGTGCGGAATTGCAGCAATCACGGGATATTGTCTAACCGTTTATTAAAATTATCATTAGAAGTTGTCCTAACATGGGCCACATTGCGAAGGCAGGGAGAATGTCAAGGGCTTAGGGCTCATATGAGGTAGGAAGCTCACATGGAAACCTAATATTGAAGAAAGAGTAAAAAGGGTCAACGTTGCATTATATAAAGCATTTTTCAGTAAGAGCGCTTCAACTTTTGAACTTTTTTGAATAAAACACAAACGGTTTGACTTTTTTAACTAATTTTTTTTTATTATCGAGTTTGAACATATACATTTAAGTATGAAATTCGATTTCATTTGCATGACGAAGTCCAATCGTTGAACCCAATTTTCGACCACTCTTTTGCATAAATCGGCCGAAATTCCAGCAATTTCGAGTTCAATATTGGCTCTGAGCTCACAAATCGTCGCCGGCTTGTTACTGTAGACCAATGACTTCACATAACCCCAAAGAAAATAGTCTAGAGGCGTCAAATCACACGAGCGCGGCGGCCATTCGACCGGTCCATTTCTGGAAATAATGCGCTCATCGAACTTACTCTTCAACAAATCAATTGTAGCGTGTGCTGTGTGGCTTGTGGCCTCGTCCTGTTGAAGCCACATGTCGTCTAAGTCCATACCATTCAATTGCGGCCAAAAATAATCGTTTATCATGTCGCGGTATCGATTTCCATTCACACTAACGTGGCGATCGTTCTCGTCAACGAAAAAATATGGGCCAATTACGCCGCCGGCATGTAAACCGCACCAAATAGTGATTTTTTCGGGATGCAACGGTGCCTCATGAATCACGTGTGGATTGCTTTCTGCCCAGTAACGCATATTTTGCTTGTTGACAAAGCCATTGAGCCAAAAGTGAGCTTCATCAATGAAGATGATTTTTTGGAAAAAATCTGGATCATTTTCGAGTTGATCTTTAGCCCAATTTACGAATCGACGTCGCTTCAAATGGTCAAACGGTCGCCACAATGACGACACAGAAAGGCCCATTTGTTGAGAACGTCGTGTGAGCGACACATTTGCGTCTTCTTGAACTAAAGCCCTGGCGGCAGCAATATTTTCAACCCTTCGTCCACTTCTTGCTCTCACTGGCACCGGAACATTATGTAGCGAAAACGTAGATACAAATTTTTTCACCAGACGGTCGATTGTCGAACGGGATGGCTTGTTAAATGGACCGTAAAGTGGCCGTAATGTTCTTAAAGTAGCAGCAACAGAACGATTATTTTCATAAAAAATTTGCACGATTTTCAATCGTTGCTCAAGTGTGTAGCGTTCCATGTTGAAATGTATACTAATGAAGTTTACAAATGACAAGGAAAAAATAAAAAATATTGCGTCGTTCGCCCTCCCTATCGGAAAAAAGTTGAAGCGCACCTATTTAAAAACGCTTTACTTGCAAAACAGCGGTCGGTATTAAACGGGGGTTAACATCTCGCGTTACACAATGGCTCTATACTTCGGTAGTTAGACCATTCTTATTACTGTTTCTATTTCAACTTAAAATGTTTACAACTTTTCTTTCTTTTCGGGTTTCAGTATTATGATACGAGGGGTGCCTTTTATATTTCGGGATTAGAGAACAAAAACAAATTTTAATCATCGAAAATCACTTTATTGTTTTTCAAAATATTCTCCATGAAGATCTATATACTTTTCCATGCGTTTGAACCAATTGTCGAAGCACTTTTGCCACTCTGAATGAGGTACCTCCAAATAAAGCATTCTGAATGCCGCTACTGCTTCTTCAGGTGTCGAAAAACGTTGACCTCTCAGTTTGATTTTTACGTACGGGAATAAAAAGAAGTCATTCGGTGACAAGTTAGGACTATGTGGCGGATGACCCATTAATTCGATGTTTTGGGTGCTCAAAAATGCAGTTGTTTGAGCCGATGTGTGAGAGCTCGCATTGTCCTGTTGAAGAGTGATCCGTCTTTGGCGATTGGTTTTCCTAATTTATTGGAAGACAACTGGCAAACAAATGGGTGTGTACCACTCAGAATTTACTGTTCTGCGTTGTTCTAGTGGTACGGTTGCGACATGTCCAGTTGTTCCGAAAAAACAGGCGACCATTTGTTTGGAAGTGCTTCGTGCGCGAACAACTTTTGTTGGATTTGGCTCATCTTGAAACACCCATACAGTCGACTGCTGTTTACTTTCGGGCTCATACGCGTAAATCCATGATTCATCACCTGTCACGATGTCATAGACGTGTTTCGAAGCTCCGCGATCGTATTTTTTGAGCATTTCCTTCGACCAATCGACATGAGCCTTTTTTTGAGCGATTGACAAATTGTGTGGGATCCAACGCAAACAAATTTTTTTGACAGTCAAATGTTTATGCAATATTGAATGTATGCTGGTCCCACTAATGCCTAAGATTGTCTCAATCTCACGATATTTCACATGACGTAAAAGCCAAAAAATTTCAAACTTTGCGATACAGCTGTCAGTTGCCAGATTGCAACACCAGGGTTGCCAAATCCCGAAATATAAAATTCACCCCTCGTATTTAGAAGATAATACCACTACATACACTGATTAAAAAAAAACTCGTTATTTAATTATACTGTATATTCATATATTCATTCTTATTTATAAAAGTGTAACACCTTAATATATAGAATACTTGTATGGTAGCCATCTGCTCAAAAGGCGAGCTACGCTTAAATCACGAGTAAGGTCCAAAGAACAGCTTTCTTATGCATCTCTGGTGCTTTAAGGACTACCCCAAACAAAGCGCTGGAAGTGCTTTTCAATTTGCCTGCACTAAATCTTACCTTCGACAAGCTCTTCAAGAATTCATAAAAAATTTGCACGATTTGCAATCGTTGCTCAAGTGTGTAGCGTTCCATGTTGAAATGTATACTAATGAAGTTTACAAATGACAAGGAAAAAATAAAAAATATTGCGTCATTCGCCCTCCCTATCGGAAAAAAGTTGAAGCGCACCTATTTAAAAACGCTTTACTTGCAAAACAGCGGTCGGTATTAAATGGGGGTTAAGATCTCGCGTTACACATTGGCTCTATACTTCGGTAGTTAGACCATTCTTATTACTGTTTCTATTTCAACTTAAAATGTTTACAACTTTTCTTTCTTTTCGGGTTTCAGTATTATGATATTTAGAAGCCAATACCACTACATACACTGATTAAAAAAAAAACTCGTTATTTAATTATACTGTATATTCATATATTCATTCTTATTTATAAAAGTGTAACACCTTAATATATAGAATACTTGTATGGTAGCCATCTGCTCAAAAGGCGAGCTACGCTAAAATCACGAGTAAGGTCCAAAGAACAGCTTTCTTATGCATCTCTGGTGCTTTAAGGACTACCCCAAACAAAGCGCTGGAAGTGCTTTTCAATTTGCCTGCACTAAATCTTACCTTCGACAAGCTCTTCAAGACCAGTATACCGTCAAGAAGGGAGTGGAAGACACCAAGGCCATGGAGAAGTGGGAAATTAAATTTTTATACAAATGGTTCCAAGCTAGACGATGAGGTTGGCTATGTAGTATTTTCGAAGGAATTAGGACTGGAACTAACCGTTCGACTACCACACTACTGCAGCGTCTATCAGGCAGAGGCTCTAGCTATAAATAAGTGGCTACATATCTAAACACGCATGCCATAACAAATACGACTATAAACATACTCTCGGATAACCAGGCGGCAGAGCTTTTTCAAGGCAGAAATACAGTCGGAGGTTTAGCATTGCCTGCCGAGGGGCCACCACTATTAGAATTATTCGAACCTACGTTCTCTCTAACAGCTAGGCTACTGTGGCCGAAAAAAAAACAAGAAAAGGACAAAAGAACTGCTTAGCCTCTCAAGAGATAATATCTCGAAGGTTGTGGCTTGTGTCACTAGTCATTGCTTATTTTGTAGGCATACCTTGGGACTAAGAGTAGTCTCCCATGAATTTTGTATATTGATGAGGAAGAGGAAGAAACAGTTGAGCAATTCCTTTGCACTTGTCCAGCCTTAGCTAAAATCAGAGCAGATTGTCTAGGTAAACACTTTTTCAATTATCTTAGTGAACTGTCTGGCGTGGGGCTTAGACTAATCCTGCGCTTCATAAGAGCCTCTTTATAAGACGCTCTCCATTAAACCATTACTGTGGAGTATAATTTCTATCAAGCGCGTTGCCAACAGATGATCAGTAGGTAGAGCGACAAAAGGCTTTCATGTGGAGATCATCTCTAATTAGTCTTGATAGGATCTGCTTTCTACGGGAATTCCAGCGTATTCTTGCACGAACGGCTTTTATAGCTGAACTGGTTTGAACCACGCGAGAACGACCACTTCCTTTTCTGTCTGTAACTTCAGACGTTTGAGGAAAACAATCGATCGTGCAGTAAACAAACATTCCAGAATTATTAAATTTTTCGAGCAATTCGTAAATCTCACTTGCAAGTTAACCACACTTATGTAATGCAATCACTGGACTACGATTTTCCTTACCTCCCAAATCCATTGTTAACAAGAGAAATTTGCCACGAACCTGAGCATAATGCATTGTAAAATTTGTCACAGAATTTATGGTAAGACTAAGTATATGAGATAAGTAATTAACTCAAGTATTACACACACAATACTTATATATGTATTTTATGCGCCCTATTGTATACTTATGTATACATAAAATTATGCCGATTTAAATACCTTTTCATTTACACGGAATCGGTCACATATCATCCAAACCCAGACAGTGCGGTTAACTCCAACGAGAAAAGATTAATTATTGGTTTTAATTAAAATGGTGAAATTACGTTATCAAAAAGTTATTAAAGGGTTAGGGTTAATCAGAGTTTTCAAAAAATTTGATTTTTTTCCATTTTCTTAGAGTATAATACCTTAAAAATATTGCGTGAAAATTTAAATTGAATCCCACAAATACTTTTCGAGTTCGATCCGGGACTAATGGGGAGTTATCTCAACCCAACTTACATAGTCAATTAAGATTACACGCCTTGAGCGCTCTGTAAGACCTGTCAGGTTTTAATAGGGCGGAGAAGTAGAGAACCCTTCGGTAAGTCGTTTCAGCAAGATTTCACTCCTGTGAAGTAATGCAGGATCATCAAAGTAAAAGAGCTATTAATTTACAGAAGAGCTTTAGGGCAAACCTGCCGACTAAAGATTCCTTTGAGAATAAAAGTTTTTTTTTTTGAGATAGGGCAAACGACTGCCTTCCAACTATCAGGACTGAGCTGCTTGAGCTGACTGAGCTGACTTCTGATAGAATGGCTTTATTTTTATACTTTCTTTTGCCTTGTCATCAATAAAATATACATAATTACAATCAAACGTTGTTACAAGTAACAAATCAATAACAAAGTTGTAAACACTTAAAATACTATACAAATGAAATTCTGCTTAGGTTGACTTAAATTTTGTTCAGGGTTAGCTTACTTCACAGTGAGTTATGGCTTTGCTTTGGAGTGGGGTATCATGTGACAAAAAGTGTATTTGGTGTGTGCCATGTGTTTACTTATGTTTCGGGTTTCAAAGAAAAGGGCAAAGAGTTTATGTCATTGAAATTGAAAAGAATTATGTCATTAAAGTGGAGTAAATTGAAATGAAAAGAATTATGTCATTGAAATTGAAAGTAGAGTGAATTGAAGTGGTTTACATAATTTGAGTTTGAGTATTAGGAATATTTGGAGGTGAAGTGGAGGTACTCTACACTCCGCTTACTTGGATTGCAGAGGTTCACTGCTCCAGCCCGTTTGCAATCTGCTTCCACTCCAGTATGCCATAATCAGGATCTTACTGCAATCGGTCCTGATGGCCCTCAGGCCACGCCTTTGTTTTGTAATCAGCCGCTCCTAGCTTGGAGAACAGACGCCGACCAGGATAACCGCTCATTCTGAGTCCGACGCTCCTGGATTTTTTGACTTGATAACGTCTTATAATTCGATTTAGCCGGCTGCACGCACGAAAAAATGTGTCGTTACCTTGTTCATTTATCGTTACCTTGCTCATTTGTCGTTACCTTGCTAATTTGCCGTTACCTTGCTCATTGTCGTTACCTTGCTCATTTGTCGTTACCTTGCTCATTGCCGTTACCTTGAATGAACTGCAAGCGAAAGCGCGGAACGAACGACAAAGCAAACGAACGGCAACGTTCGACATCTTGCTCTCCCCTACTTAAGTGAGCGTATATATGTATGTATATGCGCATATGTACATATATAAATTCACGTATTTGTATTTGCATATGCCTTCTTATTGATTATTATTAATTTGATTTACTTGAAGAATTTAAAATAAAACCAAGTTTGTTAATAATACCTGTTGTTTTAATGTTATTATTATTAATTTTTTTATTATATATGAAAGAAAAAATGTATGGTAATATTTACCATATACCTTATAAGATATGTTGTATACTAATATTATATATGTATATAAACATGCATATATTATATTATACATATACAATTTCGCGCAATTTTCAAAAAGAACAAATCTATATGTAAAGATGCATACAAGTCATATGGACATATCAAATATATGAATCTATTCCGTACGCAAGCAAATGTAAGCTAATGTGCTTGAACTGCAAGCGAGAGCGCGGAACGACAAAGAGCACAATCGGCCCCCGCGTTCGGCAACGTTCGACATCTGGCTCTGTCCTACTTGAGTGAGCATATATATGTATGTATATGTATGTATACGCGCATTTGTATATAAATTCACATACTTGTATTTGCATATGCCTTCTTCCTGTGTGCATGGTAATGAACCATTTCTCTGTTGAGAATAGGACGATGATAGAAAAAGTAGGAATGCAAGGGAGTGTTTCGAGTGTAAAGTGTCTTGAAAAAGGCAAATCGATGATGGTGGCTCTTAGTGTTGTTGACTTATTAACGTCTGATGCACAATCGAAATTGAAGATATCTTTCATGAATTTGATAAATGTTTCGTCATTTTTCACGTTTGTGTAAATGTAACTTGACCTATTCCATTGCAGCTCCACACGGATGTTATGTTATGTTATGTTATGTTATGTTAAGTTATGTTATGTTATGTTATGTTATGTTATGTTATGTTATGTTATGTTATGTTATGTTATGTTATGTTATGTTATGTTATGTTATGTTATGTTATGTTATGTTATGTTATGTTATGTTATGTTATGTTATGTTATGTTATGTTATGTTATGTTATGTTATGTTATGTTATGTTATGTTATGTTATGTTATGTTATGTTATGTTATGTTATGTTATGTTATGTTATGTTATGTTATGTTATGTTATGTTATGTTATGTTATGTTATGTTATGTTATGTTATGTTATGTTATGTTATGTTATGTTATGTTATGTTATGTTATGTTATGTTATGTTATGTTATGTTATGTTATGTTATGTTATGTTATGTCATGTTATGTTATGTTATGTTTTGTTATATTTTGGTTTGTGAGCGTGTGTGCGTTATTATATTTATATACATAACAATGTTGTGTTTATATACATATATTATATATATTATATTATTTTTGTATCGTCGTTATCTTGGTCATTCGTCGGTATTTTGCTCATTGGTCGTTATCTTGCTCAATCGTCGTTATCTTGCTCATTGGTCGTTACCTTGCTTGAACTGCAAGCGCCACGAACGACAAAGAGCACAATAGGCCCCCGCATTCGGCAACGTTCCACATCTGGCTCTCTCCTATTTGAATTAGGAGTGGGACTATTTTCGAATAATATTCGAATAAACATTATTCGAATAAAAGGAATAATACTATTCGTTTCAAATAATTCGAATAGTTCATTATTCGAATACCTTACTATTCGAATACCTCACTATTCGAATACCTTACTATTCGAATACCTCACTATTCGAATACCTTACTATTCGAATACCTCACTATTCGAATACTTTACTATTCAAATACCTCACTATATATTCATTTATATCAGGGAGAAAATGCTTTTAAAAATATAAAAACTACATTGGCCCTTCTCATGGTGCTAATCAGTTTTTCTCGATTTTTGAACATTGTGATTTTTTGATTTGACCGCTTCATGTTTCAATTAGCTAATATTAAAAGATTTCTTTGGTATTGTTCTTGATAAAACATCGACAGGTATACATACTTATATGTATGTGCATAACTAAATGGGCATAAAAACATCAGAGCGTTTCTAAAAAAATATTTGGTTTTCCCTCGTAACAATTCTTGTGTTTAGACGCCTTAATATTAATATTAGGGTGGCCCGCACCGCACTTTTCAATTTCCCATATAAATTGTATGGAGAAATATGATTTCATATTTGCTATGTTCGCATCGGTTTTAACATTCTCGGCAACGGACCGAAATAATGGTTTTCTCTCAAACGATAAATATGGAGCCTTAAAATCTTCTTTTGCTTAATCTACAGATTTAGAAGTTATTCAAGGCCAATAATAGGATAGAATTATATACTTATTCTAGCCGATAGCCATGGTAGCTAGAGCTTTTATCTTAGATTAATCTATAATTTTAATTATATTTTAATAAATAATAATAATAATAATAATAATAATAATATATACTTATTTATGTACACATGCAGATTGCTTTGAAATTGGATTGATGCGCAAATGCATGTGTGTATGTATCTATGTATGTATGTAAATTCAAAAAATTACGCTATAGAAGAAATTAAATAAAAATATCACTTACTTTTTGTTGCTAATGTGTGTACCTAAGCTCGGTATTGAACAACAGATACATGACATATGTATGCATCGCACCCTAAATACTAAAGGGTCACAGCTCAAAATGTTCCTTCTGCTCAAATATGAACGAGACGTTATCAATAAAACGGTTCGCGGATGACATATGGCAAAAATAATTTTTTTGTTTTTTGGTAGGACTGTTATAAGCTTACATGGCAAATTTCAGCGTGACATGTCACATAGTTTGTTTTCTGTGCTACTGTAAACAAGTCAAGCTCGAGTGTGGAAAATTTTGAGTTGTGACCCTTTTGTATTTAGGGTGCGGTATATGTACATGTACCTACCCTGCTGAGTGGTCAATAGTAGGTAGATATTTCTTTGTCTATTTAGTTATAAGACACTATTTGTAATGAATAATTATCATAGTAAATGGTTTTTGAAGTATTTATGTACGTATGCTTTTGCTAAAGGCAAAATACCTTAACGCTCTTCCTTTTAACACGTTGGCTGCCACGTATCACCGGTGATCACAAAAAAAAATCTACCCCCAGGTGCCAAGCAAAAAAAGTCATGTTCCCGTTTGAATTTTAACGAGATATTTTTACCACGAATAAAAGTCACGCTCCTGATGCGTATGAACACGTTTTTGTACTGTGTTCACCGGTGACCACTTGCCGTAGTAAGTAAATAAACCACTCGAAGAAGTAAATCAAAATAAATCGTATCAAACTTGAGTTCATAGCGAGCAGTTGGTTGCAAATTACACTGAAGTGAAGTTGTGAAGTTATGAATTCCGAGAAAATAGGTGACGCGTTGAATTCAATCAAAAATTCCAGTGTTAGTGGTGAGGATTTTAGTCCAGATGAAGATGAGTACATCCCAGATTCAGGCAGTGATACAAGGAGTGATGACAGTATTGATGAAGACTTCGATGTTAGTGCTACAAATGTTAATAATACTGCTGATGAAGAACAGACGGAAACTACGACCGCATGGACCTCGCCTGCTACCGGAGAGACTTTGAAGAATTTAGAAGAATTTACCAATCCAACCCAGGTTTTGCAATATGATGCCGGTACGCCATTTCAATATTACAGAAAGTTTTTGACCGATGAGATATTGGATATTATTGTTGAAGAGACAAATAAGAATGCAAACTCTCAAGTAACTGGCATCGGTACTCGCAGCAGCAGTAGGATGAATATGTGGAAAGATACTGATCGCCAGGAGATCATGGAGTTTCTGGCCATAGTCATGTATATGGGAATGGTAAAATACCCTGCAATAACCGACCATTGGAAACCAAGTACATTGTTCAAAAACGCATTCGTCCCACAAGTTATGGCTCGTAACCGGTTCCAGATCTTGCTCAAATTCATTCACTTCGCAGATAATGCCCAGTCCTCTGAAACAGTGTCAAAAACTTATAAAATGCAAATATCTGACTTTCATCAAAGCATTATCCTTTTCATGAGTGGAAAAGATAAGGCTTCAATAGCGCGCTCATCTCCGCAGAAAAAACAACTTTTTAATAACGTCGACAGAAGCAACAAAGGATTGTAGGCGCAAGCGACATCGTTGCGGCATGTGCTATTCAGAATTAAAGACGACAAACTCGTCGCCAGTCGCCAGGAAGAAGGCCAAACTAGTGGCACATACTGCGCCCAATGTCGGAGGTCACCATACCTATGTCTTAAACATATTCAACAACTACATTAAAATTAAAAACAAAAAATATAGTTTTTTCTGTTTCCAGAATTGAATTGAATTTTCTCATTTTTAATTTCGTATTATTTCAAAACTTTGTATTTTACTATGAAATAAAATATTTTTTCTTTTAAAATAAACTTTTAATTTTCCCAAAACTCCTTCCGTTAGGGTCCCAGCCCCTAAAATCTAGGGGCCTAAGCGTGTATCACTGGTGATACATTGGCCCCTGGGGGTAGGTTTTTGAAATGATCACCAGTGATACATTGGCAGCCAACGTGTTAAAGTAAACAATTTTTTTTAATTCGATAATAAAATATATATTATTTATTTCTCTTAAAAAGAAGTCTGAAATACAATAGATTACGTATTTCTGTGTCACATGAAGTTTATTTTCTTATTAATAAATAAATAATGAATTTAAACTTAATTAATTTTAAAATCTGTTTAAATATTTATTTCCTTTTGTTTTGGTGTAGAAATACTAAAGCTGATACTAAGTATTGTTTTAATTTACTCCTTGAAGGTTGGACAATATTACCAGCACTAGAAAAAACTCGCTCGGAACTTGCTGATGTGGCTGGTATTGGGAACGTGTTAATATAATATAAGCCTTTGCGTGGTTTTTGAATTTGCATACATAGGTACATGCACTTGTACAGAAACCGATTAGTAGTCCGCTAATCTAAGTAAATATTTACCAAAATATGAAACAAAAACAAAGCGCCGACACAATAAAAAGTAGGTAGTATTTTCATTTAACACGTGTCCTGTCCGCTGAGCCACATATGGTTCAGTAAACGTGCGCCTGATAAGCACTGATACATTCCTGAATGAACCACATGTGTTTCATGAAAAAGTCCCTCTACGCTCATGTACCATATGTGTTTCAGGTAGAAATACCCCACATCCGTTTTTTTTTTAATTATTATTATTACTAAAGCTATCCTATGACTACAAAAAAACAAATTATTCAAAAAACCCTGTTGGACTTGTCGGTCAATTTTGCATTTTTGTATTGCGACAGGGAACGTGTTAATATAAGCCTTTGCATGGTTTTTGAATTTGCATACATAGGTACATGCACTTGTACAGAAACCGATTAGTAGTCCGCTAATCTAAGTAAATATTTACCAAAAATATTCGAATAGTGAAGTATTCAAATAGTAAGGTATTTGAATAGTGAGGTGGTATTCGAATAGTAAGGTATTCGAATAGTAAGGTATTCGAATAGTGAGGTATTCGAATAGTGAGGTATTCGAATAACATTATTCGAATAAACGAATAAAAAATTCGAATAAATATTATTCGAATTACGAATACCTCTCGAATAAAAGATTTTATTATTCGAATAATTTTTATTCGAATAGTCCCACCCCTAATTTGAATGAGCATATACCTATATGCACAAGAATGATAGAAAGAAGATTGCGCCCATCAGAGTGTACGTGACGTCATGTTTGCTCAGTTGTGCAGTATTGCCAACCATTTGCTCTTCGCAATAAATTTAGTGCTTTTTTATACCCAAAATGCAAAAATTTGTAAGTTTGGTGTTTGTTTCTTTTTTTAATTTAAAGCTACCGAAACTTTAAGTTGAAAAACAAACTATATTATTAAACAAAAAAAAGGTTAAAAAAGGTCACTCTGAGAGGATTTTAGTGCTAATGAAAATTTTTTTACTCTTATAAAATTTGATAATTTGAAAGTTCAAATTTAATTTTTGGCTCCATTTAAGGTTATGCAAAAATATTAAATGCCCCTCTCTCAACTCTTCTTAAGATTGAAAACCTTTTCACACATTTTAAAACGCCTTTGAATTTATTGAATGCGAATTAAAACCATAGAGGTGTAATCGTTTCTTCCGGTCATTAATCCTTAGTGAGACATAGGACATTAAGAGTTACATTCATTGTAAAAACAAACAAGAAAATACCAGAAAATACTAAAGAAACCATACTGACATTTTTACAAAAAGAGTACCTTATCTAGTTACACAACTTCAAATATAGCAAAAAAGTCGTTCCCTTAACAAAAGAGTCTCGCTTAACAAAAAAACCTCATAAATTAAATTGTACATAAGCATAACACTTTTTAAAAAAAAAACGCACATTTTAAAGACAAATTGTCACGTATACAAAGTTCTTTAAGTGATTCAATAAAAATTTGTTGGGTTATTTTCTTTGAATGAGCATTTTAGTGCGTTTTTATTTCCAAAGCTAGGCAACACTGCAGTAGCGAGAGAGAGATTTGACTGCCGAAAGCAGAAGAACACCAACAACACCTGCAATCGTGGGCAATGCAACCAGATGTTAAAAAAAAGTAAAGGTAAATAAAACTGAGTGAATTATTTAAATAATTATTAAAAAATGTATATTTTACAAAATTATATACATGACATTTTAATTAGAACAGCTAGAAAAATGTCATGAAGAAAGAACTAAAACTTCGAGACTAAATAACAAAAAAAAAGTTAAATCAAGTTACGAAAATGGTAATCTGGCCATACTGGAGCTAAAATCACGTAACTAGTTGTCAAATTCGCTGAGCGCTAAGTAACGGGACCACGATAGGCGCCATCTCATTATTCTTTCCATCATGCCTATATGCATGTATATGCGCATATGTATATAAATTTATATATTTGTATTTGCATATGCCTTCTTATTGATTGTTATTAATTTGATTTACTTGAAGAATTTAAAATAAAACCAAGTGTATCATCATCATCCTTACCGAATTTATAATTAGTGACGACTAGTTGTTAATAATATAGTACCTTTTGTTTTAATGTTGTTATTATTATACATATATGAAGGAATAAATGTATGGTAATATTTACCACATACCTTATAAGATATGTTGTATACTAATATATGTATATAAACATGCATACATACATATACTTTGGTGCAATTTTCATAGTCTAATATATATACATATGTCCTATGCCAATACATATAAACATGCATATATACAATTTCGCGCAATTTGCAAACAAAAAGAACAAATCTATATGTAAAGATGCTTTGAAATCATATGGACATATCAAATGTACGAATCTATTCTGTACGCAAGCAAATGTAAGCTAATGCTTGTACTGCAATCGAGAACTCGGAACGAACGACAAAGATGCGCAATCGGCCTCCGCGTTCGGCAACGTTCGACATCTGGCTCTCTCCTAGTTGGGTGAGCAAATATATGTATGTACAGGTATATGCGTATATGAATGTATCGTAAATTCACATATTTGTATTTGCATATGCCTTCTTCCTATGTGCATGGTAATGAACCATTTCTCCGTGAGGATTATTAATTCAAATTACTTGCCGAATTCGAAATAAAACCAATTGTATCATCATCATCCTTACCAAATTTAGAATTAGTGACGACTAGTTGTTAATAATGCCTGTTGCTTTAATGTTTTTATTATTAATTCATTTTATATATGAAAGAAAAAATGTATGGTAATATTTAGCACATGCTATACCTTATAAGATATGTTGTATACTAATATACCTATGTATACATACATATACTTTGGTGCAATTTTCATAGTCTAATATGCATACATATGTCCTATGGCAATACATATAAACATGCATATATACAATTTGGGCAATTTGCAAACAAAAAGAACAAATCTATATGTAAAGATGCATACAAATCATATGGACATATCAAATGTACGAATCTATTCTGTACGCAAGCAAATGTAAGCTAATGCTTGAACTGCAGGCGAGAACTCGGAACGAACGACAAAGACGCGCAATCGGCCTTCGCGTTCGGCAACGTTCAACATCTGGCTCTCTCCTAGTTGGGTGAGCAAATATTATATATGTATGTACAGGTATATGCGCATATGTATATATCGTAAATTCACATATTTGTATTTGCATATGCCTTCTTCCTATGTGCATGGTAATGAACCATTTCTCTATGAGGATTATTAATTCAAATTACTTGCCGAATTTAAAATAAAACCAATTGTATCACCATCATCCTTACCGAATTTAGAATTAGTGACGACTAGTTGTTAATAGTACCTGTTGTTTTAATGTTTTTATTATTAATTCATTATTATATATGAAGGAAAAAATGTATGGTAATATTTACCACATGCTATACCTTATAAGATATGTTGTATACTAATATACCTATGTATACATACATATACTTTGGTGCAATATTCATAGTCTAATATACATACATAGGTCCTATGCCAATACATATAAACATGCATATATACAATTTCGCGCAATTTGCAAACGAAAAGAACAAATCTATATGTAAAGATGCATACAAATCATATGGACATATCAAATGTACGAATCTATTCTGTACGCAAGCAAATGTAGGCTAATGTACTTTGCTCTTACTGCAAGCGAGAGCGCGGAACGAGACTGCTTTTAAAAACATAAAAACCTGGTGCTTGATCGAAGGATTTTTTGACGTGACAACGTCTTATAATTCGATATAGCCGCCTGCACGCACCAAAAAATGCGTCGTTATCTTGCTCATGCGGCGTTACCTTGCTTGAACTGTATGTTATGTTATGTTATTATATGTTATGTTTTTTTTAAGGAGGTTGAAATCAAAATGTCAGAAACATCTCAAAGGTATGTGGGGCACGCTCCCACTAATACTATAACAATCTCCCACCTCGGCTAGTTCTACCCTGGGACCACAAAAGTATAACTTCTGGGTAGAGCCGCGTTTATGTCCGAAGACACAACAGGTACCCGCGTCCAGGTTCCTCTCCTGTAGGCGTATGAAGGCTATACACCGTCGATAGTCTCAATTACTCCCACTATGTTTATAGGTTGTCCAAAGTAAAGGAGGCATCGGAAAGCTTGCAGTTGTGTTATCTTAATTCACTACCATCTTGTCTTCTGTATAATACTGTATTGAGTGTTTCACTCAAACGTCTGTGCTTGTTGTCGGTTCGTCAGAGACTGTCCGCCTTCTCTGTTGCTGAAACGCTTTGCGTTCCCAATCAATGTGGTGAAGTCGTGTCATAATCTTACCTGCAAACGTTTGCGTTGCCTCCCACTTACCGCTGTTTGCGCACATATCTCGTATGAGGGTGCTGGAGGACGGTTGATGACCCAGGGCTTGCTCCAGTATAGCTCGTTCCTCTCTAAAGCGGTCGCAATAAAACATAACGTGTTCTGCGTTTTCGTCTGTATTCGGGCAGTTTGGACAGAAAGGGCTGTCTGCCAGCTTAAAACGGTGCAGGTATTCCTGAAAACAGCCATGTCCGCTGAGCAACTGTGAAAGGTGATAGTCGGTGTCTCCATGTTTTCTCATTAACCACTTATCAACACGTGGTATGAGTTTGTACGTCCAATGTCCGCTTTGTGACTCATCCCACCGCTGCTGCCACCGGCCTATTGTCAGCAGTAGCTCCGCTGCTTTTTCTCCAGGTGTGGGCCGCGTTCCCTGTCGAGCCGAAACATTTATAACACTATTACGCAGATTGCATCATCAGACACCGTTCTATACGCACAAGCTACACGCAGCGCGCCTTGCCTGTAGGTCTGGGTGACTTCCCGTAGATTAGACTTTTTGGTCCCCGCCCAGATAGCTGCTGCATACAGAATTATAGAGTCAGCAACCAATGACAGTAGCCGCTGCGATTTCCCTGTGGCCCTCCTATATTAGGGAGAAGTCGCGTTAGGGCACCATTGATAGAAGCCGCCTTGGAACTTACATTTATTAAATGCTGCCTGAAACAAAGTCTTGTGTCGATCCAGACCTCATCGCCTTTTTCGAGACTATACGATGTGTACCTATGTTCAGCTCAAAGGACTTTCGCCCTCCAGCACTTATTAGAACTGCCTCGGTTTTGTTACCGGCTAAATCTAACTTAGCCTCGTTAAGCCATCGTTGCACTCTCGCTGCAGCATCGTGGCACTTTTCCTTTAAGTGGTCAAGTTTCCTATCAACTACCACCAGGGCAATATCATCGGCGTATCCCACAATTTCGGCGTTTGGCGGGAGATTCACCTTCAGGACTGCATCGTACATGTTGTTCCACAAAGTTGGTCCCAGCACTGAACCTTGTGGTATACCACCTGAGACCTTGTACGTTTTTTGTCCCTTCTCAGTTTCATATCGCAGAATGCGGTCACTTAGATAACTGCTTATAATGCGGACAAGGTAGGCTGGTACATTGAAACCTCTGAGGGCCGTGATGATGCTAGGCCAGTTTACCGAATAAAAAGCATTTCTAACATCTAAGGTGATCACAGCGCAGAACTTTCTTGCCGATCTTCCCGATCTTATAGCCCTGTGTGCTATCTCCAGCACCGTTCTTATTGCATCCACCGTAGATCTAGCTTTCCGGAAGCCGAATTGGTTGTCTGAGGGACCTGTCGAGCCTTCCAGATGCTCCTGAAGTCGTTCGCAGATAATGCGTTCCAGTACCTTTCCCACTGTGTCCAGCAGACACAGGGGTCTGTATGACAGAGGTAGATCGGGTGTTTTACCCGGTTTAAGCAGGAGAACAAGACGTTGTATTTTCCATCTCGCTGGGAACTTTCCTTCGGTAAGGCATGCCGTGTATAGGTTTGAAAAAATTTCCGGAGTTGACCGTATTGCTTCATTTAACGCTATATTGGAAGTCCCGTCAGGCCCGGGGGCTTTGCTATCCTTTATCCACATTAAGGTCCTAAGAACTTCTTCTTCCGTAACTTGTGGAACCATTGCAATTTCTGTTATTACGCTATTTCGTGAGTCCCCTGCTTCCTGTAGGGGAAAGAGTACTGAAAGTTTTTTTTCCATTATAAGTACAGGTCGGCTGTGGCGCTCTTGGTCCTTTAATTTTGCTCATAACTATCTTGTAAGCTAATCCCCAAGGATCATTGTCGGCTTGCTCTCGCAGCTCCTTAAAGCAACGATTTGTGCTTTTTTGTATTGCGTTTTTAAGCCACAATTTTCGGCATTTATAATCACTCTGAAGTTCATCGTAATTTGTACGACCCCGCGCTCTTTGAGCTTTTTCTTCTAGCAGAGTTACTATCCTTACGTAGCTATTTCATCTGTCCACCAATATGCTGGCTTTCGGTTTCCCCGGTATGTGGATCTTGGCATCGTTGCGTCGCAAGTTCTTTCTAATCGCACGGCTATTTCTTCTGTCATCTCCTCTGCTGGTTTGCTGAAAATGTATGTGTCTGTCCATACTTGTCCAAAAGACAGTGCGTTAAAATCTTTTTGTTTCCATCTTTTCTTGACTGTCTTAGATGCAGTCCTCGGCATTACAGTGCATAGGTCCATTACAATGGCCAGGTGGTGAAATCAAATGTATATACCCCCGGAGTGTTGAGCAATACAAGGACCATTGCTGCAAACGTTTCTTCTGCAATTTTCCCTCTTGCGTTTGTATACGAGCTGCCCCAACCTCTGGACCATGCGTTGAAGTCACCTGCAATTAGAATAGGTCGCTTACCCCTAAATTCTAGCTCTAGTGCCGCCATCATCGAAGTAAAGTCTTCAATTGACCATCGTGGAGGTGCATAACAGCTCACAAAGAGGATGTCGTCCAACTTCATCCACGTGAACCCCTTACAAGGTGTGGACATCCTGCTCTGAGGAACTTTGTCGTTTACCGTCCAGATTACTGCTTGTTCTTCGGTGTCTGCTATCCAGCTGTGAGAGTTCATCAGCTCCGAAAGCATTGCGATGTCTACTTTGTGCCTACTGTTTGCCCGAGTAAGTCCTGCGCAGCTCTGCAGTGGTGGGTGTTGAGTTGCAGGATTCTCATCGCTTGATTTTACGTACCGCTTCTTGGTAGCGCGGGCATTTTGTGCTGCCAGCCTTTTGTGCTCCATCGCATAGTGCGCATTTTTTTTGCATTTCTACAGCTCGCTGCCATGTGGCCGTCCTCCCCACAACGACGGCAGAGTTTACCGTCGCTACATGATCGTATGACCAGCATCTATATATAACAGCTCTTTGGAGATATGACCTCTGATATCCGGCAGTGTACCCATCCCACCTTTTTGGCTTCCACAGCGTGCTACGAAATGTAGGCTGATTGGGTACCGCCGTATGTGGCATGCATACTTTTGATGGCGGATTTATCTGGCCTCTTTATCTGAGCTTGCTCTGCTATCGCGTCCAGCAACTCTTCCTCCGAATTCAGTTCTGTTATAAGGCCCTTGCATTGCAGCGTGATGCAATGGGTTTTTAGGTTGACTGTTGCAACACCATCCAGGGCTTTTTTGACAGCAGATTGACAACTAGATGATTCGCTGTCCTTGTTTCTTTTGAGCTCTATCAATAGCCCTCCTTTTTGCGAAGGTCTCATTGTCCTAACTTTATCGCCGAATCCGCTTAGCATAGCGTTCGATTTGATAGCGCGAAGCATGTCCGCGTATGTTGTACCTTCCTCCTTTCTTTCGATAATGATCACATCGGAACGCGGGCGATGTGAGCCGCTGGTTTTCCTATTGTTTGCCGAATTCTTTTTGCTTTGCACTTTCTGCCATTTTTCTCTATCATCCTTGGGGGGTAAGTTCTGTGGAGATTTCGACCTTCTCCTCTTGGTGTCTGGCGATATTTCTGAGCCGTGGACTGCATTAGGACTAGTTTTAGTCCTATCTCTTATTGCGGATAGAGTTGCAGTGTTTTCAGCCGCCGTTGTTTTCCTTGTATGCGCTGGTGCAGACCTAGCAGCGGTGGTGCGCTCATCTATTTTCTGCTGTATAGCTACCTTTGTGTGTGCACGGTTTATAATGCTACACATTTTACTGATGTCACCATGTACATTTCGATGGGATTCGACGTACTGTAAAAGACCGTCGATATTCTTTCCCATACGCTCTATCAACTCCGCTAACACCCCTGTTTTGGGCGCAGGGTTACTAATTGTCAGAGTTCGCTGTCCATTGCTCACCTTTGGGGTGAACACTAGCTGCTGCTGGTCGCTTGTCGGAATACCTGCCGATCCACCGAGGCCAATTGTATGTGCAGCCATTTTGTTTGCCCGTCGTTTGCTGGCCGCCAGGTTTGCTGGACTACTTTCCGCTGTTACTGCCACCGGTGTATTACTTGTGGTTGCTGCTTTTTCAGGAGGTGTCCTGCTTATGGCAGAGCTCCTCCTGAAGGGCGGTGCAACTTCGACCTTGTCCTTGTAATTTATATTACTCCTGTTTTTTTTTCAATTATTTTTGTATTATTTTCCATGCTATAGGGCCCAAACTTACAGTCGCTATCGCCGCGCGTGTATGTGGTACCCGTAAGCCCTATGGTTATCTATGAAAACAGGGAGGCCATACTAGGGTTGACACAGGTCCTTATGGGTACCTGTGTTCAGAGCCAGACTTCGATCCGGGACTAATGGGGAGTTATCTCAACCCAACTTACATAGTCAATTAAGATTACGCGCCTTGAGCGCTCTGTAAGACCTGTTAGGTTTTAATAGGGCGGAGAAGTAGAGAACCCTTCGGTAAGTCGTTTCAGCAAGATTTCACTCCGCTTACTTGGATTGCAGAGGTTCACTGCTCCAGCCCGTTTGCAATCTGCTTCCACTCCAGTATGCCATAATCAGGATCTTACTGGAATCGGCCCTGATGGCCCTCAGGCCACGCCTTTGTTTTGTAATCAGCCGCTCCTAACTTGGAGAACAGACGCCGACCAGGATAACCGCTCATTCTGAGTCCGACGCTCCTGGATTTTTTGACTTGATAACGTCTTATAATTCGATTTAGCCGGCTGCACGCACGAAAAAATGTGTCGTTACCTTGCTCATTTGTCGTTACCTTGCTCATTTATCGTTACCTTGCTCATTTGTCGTTACCTTGCTCATTGCCGTTACCTTGAATGAACTGCAAGCGAAAGCGCGGAACGAACGACAAAGCAAACAACGCAAACGAACGGCAACGATCGACATCTTGCTCTCTCCTACTTAAGTGAGCGTATATATGTATGTATATGCGCATATGTACATATCACTACATATTACAAAACAAAGTCGCTTTTTCTGTCCCTATGTCCCCTTATACGCTTAAATCTTTAAAACTACGCAACGGATTTTGATGCGGTTTTTTTTTTTAAGATAGACTGATTGAAGAGAAAGGTTTATATCTATACAATGTGAAGAAATATATAAAGGGGGCGTGGCAATCGGTCAAAATGTGGCAAAAAAACATAAATTTTTTGTTTTCACAGCCATAAATCATAAACGAATCAACCAATTAAAATGAAACTTTCTTGAAGTTTAACTTTGAAATATTTACTTTCGTTCTGCATCAAAAGAAGTAATTGATTTATTTGTTATTTAACCAAAATTGTTTAAACAAAAGCAGCTCTTTTTCCAAAAAAAGCTGTTTGTGTGTTTGTTCGCTGTCAACCGAATGAAGCAACAGGCGTTAAGCGATAATCTCACCACACCTCATTAATGTTGAATTACATCGTATGGTGACGAATGTATGTATGTATTTACGAATCGCTCGCATTATTTCATTTCGGACGTATGTACATATGTATCTATGTATGTACTGAATTCCATGTAATTATATGTACATACAATTTTACAGCGAAATAAAACGCTATTTTCACGTTCTATATTAGTAAATCGCACATAATTAAAATACAGTTTTTGAATAGTTGTTATTGATTCGGAGCTCGTTTAGTTTGCTATCGATTCCATACAATAACATATTTTGTCATTTACTTTTTACGACAACTAATAGCTTATTTTCGAAGCGATTTCAACAAATAGGTACAACATTAATCCTTATCCAATTAAATACCTTAAATACATTGTTGTTTTCATATAGATCTATGTATATGGCTCTTTACAGCATATAATTAAAAACAATATTTTTCAAGATATTACATCAGTAATTAGTAATTGAGATCTACCGGAAAAATTGCGTTAGCTGTTGCGTCATCTGGCATTGCCGCTACTCTTTTGGAAAGAGGCCGAACCACACACTCTACAATCAAGCACCCGCTGAAAATCGCCACCGATAATGATAACAGCGTCTATAGTGTTTCTAGACAGAGCAATACAGGAAAATTGATGTGTGACTGCTCATTAATAGTCTGGGACGAAGCTACCATGTCAAACAAGACGTCTGTGCACCTATGGGTGGATGTACAATTCTGTTCTCAGGAGATTTCCGTCAAATCCTACCAGTTGCGACTCGAGGAACACGTGCTGACAAAATAAATGCTTCGCTAAAAAGATCCCACCTTTAGTCGTATGTCAATAAATTAGAGCTTAAAACTAATATGAGGATTTCGTCATCTTCACGTGAGAACAGGCTATTTCCAGAGATGCTGCTAAAAGTTGGCAATGGAGAATTAACACAAAGTGAGGGAAGGATTAACCTAGAAAACCTTTGTGTTTTGATAGACAACATCCAAGAGTTAGTCAACTATGTCTATCCTGACATTGATAACATAAGTTATAAGACAATATCTTGGTTTAAAGAAAGAGCTATTCTGTCACCAACTAACGAACAAGTAGATAAAGTAAATAACTTGATTATTTCAAAGATTGATGCGCCGACGAAAATATACTACTCGGTCGATACTGTTCTCGATTTGGAAGAAGCTGTTCAATTTCCTACAGAATTTCTAAATTCTTTGAACCCGTCTGGACTCCCTCCTCACAAAATGGAGCTGAAAATAGGTTGTCCTGTTATTTTATTAAGAAACCTAAGTCCACCTAAACTTTGCAATGGCACGCGTTTGCTGGTAAAATCATTGAAAACTTTCATAATAGAATGCACAATGATGTGGTACCGGAGAAGATGTATTGATTCCCCGAATCCCTCTGATACCATCGGATCTACCATTCCAATTTAAACGCTTACAATTTCCGGTAAAAACATCTTTTGCAATGACCATTAATAAATCTCAGGGTCAAACCTTCAACGTTGCAGGCTTAGATTTGAGTGTTGACTGTTTTTCACATGGCCAACTGTATGTCGCTCTTTCAAGAGTAACCTCTAGAGAAAACATGTTTGTATTGTCTAATGACAAGAAGGCTATGAACGTTGTATATAAAGACATTCTGTAATATAGTAATTGTTGTAAAAATAAAATAAATACATATGTAAAAATGCAAAAAGTGAATATGCAAAAATGTAGGGTATGAATTTAGATATCCCAAAGATAGCAGGAAATCTTCATGCTATAAAGAAAGGGGAATTGTTTTACTCCAAATTTAACGCGTGCGGGCCACGGGCAGTAATGAATAAGCTAAAACTACTGGATCGATTTTAATCATTTTTTCAGTGAGTGACATAGGGTATATATTTTATACCCGTGCGAAGCTGGGCGGGTTGCTAGTCTATACTAATATTACAAAGAGGAAAACTTTGTTTGTTTGTTTGTTTGTTTGCTTGTAACGAATAGGCTCAAAAACTACTGGACCGATTTTAAAAATTCTTTCACCATTCGAAAACTACATTATCCAAGAGTAACATGGATTACATTTTATTTTGGGAAAAAATAGGGTTCCGTAAGATATTTGGATTTTTCGGACACAAACTGAAAAAAATCTTATATATAAAATAAAGACAACTTTTTGTGTGTGTTCGCTAACTGGCCGTGTCTGCACCGAATTGAACCAAACTTACACACATTGTTAAGAAGGTATTGAAGATGGTTTCCGTATAGTTTGGATACCAATTGGTGGATAGGGCTCGAGATATAGGTCAAAACGTGGACCCGGGTAACCTTTGGACGTGTATGTACAATATGGGTATCAAATGAAAGCTGTTGGTAAATGCTTTAGTTCAAAGTATTTTTCATGCCGCTCCGTGACTAGGGTCTCGAGATAGAGACCAAAACGTGGACCCTAGAATGTGTTTGTACAATATGGATATCAAATTGAAGCTGTTGGTGAATGCTTTAGTACAGAGTATTTTTCATGCCGCTCCGTGATTGGGGTCTCGAGATATAGGTCAAAACGTGGACCCGGGTAACCTTTGGTTGTGTATGTACTATATGGGTATCAAATGAAAGCTGTTGATAAGTGCTTTAATACGGGGTAATTTTCATACCTATTGATGACTAGGGTCTGGAAATATATGCCAAAACGTGGACCCGCTGTGTCTTTGCACCGAATTAAACCAAACTTAAACACATTGTTAAGGAGGTATTGAAGATGGTGTCCGTATAGTTTGGATACCTATTGGTAGATAGGGTCTCGAGATATAGGTCAAAACGTGGACCCGGGTAACCTTTGGACGTGTATGTACAATATGGGTATCAAATGGAAACTGTTGGTGAATGCTTTAGTTCAGAGTATTTTTCATGCCGCTCCGTAACTAGGGTGTCGAGATAGAGACCAAAACGTGGAGCCTAGAATGTGTTTGTACAATATGGTTATCAATTGAAGCTGTTGGTGAATGCCTTAGTACAGAGTATTTTTCATGCCGCTAAGTGACTGGGGTCTCGAAATATATACCAAAACGTGGACCCGGGTAACCTTTGGTTGTGTATGTACAATATGGGTATCAAATGAAAGCTGTTGATAAGTGATTTAATACGGGGTAATTTTCATACCTATTGATGACCAGGGTCTCGAAATATATGCCAAAACGTGGACCCGCCGTGTCTTTGCACCGAATTAAACCAAGCTTATGCACATTGTTAAGTAAGTATTGAAAATGGGTTTCGTAAAGTTTGGTTGTAATTCGGAGCAGTGGGAACGGGTACAGCGTTCTTTTGAGCCAGCCATAAGTCGCTTACTTTTTTAACGCTTGGGGCGGAACTGAACTGTCAAATTGCCAGTGTGAGTTACAATGTGTCAATATTTCTTTCTGATTTGGATGCCATAAGGAAAAAACGTAAGTGCAACATGTAAAAATTGTTTGTGAATTTTTTTGGAGTGGATTTTGGAACAGTGAATAACTTCTTACGAAATTTGAGAATTTAATGTGAAATCCGAATGAAATTATGTGTTCGTGGAAAAAAAATTTTTTTTCGTTTTTTTTTTTTGAAAAATATAAATGGATAATGGTTAAAAAAGCTCCAATGCTTAATAAAACATATAAATTGAAACGAAAAATTCATGGATGATCAGGAAAAAAGACGATTGTTTATTCATATGCGTTGATTTGAAATTTAAAAACAATCTTCTTTTTTCCTGATTTTCAATTTATATTTTATATTTACTCAAAAACAAATAGAAAAACAAAAAATATTGTTTATGCCAAAGCGCTTGAATAAAGAATAAAGAAATAAATAATACGAAAATCATATATTTTCTGTTCTAAACCATATCTATTCTATTTTAGTGTGCCCAGCGAAGGGGGCCGGGTTTGCTAGTTATATATAAATTCAAGTATTTGTATTTGCATATGCCTTCTTATTGATTATTATTAATTTGATTTACTTGAAGAATTTAAAATAAAACCAAGTTTGTTAATAATACCTGTTGTTTTAATGTTATTATTATTAATTTTTTTATTATATATGAAGGAAAAAATGTATGGTAATATTTACCATATAGCTTATAAGATATGTTGTATACTAATATTATATTACATATGTATACTAGCAAACCCGGCCCCCTTCGCTGGGCACACTAAAATAGAATAGATATGGTTTAGAACAGAAAATATATGATTTTCGTATTATTTATTTCTTTATTCTTTATTCAAGCGCTTTGGCATAAACAATATTTTTTGTTTTTCTATTTGTTTTTGAGTAAATATAAAATATAAATTGAAAATCAGGAAAAAGAAGATTGTTTTTGAATTTCAAAACAACGCATATGAATAAACAATCGTCTTTTTTCCTGATCATCCATGAATTTTTCGTTTCAATTTATATGTTTTATTAAGCATTGGAGCTTTTTTAACCATTATCCATTTATATTTTTCAAAAAAAAAAACGAAAAAAAAATTTGTTCCACGAACACATAATTTCATTCGGATTTGACATTAAATTCTCAAATTTCGTAAGAAGTTATTCACTGTTCCAAAATCCACTCCAAAAAATTCACAAACAATTTTTACATATTGCACTTACGTCTTCTCCTTATGGCATCCAAATCAGAAAGAAATATTGACACATTGTAGCTCACACTGTCAATTTGACAGTTCAGTTCCGCCCCAAGCGTTAAAAAAGTAAGCGACTTATGGCTGGCTCAAAAGAACGCTGTACCCGTTGCCACTGCTCCGAATTACAACCAAACTTTACGAAACCCATTTTCAATACTTACTTAACAATGTGCATAAGCTTGGTTTAATTCGGTGCAAAGACACGGCGGGTCCACGTTTTGGCATATATTTCGAGACCCTAGTCATCAATAGGTATGAAAATTACCCCGTATTAAAGCACTTATCAACAGCTTTCATTTGATACCCATATTGTACATACACGTCCAAAGGTTACCCGGGTCCACGTTTTGACCTATATCTCGAGCCCTATCCACCAATAGGTATCCAAACTATACGGAAACCATCTTCAATACCTTCTTAACAATGTGTGTAAGTTTGGTTAAATTCGGTGCAGACACGGCCAGTTAGCGAACACACACAAAAAGTTGTCTTTATTTTATATATAAGATTTTTTTCAGTTTGTGTCCGAAAAATCCAAATATCTTACGGAACCCTATTTTTTTCCAAAATAAAATGTAATCCATGTTACTCTTGGATAATGTAGTTTTCGAATGGTGAAAGAATTTTTAAAATCGGTCCAGTAGTTTTTGAGCCTATTCGTTACAAACAAACAAACAAACAAAGTTTTCCTCTTTATAATATTAGTATAGATAAACATGCATATATTATATTATACATATACAATTTCGCGCAATTTTCAAAAAGAACAAATCTATATGTAAAGATGCATACAAGTCATATGGACATATCAAATATATGAATCTATTCCGTACGCAAGCAAATGTAAGCTAATGTGCTCGAACTGCAAGCGAGAGCGCGGAACGAACGACAAGGAGCACAATCGGCCCCCGCGTTCGGCAACGTTCGACATCTGGCTCTGTCCTACTTGAGTGAGCATATATATGTATGTATATGCGCATTTGTATACAAATTCACATACTTGTATTTGCATATGCCTTCTTCCTGTGTGCATGGTAATGAACCATTTCTCTGTTGAGAATAGGACGATGATAGAAAAAGTAGGAATGAAAGGGAGTGTTTCGAGTGTAAAGTGTCTTGAAAAAGGCAAATCGATGATGGTGGCTCTTAGTGTTGTTGACTTATAAACGTCTGATGCACAATCGAAATTGAAGATATCTTTCATGAATTTGATAAATGTTTCGTAATTTTTCACGTTTGTGTAAATGTAACTTGACCTATTCCATTGCAGCTCCACACGGATGTTATGTTATGTTATGTTATGTTATGTTATGTTATGTTATGTTATGTTATGTTATGTTATGTTATGTTATGTTATGTTATGTTATGTTATGTTATGTTATGTTATGTTATGTTATGTTATGTTATGTTATGTTATGTTATGTTATGTTATGTTATGTTATGTTATGTTATGTTATGTTATGTTATGTTATGTTATGTTATGTTATGTTATGTTATGTTATGTTATGTTATGTTATGTTATGTTATGTTATGTTATGTTATGTTATGTTATGTTATGTTATGTTATGTTATGTTATGTTATGTTATGTTATGTTATGTAATGTTATGTTATGTTATGTTATGTAATGTTATGTTATGTTATGTAATGTTATGTTATGTTATGTTATGTTATGTTATGTTATGTCGCAGGCAGCTAAGGGCAAACAATGCCCTCCAACTGTCAGTGAAATCTCGGATATGGAAGTTGACGACATGGCCCTGGGGCCAGATGGCAAAGCTTCTACCATATCACCAGAGGAAGAGGAGAAACTACTATCTTCTCCCGCTCGTGACTCAGGAAGAAAGGACGAAGACAAGGCGCGGCTTTGCGGTGCCGCCAGAAAGCGCCTAAAGTACTTCCTGAGAAATGGTCACAGCATTGACGAGGCAAGAGAGTTGGCTCAAAAACCAGCTGATCTGAAGCGACAACGCTCCAGCAGCACCACGCCAAAGCAAAGCTCCCCTAAGCGTGCCAATTTACAGGGGAGCTCTAGCGTTGGAAAAAAGGCAGAAAAAACTACCGAAACGGAAGGACCAAAGGCAGCAGTGCCTAATCCAGAAGTCAAGGTAGACTCAACAAAAATGTCTTACAAAGACGCGGCGTGTAGCACAAAGTTGGGAATAATTCCTCCTGACTACCCCACAACAGTATGGTCGACGGAAAGACTAACGGCCATACAACATGCGATCCTGGAGCCGATAAGGAAAAAGCAGACTGGTGCTGCAAAGCCCAAATTTAATAGCTGCACCTTTCGCCCAGGATATATTGTTATATCATGCGGCTGCGATGATACGGCTTATTGGCTAAAGGAAGTAGTTCCTAAGCTGAAGCCGTGGAAAGGTGCACAGCTGAAGATTGTGCAGGAGGCGGACATACCGCGCCCACAAATCTTCGTTGGTCACGTTCCAGAATTGGACAGCACCTCAACTGAGGATATTATTAGCCTCATTGACGGCCAAAACGAGGGCCTCAACACTAAAGACTGGCGGGTGCTCAACAGAGTGCGCAAGGGTACTGTGGTAGAAATTACCTTTGCTATCGGCCCGATCTCCGCAGAAGTCATAAAGACTTCCAACAACTGGCTGAACTACGGGTTCGGCAAAACCCAACTTCGACCAAAATCTAAAGGCCCGATTGATCCGCCTAAGGTTACCGAAAAGGACTCTGAACCCTCGGCGAAACAAAGCTCTGAGGAAGCGGGAACTTTGACTCCAACGGCTTCAATAGCCCAGGACGATAAGGCCAGCTGCTCCAGACACGAGGCAGAAAAGCCAACAACATCCGGCACATGGCGCCATAACGTGGCCGAGGGTATTCGCATGCGACCCCCGCTGCAGGCTGATAAAAAAGCGCACAGCCACAACAAGGATCGAAGAGGGGATCAGATGTCCGCTGAGGAAGCAGTCCTGCTGAAAAGCAACCGAGGCAAGAAAAAGGCAGCCATTGCCAAACAAAGGACCACTAGATGACCTGGCCTAAGCGAAAACCTTATAACACCAGAAGGCAACTCGGATGCCTTCAAATAAATCTCCATCACGCAAAAGCAGCCTCGGACGTGCTTACGAGGAGATTTAACCAAGAACTCTTGGATGTAGCTTTCATTCAAGAACCATGGGTACGTAAAGGAGTCATTCTGGGACTCCAGAGCGTAAACGGTAAGTTGATATATGCTGCCAACAAAGACCGTCCCAGAGCGGCGTTGATAATAAATAAGCAACTAACCTTTATCCCAATTTCACAGTTTATTACAGAAGACCTGGTGGCGATTTGGGTAAAAGTGCCAACGAGCAAAGGTGAGCATGAGGTAGTACTTGCCTCCGCCTACCTTCCAGGAGGTGAGGTCACGCTCCAACAAGGGAGGTTATAGCCCTGGTGGAATATTGCCAGCAAAAACGTCTCCGGTGGATCCTCGACTGTGATGCAAATGCGCACCACACAGCGTGGGGAAGCACAAACATCAATCCAAGAGGTGAGTACCTTCTTGAATTTCTACTTAGGTATAATATATCTATCCTAAACCGATTCAACGAACCTACATTCATTAATGCATTCAGAGGTGAAGTCCTTGACATCACTCTCTCTAGCCATAATATTTTGTCCGAAGTCTCAAATTGGCATGTGTCAGAGGAAACATCTATGTCGGATCACAGACATATTAGATTCGATATAGGTGCAACCAAACCACAAATGACAATTTAAAGAAACCCCAGAAAAACTAATTGGGACTACTTTCACTTCTATTTAGAACAAAGTGTTAACTGCTCTAAGCGTCACATTCAGCTTATATCTGAGCTTGAGTTCGAATCGAACGACCTACATTCAAGCATAATATCTGCGTTTCACGAAAGTTGCCCAGTAAAAGTGAAAAAGCCACAAAGAAATGTTCCTTGGTGGAATAGTACACTTTCCAACCTGAGTAAAGAAACAAGAGCCCTATGGAATAGAGCTAGAGCAATGGGGGACTGGTCCCCCTACTCAACAGCCCTAACCAACTACAATAAAGAATTGAGGAAATCGAAAAGGGCTACTTGGAGGAATCACTGGGAAAAGATTTGTAGTCTTCCGGATGCTATTCGTATCCAAAAAGCCCTACTAAACTCAAACGGCATTAGTACCCTGAAAAAGCCAGACGGAAGCTAGACAAGGAATCCAGAGGAAACCAGTCAACTTCTGCTGGACACTTACTTCCCTGGATCACTTGTGCTAGATGAGATCTCTGTGCCGGCAGAAACTACTACATCTGCGGGTGCTGAGAACTTAAAACTAGCAAACAAGCTATTCCATGAAAAGCGGGTACAATGGGCGATATCAACATTCAGCCCATACAAATCTCCTGGTCCTGAGGGATATTCCCCTGTCTCTTACAGCAGGGTGCACACCATATTATCCCTAATTTGACCAGACTATACAAAGCAAGCTTACTGCTAGGATATTTGCCTACAAAATGGGCTGAGGTTAAGGTCGTATTTATTCCAAAGGTAGGGAAAAAACCCGAACAATTGCCTAAATCATACAGACCAATTAGTCTCAGCTCATTTTTCCTCAAAACAATGGAAAAGATAGTTGATCAGTATTTTAGGGAATATAATCTAGCTAAATTCCCACTGCATCGACTTCAATTTGCCTATCAACAGGGAAAATCCACTGAGACTGCAATACACAGCCTGGTAACCGTTATTGAAAAGGCTATTGAGTCCAAACAGATAGCTCTATGTGCATTTATTGACATATCAGGAGCTTTTGATAACACCTCCTATGAGGCAATCTATAATGCCCTATATCTAAAGGAGGTACCTGAACCCATCACTAGATGGATAATATTCATGCTGAAATCTAGGACGATCAGCACTGAACTAGGAGGAACAATCAAATCGATTAAAGCCACAAGAGGTTGCCCTCAAGGTGGCGTACTCTCACCTCTTCTGTGGACTCTAGTCATAGATGAACTTCTCCACAAACTGAATAACCTAGGATTTCACACTCAGGGTTACGCTGATGACCTAGTAGTTTATGTATTAGGCTGGCATGAGGAAACCATTTCGGATCGCGAAGCCCTTACAATAATAAACAAATGGTGCACGGAAAAAGGGCTCTCCACCAACCCATCCAAAACAACTCTTGTACCGTTTACTAGGAGAAGGAACATAAATCTCAAATGTCCGACCCTTAATAGAACAACACTTGAACTCTCGACAGAAGCGAATTATCTTGGCGTTAGTCTTGACAAAACGCTTACGTGGAACTCCCATATTGAGAGAGTTACTTTAAAAGCCACAAGGGCATTCTTTGCCTGTACAAGGCTTTTTGGCAAGACATGGGGACTAAGCCCTAGAATGACCTTCTGGACATTCACCACAGTTGTAAAACCCATAGTCACCTATGCATCTTTAGCATGGTGGCCCAAGGTCAAGCAAAGAAAGGCGGCAAACGAATTAAGCAAACTGCATCGCCTGGTATGTGTTGGCATTACAGGGGCTATGAAAACGTGTCCCACGGATGCATTGGGTGTGCTCCTGAACATACCACCGCTTCCAATTCTAATTGAAAGGGAAGCTCGCTCGAGTGCCTTAAGAACTAACTCTATCACTTGCAAACCTGGCTCCCAGCTATGGTTTACTGATGGGTCCAAATTGGAAAATGGTAGAACAGGGGCAGGAATCAATGGGCCCAAATTCAAAAAATCGATTCCGATGGGATCCTACCCAACAATATTC
The DNA here is from genome assembly GCA_037575425.1 of Anastrepha fraterculus. Classification (NCBI taxonomy): domain Eukaryota; kingdom Metazoa; phylum Arthropoda; class Insecta; order Diptera; family Tephritidae; genus Anastrepha; species Anastrepha fraterculus. The sequence goes on along the minus strand of JAYXIM010000145.1, from coordinate 257,067 downwards.
CAGGCAGAAATACATGCCATTGAAATGTGTGTGAGAGAATGCCTTAGAAGGAAAATGAGAGGTACTCACATCTATATACTTTCAGATAGCCAAGCGGCTCTAAAAGCCCTTCTATCAACAACTATCACCTCTAAATTGGTAAATGATTGCCTTAACCTCCTAAACACGTTAGGAAACCTCAACATAGTAACACTATGTTGGATTCCGGGACGTGAAGGACATGAAGGAAATGAAATGGCTGACGACCTTGCAAAACAAGGAGCAAATATGCAACTTACTGGTCCTGAGCCTTTCTGTGGACTGACAAAAGGAATTCCTTAGGAAATGGGAAGAAAGAAAACTTGCCGCACACTGGCTAAACTGTGCCGGTCAGCGTCAAGCCAAACTATTCCTAAGTCCCAACAAAGGAATATCTGACAAGCTTTTCTCACTAACCAGAGTAGATCTGTGTCTTTTAACAGGATATCTTACAGGTCACTGCAGCCTGAGGTATCATCTAAATAATAATGGTCTATCTGAGACCAATGTCTGCCGCTTTTGCGAAATAGACATAGAAAGCTCTCTCTCGAACGTCGCATAGCTTTCAAATAATATTCGTTATTTACCGTATAACCATTTGGAATGAGTTCCGAGTGCACAACACCATGATAGTCAAGGAAAACCAGTAGCCTGACTTTCACTTTTCACCGGATATGACGTGGTTTTTTGGGTTTCGGCTCATGTGGATAGCGCCATTCAGCCGCCTATTGACTGGTTTGAATGTCAAACTCACATATGGATAAACGTTGTGTGCGAATTCACTTGCTGAAGCATGTCTTCAGCCACCTTCTTCCGATAGAGTTTTTTGAAAGAAATTAAACTCTCTTAGAACGAGTCGAACACATTATGGAGTAAAATGTTGCGAATTTTTTCGTGAGACACTCATAAGGTCTTGCTCATTGGTCGTTACCTTGCTTGAACTGCAAGCGCAACGAACGACAAAGAGCACAATAGGCCCCCGCATTCGGCAACGTTCGACATCTGGCTCTCTCCTATTTGAATGAGCATATACCTATATGCACAAGAATGATAGAAAGAAGATTGCGCCCATCAGAGCGTACGTGACGTCACGTTTGCTGAGTTGTGCAGTATTGCCAACCATTTGCTCTTCGCAATAAATTTAGTGCTTTTTTATACCCAAAATGCAAAAATTTGTAAGTTTGGTATTTGTTTCTTTTTTTAATTTAAAGCTACCGAAACTTTAAGTTGAAAAACAAACTATATTATTAAACAAAAAAAGGTTAAAAAAGGTCACTCTGAGAAGATTTTAGTGCTAATGAAAATTTTTTTACTCTTATTAAATTTGATAATTTGAAAGTTCAAATTTAATTTTTGGCTCCATTTAAGGTTATGCAAAAATATTAAATGCCCCTCTCTCAACTCTTCTTAAGATTGAAAACCTTTTCACACATTTTAAAAAGCCTTTGAATTTATTGAATGCGAATTAAAACCATAGAGGTGTAATCGTTTCTTCCGGTCATTAATCCTTAGTGAGACATAGGACATTAAGAGTTACATTCATTGTAAAAATAAACAAGAAAATACCAGAAAATACTAAAGAAACCATACTGACATTTTTACAAAAAGAGTACCTTATCTAGTTACATAACTTCAAATATAGCAAAAAAGTCGTTCCCTTAACAAAAGAGTCTCGCTTAACAAAAAAAACCTCATAAATTAAATTGTACATAAGCGTAACACTTTTTTTTAAAAAAACCCACATTTTAAAGACAAATTGTCACGTATACAAAGTTCTTTAAGTGATTCAATAAAAATTTGTTGGGTTATTTTTTTTGAATGAGCATTTTAGTGCGTTTTTATTTCCAAAGCTAGGCAACACTGCAGTAGCGAGAGAGAGATTTGACTGCCGAAAGCAGAAGAACACCAACAACACCTGCAATCGTGGGCAATGCCACCAGATGTTAAAAAAAAGTAAAGGTAAATAAAACTGAGTGAATTATTTAAATAATTATTAAAAAATGTATATTTTACAAAATTATAAACATGACATTTTAATTAGAACAGCTAAAAAAATGTCATGAAGAAAGAACTAAAACTCCGAGACTAAATAACAAAAAAAAAGTTAAATCAAGTTACGAAAATGGTAATCTGGCCATACTGGAGCTAAAATCACGTAACTAGTTGTCAAATTCGCTGAGCGCTAAGTAACGGGACCACGATAGGCGCCATCTCATTATTCTTTCCATCATGCCTATATGCATGTATATGCGCATATGTATATAAATTTATATATTTGTATTTGCATATGCCTTCTTATTGATTGTTATTAATTTGATTTACTTGAAGAATTTAAAATAAAACCAAGTGTATCATCATCATCTTTACCGAATTTATAATTAGTGACGACTAGTTGTTAATAATACCTTTTGTTTTAATGTTTTTATCTATATATATAAAAATTAAGCCGAAAAAGGTGTGCATTTCTCTCCGGTAATCTCAGCAACGCGTGTAAGGAAAACAATGAAAGTTGCACACATTGTTGGTGTTGCTTTGGCAAAGGTTTCTGTGAAGGTTGGTGGAAATCCGATAACGCGTGTGTGTGCGGTGCGCCAGTTAATTGAGTGTGTTTTTGCTATTTGCCGCACGTATTTTTTGTACCGCACATAGCATTCATTAGAATTTAATACATTTTGGTCGTGTGTGTCTGGACCGATTATTATGAAATTTGGTATATATATATATTTTTCCACGGTGAAGGTTAGTATAATATGTTTATTGATTCCACTCACCACCAGGTGGCGCTGCCGAAGGCCAAAACGAGGACCCGGGTAACCCTAGGATGTGTTTTTACATTGTGGGTATCAAATCAAAGCTACTGATGAGTGCTTTAATACAGGGTATTTTTTAGATCTCTGAGTTACCAGGGTCTCGAGATATAGCCGAAAAGGTGGACCAAGGTACCCTTGGATGTGTTTGTACAATATATATCAGATGGAAGCTGTTGATGCAAGCTTTTAAGTGGAGTAATTTTTACTGCCCGTTTCCGGGATAAAGAAAGGAGATGGAGCTGGAGATGGAAGAGGACAAGGAATAGCTACAGGAAGAGGAAGAGGAAGACCTCTTATTATTAACAATTAAAAAAATAATTGTAAACAAATTTTAAAATGTTACATATACGCTTATTATATAAACGTTAATCTGAAGTCAGTTATAGTGAAAAATTCATTGTATCATTGCCGGCGTGATTGGTGATCGTTTCCTTAATTTTTTGCAGAAAGGTTATGCTAATATGAGATATTACCTATATCATTCATATATTTACGTATTATATGCACTCACAAATATACGGTTGAAGCAAATATATGTCAGTTTTTTTACTTCGCCTGGAAAAGTTTATATAAATTTAAGAAGAGTAAATAGAACTTATTTTATATCAGACTTCACGCAAAAAAGTCATTTGCACCTGAACACATAGCTGGGTTAAAGCGGGGGGGAATAGAACAGTTATCTTCTCCTTCTCTGCTTTTTCGCAGAGATAATATCGATAATTTAACTGGGTTAATGACTTTACAACCAAACTTTTGTCAAATAAGTCAAACGAAAGAACAGTTAATTCAAAGTATTTTCCCAAATTTGCCTCAAAATTACAAAAATCATGATTGGCTTAGTGAACGAGCCATCATGGCTGGCAAAAATAAAGATGTGAATGAAATGAATGCGGCTATTTTGGCTAACATACCAAGTCCAGAACAAACACATCGATCCGTCGACACTGTTACAAATCAAGATGATATTGTAAATTATCCCACTGAATTTTTGAATTCCTTTGATTTACCTGGATTACCGCCACACATGCTAAACTTGAAAATATTAGAACTGATTATTATGTTGAGAAACATAAATCAACCACGACTATGTAATGGCACTCGATTAACAGTTAAGAGATTGATGAATAACGTCATTGAAGCAACAATTTTGAATGGGAAATACTCTGGTGAAGACGTTTTAATACCGCGAATACCAATGATACCATCGGATATGCCGTTTGAATTCAAACGTCTTCAATTTCCTGTTCGCCTTGCAGTCACGATTACTATTATTGTAATAAGTCACAAGGCCAAACTTTATCAATTTGTGGTATTGATTTAGAATACCCATGTTTTTATCATGGCCAACTTTATGTTTCATGCTCAAGAGTTGGTAAGCCATCGGCATTGTTCATTTATTCAACAACGCATGGAAAAACGAAGAATATTGTATACCAAAGAGCATTACAATAAAAAAAGTAATAAAGTAAATCACATCAAACGTTTTTTAATTGCTACTACTATTTAAAACTTCTTTCATTACTATTCATGCGCGAGAATTTTTATAAAATACACACAGTATTTTTCGGCTTAATTTAATTAATTAATCTAGATTTTTTAAAGACGACCAGCGGAACGGGCGGGTTTTCGCTAGTTATTATAAATGAAGGAAAAAATGTATGGGAATATTTACTACATACCTTATGAGATATGTTGTATACTAATATACCTATGTATATAAACATGCTTACATACATATACTTTGGTTCAATTTTCATAGTCTAATATATATACATATGTCCTATGCCAATACATATAAACATGCATATATACAATTTGGGCAATTTGCAAACAAAAAGAACAAATCTATATGTAAAGATGCATACAAATCATATGGACATATCAAATGTACGAATCTATTCTGTATGCAAGCAAATGTAAGCTAATGCTTGTACTGCAAGCGAGAACTCGGAACGAACGACAAAGACGCGCAATCGGCCTCCGCGTTCGGCAACGTTCGACATCTCGCTCTCTCCTACTTGAGTGAGCATATATATGTATGTATATGCATGTATAAGCAGAGAATGTTAATGGACAAACCTTTCAAATCTCAATTGTACTAAAAGTAGTTAACAGTCACGTTTGCACCTTCTCATGTCATTAACATTTTCTGATATTACTGCATCGCCACCGATTCTAGCATTACTTATTTTCCCTGCATTTATTTATTTCCCTTTAAGATTCTGAAAAGCGAAAAGAGGACAATGCAGGAATGAACAACCGCACCAACATCTCTTTTACCTTTTAGTTAGAAGTGAATGGACGCGTCGCAGCGACATCAAACAAATCATATACATGAATAGTCTTCAAACGCCAGAAACGGATAATTAGACAACAACAGGTTAATATAAATAATATTGTGCACAAATTTATACCCACACACATTTGTACACATACACCCTAGTACATAGAATAAAAAATGTATAAAGAATTCAAAATAATCTAATTTTTCTTATTTCAGAATGGGCCACATATCGTTGACATACCCCGACATTTGGTCCTTCGAGCCGGATACAAAAAAAAATCCTAACAGTTGCGGAAGCTATATATGTACAATGTAGGCTGGGTCGATTTGTGGATAGGCAAAAAAATCGCCCATTGCTCTGTGAAAATCATATTCTAGGGATCAAAATAAGAAACTTTGCCGAAGGAACTATACCTCTAAAACGAGTTCTGATGTCCCCCAATTTGGGTCGAACTTTTTAGTTTCTTTTCTCATGTAAAGGCCAAAAAAGGTGATATTTTGAAATTATTGTATGGGGAACCCCCCAGGGGAGTTCCAGGGGGTGTGCCACTGGCATGGATGGATCGGCCGTCCAAAGTCAGTGGGGGTCGGTCATACATTTGGATTCGATTGGAGCACTCTAAATGGGTCAAAGTGGGAGTTTTCGTTCGACCCAAATTGGGGACATCAGAATTCGTTTTAGAGGTATGGTTCCTTCGGCAAAGTTTCTTATTTTGATCCCTAGAATACGATTTTCACAGAAGCCAATAACAACCTGTAATACACAAACAACTTAAAGTTACATCAAAATCCACGCGGACAACTTTAAGTACGACCCAAAGTTTTCGAAGTTCTCAATCTCACAAGTGTAAATCACAATTTTTCAAAAAAAAAAGTTCTGATCAAATTAGCTAGAATCGCTAGTTATTTGCTGCTGGGCATGCGTCAACCCTCGCATGGCCTCCCTGCCGCGACATAGACAATCATGAGACCTCTAAGGGACGACTACACTTCTACGGGCTTTGTATAGCGGCTTCGAGTGGGTACCCACTTAATATAAAACATGAACACCAACTCAACAAACACAACAAAAAAAACAACAAAACCTCAGATGGTAGCGGAAACTCGGAACCGAGTCCTAAAACCGTCTCTCGTAGGACAGGAGGGGCGAAATCGCCTCCTCGTAAATTCTCCCGGGGTCTTACCCTGAGGGCTGAAGTTCCCAATGGCAGCAAAATGTCGGAAGCGACTAGCAGAGTAGAACACGAGGGGGACCCTGGGGGAAGTCGGAACCGACTTCCAGCAAGAACGTGGGTGTCATAAGTGGGGGTCATCTGCTAATTTAGCAGTACTGGATGGGGTGGCCAGTACCAGCAAGGGGTCCTCCACCAGTTTTCCGGGGGCTTCGGGGTTGCCTCTTCGGGGACCCCCTGTTAAGCTTAAACGGCAGATAGGGCAAAGCAAACGGTTCTTCTCCGACCTCCGTCTCGCGACCAAAATCGTGAAGCGCTACGGCGACCAAAATGCTTCTCAGATATCTGAGCGCTAGGGACGACGGCGCCATTTCCAGGGAAGAATGGAAGAGAGTAGCGTCCGCCATCTCCGCTGTCTTCATGAGGGTAGTAAGGGAAAACCCTGGAGCCCCCCCCCCCCCTGCTGTGAGAGTGCCGGATGGCACTACGGCACGTTCAAAAGAATTGTTTGCGCTGACGAACAGTCGGCTACTATGTACAGGGCGGCAGTGGCCTTGGTGGGAGAGGTATGGAAGGGAGCTAAGCTGAAAGCGGTGGATAAAAAGGATCTACCTATGCGCATGCGAGCACGTGTCTGGCTCCCTTCCGAACCCTCTACTCCAGAGGGACTGGAGGAAATCCTCCGGTACTGCAATCCGAAACTCCCCACGCACAACTGGAAGGTGGTTATGGTGGAGAAGATCTAGAGATCAAATCGGCAAGCGCTGATTCTGCTGAATGCAGAGTCTCTCGGCCCTCTCGCTGAAACAAAGGGGGTTATCAGATTTGGTTTCGAAAAGGTAGTCCTTAAGGTCTACCAAAGCGATGCCAGAGCGGATGCCTCTGCTCATCCGGAGGTGCGGGAGGAAGAAGGGCCCACAGCTGAGGAAGCCCCTGGGGACATGGAGATAGACTCCGTCACGTCGGAGGTTGACAGTGCTGGTGACGCTCCCTCACGACCAGGTTCCGTTATTAGCATAGGGTCATTCTTCGACAGGGCGGAGGACGATAGGCTTCTGGCCTCGGAAAGTGAGGACACCGACTTTGGGATGCTGGAGAGGATTATCGAACACGATTATTCTTCAGATAAATCCCCAGCATTCTAAGGCGGCGTCCGCCAATCTACTGCTCCACCTTTAACAAGGTGGAGTTGATATAGTTCTGATCCAGGAACCGTGGATGAGCAGCAGCGGCATTTGTAGACTCAGGACGAAAAGATTCAAACTGATGGCGTATAGCGGGTTAGGTAAACCAAGATCTTGTATGCTCATCAGGAAGGAACTTAATGCATTTATTTTGCCTAATTTTAGCAATGAAGACATTGTGACTGTGACCCTAGGGGGCCCTGCGGGGAAGCTATGGCTGATGTCGGCCTATATGGCGCATGAGGACGAGGTGGAGCCACCTCCGATGATGCTGAGGGAAGGCTTGGCTGAAGCGAGGCGCAGGAAAACCGGCGTTATTGTAGGGACGGATGCAAACTCCCCCCATACCTGTTGGGGAAGTTCCAACATAAATGCAAGAGGTGAGCCACTTTTTGATTTTATTTTAAACGAATTTTGTTTATTTGCAACAGGGGTAAGGACCCCACTCTCATTACCGCAACCAGGGAAGAGGTGCTGGATCTTACTCTGGCCTCCTCCTCACTGTTAAACCGAATTTCCGATTGGAGGGTGCTTAATCACAGGATCACAGGTATATTCAATTCTCTCTCACTGAAACTCGTCCAAAAAGACCCTCCTACAGAAATCTGAGGAGAACGGACTGGGAAATTTACGGCAGGAATCTGCTGAACCTTCTCCATGAAGCATCCAGGGAAAACTCAGATCTCTCGGAGAGTGCGATCGATGATCTGGTGGAGATCTTCACCTCAGCTTGTAATAAGGCTCTTGAAAGCTCCTGTCCACTTAGAACGCTCCTCAAGAAGGAGAAACCACCTTGGTGGACAGCAGAGCTCTCTGGGCTTAGGGCCTCGTGCAGACGCCTCTTTAATAGGGCTAAAAGAATTAAGTCTCCCTCAGGATGGGAACTGTATAAAGTAGGACTTGGAATCTACAAGTCCGAAATTAGGAAGGCCAAGAGGGACTCTTGGAGGAACCTCTGTGGAAGCGTGGAGGGCTGTAATGAGTCTTCAAGATTCAGACGAATACTCACGAGGAGCTCGGCTCCCTTGGGATACCTGAGGGATGAATCGGGACGTTGGGCAATGAGCGGCGAGGAACCACTAAAAATGCTTCTCGACGCTCATTTTCCAACGAATCCGGTGTCTAGCAGCACCAGCTTGGGAAGTACACCAATCTGTCTTCAGAACCGGGGCTGGCTGCTGGATGAGCACCGCTTGGCCTGGGCCATTGGCTCCTTCGGGCTCTTCAAGTCACCTGGTCCTGATGGCATCGTACCTGCCCAACTGCAGAAATCAGTAGTGGTGTCATGCCGCTGGCTGAGCCCTATCTATGCGAGCTGCATAGCCAGGGGCTATATACCGGGATCTTGGAGGGCTTTGAGGGTTGTGTTCATACCCAAGGTTGGCAAGAGCTCACATGTCTTCTCTAAGGATTTTAGGCCAATCAGTCTCTCATCTTTCTTGCTGAAAACCCTTGAGAGGTTGATTGACCTACACATAAGAAGCGAAATTCCTCGGGGGCGTTTGTCGCATACCCAACATGCTTACTGCAAAGGCAGATCAGTGGAATCTGCTCTGCACACAATGCTTAAAGACATTGAGGAGTCTCTATATCAGAAAAAACTCGTAGTTGGCGCCTTTCTCAATATTGAGGGGGGCTTTTAATAACGTTCTCCCGGAGGCAATCACTAAAGCTCTGGGTAGGCTGGGGGTCGGAGCCGACCTTTCCAGGTTTATCTACAGAATGCTCAGCGACAGAACGGTCGTGGCAGAGTGGGGCGGCGTCTCTCTCCGCCGGCAGGTGAGCAGAGGCACCCCGCAAGGCGGGGTTCTCTCACCATTCCTCTGGATCATTGTTATCAATGACTTGCTGGAGGAGCTGGTGAGGAGGGGCTGTAGGGTGATTGCCTACGCGGATGATGTGGCATTAATTGTTAGAGGAAAGTTTATAGATACCCTGTACGATTTAATGCAGGGATATCTGAACGTAGTTGTTCGATGGGCAACAGACTGCGGCTTATCGGTGAATCCTCTTAAGACGGAGCTCGTCCTTTTCACGAGGAAATATAAAATACCCAGAGCTCAACTCACCTCGATGGGGGGCGCTCCGCTGGTGCTTTCTGACAAGGTGAAGTACCTAGGTCTAATCCTTGACAGTAAGCTAACGTGGAAGCTCAACATCGAGGAGAGAGTAAGGAAGGCAACAATTGCATTGTATGGGTGCAAGGGCGCAATTGGCAAAAGGTAAGGCCTCTCGCCCAGAGTTGTATTCTGGCTCTATAATACCATAATAAGGCCAATTTGGTTATATGGAGTCACTGTCTGGTGGAACTCACTGGAGAGGACGACATCAGGTAAAAAGCTAAAGAGAGTCCAGAGGTCTGCACTCATTGGAATCAGTGGGGCGCTTCGAACTACTCCTACTCTGGCGCTTAATGTAATGTAAAATGTGGTACCTATAGACATCGTAGGCAGAATTGCCGCTGCTCGTACCGCAATCAGACTGAGTGTGTGCTTTCGCTAAGTCCAAGCGGAACTTTCTCCACCCATATTCCACCAAGGGAGGAGTGGACCGGGGGCGACACCTGGGGACAGGGCCTTGTTAACCTGTTCACGGATGGCTCGAAGCTGGACGGTAGGGTTGGAGGGGGAGTATTCTGCAAAGAGCTCCCCATCAAACTCAAATTCAGGCTACCGGATCACTGCAGTGTGTTCCAAGCAGAGGTGGCCGCAATTAAAGAAGCAGCTGACTGGCTACCCTAGGCTCTACCCTAGGACCCTGGGCACCATAAGGTGCATTCGATGCTGGTCAGGGAATGCCTGATCTCACTCTCGATTACATCAGAATTCTTCGACATAAAGATAATTTTGGTACCTGGTCACAGTGACATTGCAGGAAACTGCGAAGCCGACAAGCTGTCCAGACAAGGGACCTGTGGGGCAATGTGCCCGCGAAAGGAGAGGATCGGGATCCCCTTGACAACCTGCGCTGGGCAAGTACACGAACGTGTAGGGTCACGAAGTCCTTCTGGCCACGTTTGGATAGGAGGCGTTCGAGGGATATCCTGGGGATGGCAAAATATCATCTCTCAAATTTCGTGGGCATCATCACGGGGCACTGTCCGCGAGGTACACATGCCGTGAGACTCGGAAATACTTCGAGTCCTTTTTGCGTCAGCTGTATGGAGGATGAGGTGGACTCATCTCAGAACCTGCTGCTTAGCTGCCCAGCCTTCGCGGGACTAAGATTCAAGTATCTTGGTTCTCACTTCTTTTCTGCGCCTGGTGATGTTGAGGTGTTGATAACAAAAATCTGATGAACTTCACCAGCAGCATAATGAGGTTAACACAATCGCAGACTAGTCACCGTTCGTAGTCCACAAACACTCACCACTCCCCATCCCTTTCCTTTCTCCCCTTTTTTCCTTCAATGGTATCACAAAGGATGAACCAAACTATTTCGTCCAAGTAGGCCTTACTCTCTGCGCAACCATCACTACCTAACCTAACCTAACCTGCTGCTTTGCACATATATTCTACTTTGCACTTTTTGTACATACATGCATACATATTTACCGAAATAGAGCAGTATAACATACCAGTTGCTCTGCCGGCGAAGATTACTGCACTTTTACACTACATATATAAAATATATACATATATGTATACGAATATATACATAACCCCACTGTAATCAACTGCGCCCAATAAGTTGTTTGTGCCGATATAAACAGTTAAACCATTTAATACTTGCAAAATAAAAAACCCAGCAAGAAATCGAGACAATGACCCAATAGAAAAAATTTACAAAAACCCTGCAGAAAAATTTCGAAACTTATAATACGTTGCCTTGAGTGTATACTCTATATAAAAATAAAATTGGTATTAACATTCATTATTAACCCTCGACCCTAAAAAAAACAAAGGGTATCCACCGCAAAAAAAAAATTAAAGAAAAATTTCTTTTGCGAAATTTGGAATTCATAAGCTCCCTCAAATTAACAACTTCTGATTAGATCGAATTCGTGGATAATCATTTCCAGACCCTACCAGAAGACGAGTCAGTTTATACTTTAGAAAACAAAAGAGTTGAACTTGATTCTCTCTTTGATAAATTGAAGACAGCATACGACATATTTCGCAGAGCCCCTAATAGTCCATGAGCCAAGCGCTAATTTTTGTCAGTTATTTCCTCTCAGTCGATAATTCGTAAAACGCCTCAGATAGTTGCATTATGAAGCGTGGTAAACGTCAGCTGCGGCTCCGAGGGTGGGTTGAGCAGTGGTAGGCGCCCACTCACGTAAAAAAAAATTATTTTTAGTCATTTCCTCCCGATTAAAACATTGATCAAATTAAAGTTAGACTAATATTTTGAAGAAATCGCTTCTGCTCATCTCACTTTCTTCTCTTTCTGGCTCACTGGCTGTTTTCCACCATGTCTTCATTATCGTCATCTGTTTAAAAATACAAAGAATAATTTAGTGCACATGTTTAACGTTACACGAATAAAATTAAAAAAAAATTCTTACCTTCTTCTGATTGAGTTATTTGATCAATGGATGTTGGTAACTGAGTACCAGAAAACCACATGAATTCATATCTGTTATCTATTTCTACCCGGCCATAGTCAGAAGGCTTATTGACAGTTGGTACTTTCAGGTGTGCTTGAGACCAAATTTCCAAAATATAACATGTCCTTAGAAAATGATTATATAATATAGTTCCGTTTTGCACGGAGGAAGAGATGAGCCATCAATACCTTTCTTAGGTAATCGAAACGAATTGTCATTATCAAGAAATTTGTATGTCTTTTGAAACAATGCTACTCTCGCCTCATTTATAAATTTTAATTGTTTCAAACTATATACATTACATACAAACTCTTGTATTTTGTCAAAAAAGTCGAGAGTCTTCTCAGATTTATTGATCGTATTGAGCGTAATATCAATCCATTTGATGAAAATTTAGTTAAAAAATGTTTGTACAACATTTCAGCTGGTGAAGCAGCACCCGCAAATATTGAAAATTTCTTGCTCAACGTTGAAGAGGAGGGTAATAAAAAACGAGAAGATTTCATTCAAAATTGCGTGAACGACCCGAACAAGTTTGAGCAGAGTATTTCTAAGTTCAAGGGTAATACTTTCACAGACATGATTAAAAAAACAGAAAATTACAGTTGCCCGATTAAAGATGGAACTGCGAATGCAACGTGACTTATTCGGACAACTGCTTCAAATTTCTCTAAAAAAAGAGCTTGATTTGGATAAAGTGCTTACTTATCCATAAACACCAGTGCTACTGTCTCTGTGCCACCTTGACGGCACCATTTGCAAAACACAAAAGTCGGCTTTGATGACTTTATTAGAAAAATATAATCAATCTGAACCTGCTCAAGATACAGACGTTATTATACCTATACGATGGATTTTCATGTTACATCAGATGAAAGATGTACCGCTTAGCTTTGGAAACATTTCAAAAGAAGTATTGCAAATGATTTGTGCAAACAGAGCAAAAGTCATTATCATTACCTTTGATAGATACATTTTCCCATCGATTAAAGACACTGAGCATAAACTCCGAGGTATGGAACAAGTAAACTTCCGTATCGATGGTCCAGATCAAGTGCGAAAAAAAGATTTTTCAATTGAGTTAAAAAATACCAACTTTAAAGAAGCACTTGTACAGTTTTTTATTGAAAATTGGGAAGAAAATTATATGGCACCATTTATAATTAATAAAATAATGTATGTCAATGCTGGCGATTGTTTTAAGTACGTAGTTACAGATTCTAAAGTGGTAAAAACGGTAGAAAAAACACTTTCGTGTCCAGGTCACGAAGAAGCCGACACAAAAATAATTTTCCACGTTTGCCAGTTAGATTATAATGCAAATGTGACGATTCGGTGTTCGGATACTGACGTATTAATAATTATGTTAGCCAATATGGGTAATATTGCAGAAGATATCCAAATTTGTATGACTAAATTCTTTTTTACACTAAATTATTTTTTGTATTTTTAAACAGATGAGATAATGAAGACATGGTGGAAAACAGCTCTGACAGTGAGTCAGAAAGAGAAGAAAGTGAGATGAGCAGAAGCGAAAAATAAAATGATAAAGTTACCAAACATAATTAAATACAATAACTTTTTGCATTAAATCTTAAACATTATTAATTTAAGTACTGAAAAATTATAAATTAGTTGATTTGCTTAACAAAATATTTATTTACTTCTATTCTTAAGAATCGGAAAGTTCCCATACAAAATTTAATTTAATCGAAACATTGCCATAAAATTATACATTTCAGTTTGCACATTAAATGTAATGTTGAATAACTTCAAGTACGTCATTTCCTCCCGAAAAAAATGTTTGTGCGGATTGTTGAAATGATCCTGTAAATAATAAAACAAATCAGCTGGCAGTATGTTGGGGGAAAACTCGTCAGCTGATACATTTACTTAGACTATAAATGCTTCCGACTAACTCCTACGTTACACCTTCAGGGCATCAGCTGACACACATTCCACCTACATATAGCCAGCTGACTTATTTATTTATTAAAAACAATACATAAACTATCATCTGATAAATTTTCCTTTGGGAGGAAATCACTGGAAAAAATATATTTTTTTCATATTTGTGTGACCAGCTCACGTATAATCCACCACTTTATAATTAGCTGACAATTTTATTTCTTCAAAATATTAGTCTAACTTTAATTTGATCAATGTTTTAATCGGGAGGAAATGACTAAAAATAATTTTTTTTTTTACGTGAGTGGGCGGCTACCACCTCGGAGCCGCAGCTGACGCATACAACGCTTCATAATGGAACTATCTGAGGCATTTTACGAATTATCGACTGAAAGGAACTTGGTCGTGAAAATCTGTCGCTGGCTTACGGACTACAGTCCGTTTACCCCCATGCGACACGGACATATTTTACGGAGATTATGTCACATTGCCAACACTTAGAGACATGTTCACCGCCCTATATATCCAGAACCCAAGGATAAGGAATGTGGAAAGACTTTTCCACTTAAACCAAAAGCCCCGAAGCGAAGCACGAGAAGCAATTAGAGATACACCCCTAACGGACGATGAATTCATACAAGCATGGAAAAACTTAGTGGACCTCTATGTCAGCCCTAGTTACTGGATTAAATAACGCAATTTCAGCAACACCAACAAAGATGTGCGGAATCACCCTTGAACACAAACGTAGTGACCTATTCCCAAAAATTATACTAGGAGGAGTTAAGCGAAATATTTTAGGTTCACTCCTAGCCTAAGAGACAGAATTTGGATGGATTTTGTCCGGTCCCGTACCCAGATCGTCTCAGTCCTCAAATTTAGTCTCCCTTTACAATAAAATGACATCGGATAATATACTCACGCGTTTTTGGGAGATAGAGGAAGTTCCCAGAAAGCCGTTGGTCTCCACAACAGACACACTTTACGAAGAAATCTATCAAAAAACTACAGGTCGGAAACCCCAATGGACGCTCCGTAGTAACCCTACCCTTTAAGGACTCTGAAAGCATCGAAATTTGGTGAATCAGGACACATAGCGCCAGCTCAGTACCTAAGGAATGAAAGGTCCTTTTCTAAAAGGCCCGAGATCAAGATGGAATACGATAAAGCAATTACCGAATACCTGGAACTTGGTCACATGAAGAAAGTTTAATATACGCCTGCCGATAAAACCAGAGAATGTTAATGGAATGAGAACTAGCAAATGTTAGATAACTTTTTTCGAGTACTAATTTGTAGATTCATACCAAGGGATTTTCAAATTCAACTTACCATACTAGTGGGGGATTGCAGATATTTACCACGCTAGTGGAGGGTTTCTATATTTACTTACCACGCTAGTAGAGGAATTCAGATTTTTTCTGCGTTTACCACACTAGTTAGGGATTTCATACGATTTTTCACCACACTAGTAAGGGATTCGACTTATTTCATGCCCACAGCGAAGCGAATGAATTTGCGATTAGGAAAGATGCGCAAGCAGTCAATTCATGGCGCAATTGCTAAAGTCGGCGGTATTGTTTGTATGATGATGCGCGTATTTAGTCCAGGTTCAAGTCCTGAATAGTCATATGTTTTTCCTTGCACTATTTCTTTTTTACAATTCAGTGTGGTAAAATTGTTGAGTTTAATTTAATTATAATTGCTTGGAAATACTGTTTCAGGTTTTTTTGAATTTGGTGTTAAGAAAATTTCTTTTCCGTATAAAATATTTCATACTGGATATGAACTGATTTTATATAAATCAAAAAGGAAATATGTAGATATAAACATGCATATACATATTTAATCTCTTCAATCAAATCTAAGTTATATTGATGACAAAATATCCTTCTAATATCCGTCCAGAAAGCCAAACGCGCATGCACACATACATATATATATATATATAGGTTGTCAAAAAAGTCTTGCGGTATTTTTATTGAATTTTCAATTGTTCATAAAATTGGTTATAATAATGCGATTTAAGTCAAATATGCGCCGTTTTGTTCGATGATGAGTTTTCAACGAGATGCCAACTTCCTAATGCCCCTCTTATAGAAGCTCGCTTCCCTATTGTCAAAAAAATCGGAGAGCCAATTTTCACAGGACTCTCTTGTGGACAACTTCCGACTACCAAGCTCGTTCGCCATGGACAGAAATAGGTGGTAATCACTTGGTGCGAGATCCGGACTATACGGTGGATGCAAAAGAACCTCCCGTCCGAGCTCCTGGCGCGTCACCAAAGATGTGTGTGGCCTGGCGTTGTCCTGATGGAAGACAATTCGGCCTCTGTTGATCAAAGATGGCCTCTTCTGCATGAGTGCTGCATTCAAGCGGTCCAGTTGTTGGCAGTACAGGTCCAAATTGAGCGTTTGGCCATAGGGGAGCAGCTCATAGTGGATAATTCCCTGCTAATCCCACCAAACACACAGAAGAACCTTCCTGGCCGTCAATCCAGGCTTGGCCACCTTCTGGGCAGCTTCACCGCTTTTCGACCACGACCGTTTGCGCTTCACGTTGTCTTAAGTGACTCACTTTTCATCGCCAGTCACCATCCGCTTCAAAAACGGGTCGATTTTGTTGCGATTCAGAAGCGATTCGCATGCATCCGTACGGGCAAAAATGTTTTTTCGCGTCAAGTCGTGTGGCACCCATACGTCGAGCTTCTTTTTGAATCCAAGCTTCTTCAAATGGTTTATAACGGTTTGCTGACTCATGCCCAGCTCGGCTGCTACTATGCCGGTCTCTTTCGATCAATTCAGCGATTTTATCGCAATTTTCGACGACAGGCCTTCCGGACCATGGCGCATCTTCGATCACCTCTGCACCAGAACGAAAACGTTGAAACCATCGTTGTGCGGTGGAAATGGAAACTGTATCGGGTCCATAAACTGCACAAATTTTATTGGCAGCATGAGATGCATTTTTGCCTTTATCGTAGTAGTACTGTAAAATATGCCGTATTTTCTCTTTATTTTGCTTCATGTTTGCGACGCTATAACTCACGAATGACTAAAAGCAAACAACAATTAATCAAACACGTGTTAGCACGTGAAAAGAGCTTTCCAAAAAGCTCTAGCGTGAACCGATGCGACGAATACAACTAGAACTACGCGCTTGCAAAGCCAAGCTTGCGGAAATACCGCAAGACTTTTTTGACAACCTTTATATAAATAGGCATACAAACTTTCAACGAACGCAAAATGTATGCATATAAAACAGCAAATGGATTAGCGCAAGCATGAAAGACATGTCTAGGCGTACTACATCGTTCCGTATTTGACTCAGGTTCAAGTCCTGTACACACTTTTTTTTCTTTGTTCGATATTTTTATTTAATTTTTTGTATTTGGTTTAATTAGAATTGATTTAAAATAGTGTATTCAGGTTTTTCTACCTGTTATTTAGAAATTTATTTTCTATATAACATTATTCATACTTCTTTTGAATTGATTTGTATGTACATAAAACAGCCATAAAGGCAATCATATGAATATGTATTCCTATATTTAATCTCTTCAGTCAAATCTGAACTACTTACATACACATACATATTGATGAGAAAATATTCTAATATCCATGGATGCATCCAGAAAGCCAAACGCGCATACACGCATATGTATATAAATATAAATAAATACCCTACAACCCAACAAGACAGCTGACTATCATATAAGCACTCATATTATTATCATCACTATCCTCATCCAACTACACATTTTTGTTCTAGCCGTGGGAAAGTTCTGATAGTTCCCCTTGTCGGTGTGATATTCTATCTCTTTTTTACCAATAGCAATTTCTTATAACTGAAAAATATATCTGCCCTGCTCTAAAGGCATACTAAACTCCTCATTGTTGTCATCACAAACTCATCAGCACAAATGGCCTAAACTCCTCATTGTTGTCAGCACAAATCGCCTAAACTCCTCATTGTTGTCATCACAAACTCATCATTCGAAATTACACGACAAAAACGAAATTACATTTATATTATTATATTCATTTATTGTTTACAAACTAAGTATTTTAAAATTTTATATTATATATTTACATATTTAAATTTATTCTAATATATATTTTTTTTCATTTCTTGTTTACAAACTAAGATTTTTCATTTACATATTTACAGATTTTACATATTTACAGATTTAAAAATTTTACATATTTACAGATTTAAAGATTTTATATATTTACAGATTTAAAGTTTTTCTATTAATATATTTTTTTTGGTTACATCTATTGTGTACAATAATTTTCAAATTTTTAAGGAAACCCTACAACAGAACCTAAAATTGGCCATAATGTCCGATTCGAACTTTTAAAAACTTTCAGACCATCAATTCCAACGTCTATATAAACCTTATCTACATCTTTCAAATATTCAAATTTTTTATGATTTAAAAAAAAACTGAAAAAACTAAAAGATTTTTAGCGGATAAA
Source organism: Anastrepha fraterculus (assembly GCA_037575425.1). Lineage (NCBI taxonomy): Eukaryota > Metazoa > Arthropoda > Insecta > Diptera > Tephritidae > Anastrepha > Anastrepha fraterculus. The sequence goes on along the minus strand of JAYXIM010000145.1, from coordinate 238,661 downwards.
GGTATTCCTTCAACCCCAACCTTCTTCAATGTTTGCAGTAAGTCAGTCAATCACTTTTGTTGTTGCAACTTAAATTTTGATTGTAGACAAATTTATTTCGTGTATGATCTGAAAAAAAGAAAATTTTTGTTAGTTACTATTTAACTACTTAAGTTTATGTTAGTAATTTAAAATACCTTATTTAAAGTTCACGTTATATTTTCATTGATGACAAATTGCCGCTTTTATTTAATGTATAATCTTCTGAAAAAAAGAAAATTTTTATTATTTCTATATTATTATTTCATTATTATAATTTTTTTATATTATTATATTTATTATTTTTACATTTTATGAAAATATTATTTTATCGCAATTTTCACTATTTTGAACAAAATATCACAATTTCTTCAGAGCAGCCACAAAACTGCAACTTCACACGTTGTTGTTGTTTTATTTGTAGCAGCATAAGCATTCTCCATACATATACGGAGAATACTGCTGAAGTGACAGTCCATGTTAAAAATGCTTATTTTACCAAAATGCTTATGAAACCACGATAAAATCACATTTGGTTAGAATTTGAACATACATACCTGATTTACACTCTATTTATTCACAATCCACTTTTCACTGCGGCAATATTTTAAATAATACTCGTATCACTATAAGCACAACCGCCTTCCACGACGAAAATTTTTACAATTATGGATAACTAGATGCGCTTTTTGTTTGAAAGCGCGCTTAGAAATTCCTTCAATACTTCTTAGTATTGCCATTTCCTGGGAACAACTAATAGTCGGAATGGCGTGCTGCCAGAAATATAGCACAAAAAATAATTGACGAAACAGTTCGTTTTTACGTTAAAGGAAAAATTTCGCGATTTAAATGTAATACATATAATTAATTGTTTTAAAATATTATATAATATGTTTTTTGGGTTATAATATAATTTTTATGAGACCACGGTCAAATTCAATCACACTTTCCTGAATACATTTTGAATACATGTAATTCTATTGAAAACTGAGAGTTGGTTTTTGTATGTAAATATGTATGTTTTTTTTTTTAATTTTTTGCTTATTTATGTATTTTATACTGAGTGTGCTTATTTTTTTATATTTTTTATAGCGGCAATTTGTCATCAATGAAAATATAACGTGAACTTTAAATAAGGTATTGTAAATTACTAACATAAACTTAAGTAGTTAAATAGTAACTAACAAAAATTTTCTTTTTTTCAGATCATACACGAAATAAATTTGTCTACAATCAAAATTTAAGTTGCAACAACAAAAGTGCATTGACTGACTTACTGCAAACATTGAAGAAGGTTGGGGTTGAAGGAATACCTTTATCCGCTAAAAATCGTTTAGTTTTTTCAGTTTCTTTTTTAAATCAAACAAATTTTGAAAATTATTATACACAATAGATGTAACCAAAAAAAATATATTAATAGAAAAACTTTAAATCTGTAAATATGTAAAATCTTTAAATCTGTAAATATGTAAAATCTTTAGTTTAGGCCATTTGTGCTGATGAGTTTGTGATGACAACAATGAGGAGTTTAGGCCATTTGTGCTGTTGAGTTTGTGATGACAACAATGAGGAGTTTAAGCCATTTGTGCTGATGAGTTTGTGAGTTTAGTATGTCTTTAGAACAGGGCAGATATATTTTTCAGTTATAAGAAATTGCTATTGGTAAAAAAGAGATAGAATATCACACCGACAAGGGGAACTATCAGAACTTTCCCACGGCTGGAACAAAAATGTGTAGTTGGATGAGGATAGTGATGATGATAATATGAGTGCTAATATGATAGTCATCTGTCTTGTAGGGTATATACAAACCTTCAACGAACGCAAAATGTATGCATATAAAAAACAACAACTGCGACCACCTTCTTGTCCGTCAGTGAAAAGATGGGATATGTATACCCTATGAACAAAAAGAAGCGGGAAGGTGATGTTGACTGTTTTCTTCGATTGCCAAGGCATAGTCCACCATGAGTACCTTCCATCGGGCCAGGCAGTCAATAAAGTATATTAGTTATCCGTTTTGAAGCCTTTGAGAGATGCTGTGTGTTGCAAACGGCCGGAAATGTGAGCAAACAATTCTTGGAGTTTGCGTGATGATAACGCGCCATCGCACCGATCAAAGAGATCAAAGATAATACGACGAAAGAGCTGAAGGCCATGTCGGCCTACCGGGGGTGTTTGGAGGACTGGGTTAATCGTTGGCACATGTGTGTTGCTTCAGACGGGTCATATTTTGAAGGATATAATATAAATTTGCTTGAAATTTAACTCTGTTCTGTTTCATTTAAACATTCCTGGTAATTTTTGATCATGGGATACATATATGCGGCTTTGCGGACAGAAATGTGTGATTCGCTGGAATTGTTCAAGGAATCTAAGTCGTATTAACTCGCGACTGTCGAACAGTTAGAAGACATATTTACATACATATAAGGGTGCATACATACATACGGAGCCGCGGCCACTCGACATGACAAAAATTCAAGATTTATCAAATTGTTATGTATTTAATGCTGAGTATCAGCAGTGTAGTGCAAAATAAGCAACATGGTTGCTGTATTGCTGCAGTTATACATTTTCGCGAACGTACCCTTTGGCTTTGGGCGACATGCGCATGTGAGGTATGTGTTTTTGTTGTGTTCTAGAACGTTTTAGAATGTGTGGTGGCAAAGCGGCCTTCGCGTTGCACTTGCTGTTGCTTTTGTGTCTATCAAAGTATTGTGTTTTTGTAAGTACAATATTAGGAATATCGACTGGTGAAAGACAAAAGTACACGGAAGCAAGAAGGGAGTGCTGTGCTTGCGCATATATGCATGTATGTATGAACGTGCATGGATGTAGTAACATATGAATACAATTATTTTGTAGGAAGTTTAGAAGGCAAATAGGTATATATGTATGTATATATGCTAGGACATAAAGTGGGTATATATACATACATAGAGCAGAATTGTTTTTGCACTTGTTAGGAAGAAACTCGTTCACTAGTAGTCCAGTCAAAAGAAGATTTAACTTCGTAATTTTAGGGGTATGCGAGTTTATGGTTTTATTATGCAAAGCCCATCACTGTGAACTTAAGTTTGAGTTTTCGGGGTCGGGGGTTGTGTCCCGCGGCCGCCATCTTGGAAATAAGGGTGCAACAGGTTTTTTGCAATTATCTCGTGAATTTCGAAAGTTACGAAAATTTTGTTAAATACTTTTTTGGAGATAATAATATTACCTACAACTTTCATTCAAAATGTTTTATTGTAAAATTAATAATAAAAAAGTTATAAACAAAATTACGCGAAAAATTAAGGGATGAATTTTTTTCAAGGGTAATAACTTTTTTTTTATTGAATTTATGGAAAATATACATCAGAGCTTTTTTATAGAGCATTCTTTTGTGAACATTTTTGTCCATAAGTTTTTTTCGCTATCTTTATTTAGTCTTATGATTTTGAGCTGCTAAGCGCAGCAAGCATTACATTAGCGAAGCGCGTACATGATTACACAGGCCGACAAAATTTAACCAACATTCAGACCCAGAAACCAGACTATATATTTCCGAAGGTTCTGAATCGAGATATCCTAACCTAAAAGTGCAAAAAACACCGTTTTTGCCCATATTTGAGGTTATGTAGCCTGGCAGATGTTTTCTTTCACCAAAATTAAAGGATGGCATCTTTAAATAAAAGCCTTATTTTTTCAAATGGCGTTTTGTTTGCTCAAATATCATTTTTTTCGCAGAGATATCGCATTTTTAAATTTTCATGTTTCGAAATTTTCCTACACCTGAAAATCGATTAAGATAACATAGACATGATATAGTCGATTACTAATTTTCTTGAATTGAGTCTTATTTTTCTTAAAATTTTGTCTCACACCATAAGTGTGCTGACTCACCACATCCCTACACTATCTAACCTTTGGGTACCGAGTCACACACAGCCCTAACCCCTAGAAACCACCCCTATCATACCGCGAGCAGGCTTTCCCACAAACTCCAAATTTACATACTATTAATCCATATATTTCAGGCCCTCAAACCCAAGAAAATAAGTAAGCGACTATATCATGTCTATGTTATCTTAATCGATTTTCAGGTGTAGGAAAATTTCGAAACATGAAAATTTAAAAATGCGATATCTCTGCGAAAAAAAATGATAATTGAGCAAACAAAACGCCATTTGAAAAGAGAAGGCTTGTATTTAAAGATGTCATCCTTTAATTTTGGTGAAAGAAAACATCGGCAAGGCTACATAACCTCAAATATGGGCAAAAATGGTGTTTTTTGCACTTTTAGGTTAGGATATCTCGAAAACCAGAGTAGATAGAGCAATTCTGAGTCCAGATTTGGATTCAGCGCATCATAAACCTTCGGAAATATATAGTCTGGTTTCTGGGTCTGAATGTTGGTTAAATTTTGTCGGCCTGTGTAATCATGTACGCGCTTCGCTAATGTAATGCTTGCTGCGCTTAGCAGCTCAAAACCATACGATTAAATAAAGATAGCGAAAAAAACTTATGGACAAAAATGTTCACAAAAGAATGCTCTATAAAAAAGCTCTGATGTATATTTTCCATAAATTCAATAAAAAAAAAGTTATTACCCTTGAAAAAAATTCATCCCTTAATTTTTCGCGTAATTTTGTTTATAACTTTTTTATTATTAATTTTACAATAAAACGTTATGAATGAAAGTTGTAGATAATATTATTATCTCCAAAAAAGTATTTAACAAAATTTTCGTAACTTTCGAAATTCACGAGATAATCGCAAAAAACCAGTTGCACCCTTATTTCCAAGATGGCGGCCGCGGGACACAACCCCCGACCCCGAAAACTCAAATTTAAGTTCACAGTGATGGGTTTTACATAATAAAACCATAAACTCGCATACTCCTAAAATTACTTAGTTGGCTATTTTTTTCGTCTCTTTTGACTGGACTATAGTGCGTATGTGTATTTGATTTCTTGTAAGAATGTGATGTGCTCTGACATGTGTACATACATAAGTCAAGGTGATTTGGGCATACATGCATATGCACATATGTATGAAAGGAAGATGATGTTCTTGCGCTTGTACATTATTGTTTTTCATATACAAATGTACATACATACATATGTATGAAAATGCTGTCGAATAGATAAACTATAAATTGACGTTCAATCTAAAATAAGTTTTAATTTATGTATCTTAAACCGTTTTCTTTTTTCTGAATGCAAATACCTCCTATTGACATGTACATACATATTATGTACTTATGTTGTCATATACCATCATTAATGTACATATAAAGTATACGTTCATTTAAGTATGTATGTAAATGAATTACTTTCAGAACTTTATTAAAATTAATTCGCGTCGCGCGCATGCACAAAACCTTGGTTCACAACGCAGGCGCAGAAACAAACGCACTACGTATTTATCCTCCCCATGTGACTCGGCATCAATTCTCGGCGCCAATTTTTCTTTTCTTTTTTAAATGTGTTTTTTTAATGTAATCGTAAAAAAATTTGCAATAAATTTTATGTATCCGCTTATCGTTTCAAAAGTAACAAAATGGTATAAAAATAAGCAGTCGAAGAAATAAAGCCACCACCTATTTTTCCTCGCCACATTTTAGACTCGATATCAATTCCCGGCGCCAACTTTTTTTCATATAATTTTTTTTTTAAATTAGTTTTTTTTAATGTAATTGAAAAAAATTGTGAGTAATAAATTTTACGTATTCGCTTATTATTCAAAAGTACGAAAATAGTAAACATTTAATTGGTTTAATGTCGAGGTGAGAAATGTGTTGTGTGTTGAGGTGAAAGATGTGTGGTGTTTTCAATTTTTGTGTGGGCAAAACTCAGTGTGGTGTCTATAAAGTCGATGGTCTAAAATCCCTTACTACAAATCTTTCAAATCTCAATTGTACTAAAAAAAGTTAACAGTAACATTGGCAACTTCTCATTCCATTAACATTCTCTGATTAAACCCGACCGGATAACAACAAAGTTACGAGTGGTATTTCATGCATCAAGCCCCAAATCGAATCGAACGAGCTTCAATTTACATTCATTTTACATATTGGACCCACGCTTCACAAGGACTTAGTTCGTCTTATTCTAAAATGGAGGCTCTTCCGATTTATTTTCAACGCAGATATTCAAAAAATGTATCGACAGATACATGTCGACCCGAAACACACCCTTTTCCAAAGAATACTCTTCAGAAAATCTATCGAAGACCCAATAGAAGACTTTGAACTCCAAACAGTTACGTCCTTGTCATGTCGGTCTCCTTGCCGCGGGAATGAATCTTAAGTGGGCAGCTTCATATAGGAATTGGGTATCCACTTATCCGCGGAACTGCGGAATTGGTGACCACCCAAGTACTATGTGGAGAGTACCGTACCGACAACCTGGCAGGCTAACCAAGGATCTCTCTGCACGAGGTAACCCACTTTTGGGAAATCCTCCCGTCGAGCAATCGACGTCTCGGGCATCGGATGTGCAGGCCCGAACCCCACAGTCCCCTATGACCGGAACTGACACCCAGGGTTCCGGAGGAAGCGCACTACTAGTGGTGAAACATGGCACATTGGCTATGCCAATGGAGAGCCGAGTGAGTGTGAGCGATATACCGTCGTCGAAACGATCTGAAGCAACTGAACAAGTTGTGGAGGATCTGGAGATGGCGGAGAATCTCTCAGTAGACTCAGACGGATCTCTGGTACCGAGTAAGTCTTTGACAACGGTTAAACCTGGTGCGAATCAGGTAAGTACTGGTAAAACGACTGAAGTTATTAGAGATTCGAAAGCAGGTGCTGGTCTTACCGCAAGGCAGATCAAACGAAGAAAACTGAGAACAAGGCAAGTACACAAGCTCCGTCAAGTTCGACACCTGTAATGGAAACGGAAAAAGGTGGCAGAATAGGGGGTCTATGCCAACGACCGGGAAGAGGAGAGAAGCAAGAAGAAAGTCGAGAGACGGAACTCGGAAATGCCTGCATCCTCGACCGAATCCAAGGCAGACAAACCTTTGCCTGACAAGGCAAACGCTAAGGGACCTCAAATGTCGAATGACACTCTTCCGTCAACGTCTGGCGAATCATTCGCGAGAATGGCAGCAAAGGCAATGACGGTGGAGATACATACCGACAAACAAGATGGTCTACTGTCCAAAGGGCAGCAAGACTATCTTGACAGCTATCTTTGGAAAGCTATCGGTGAGTCGAAAGACGCGCCGACTTTCGAGAGGAAAAGCGTGGTGGACGGCATCGTACAGGTGCACTGTTCCAATGCTTTTTCCCGAGAATGGCTAGAAAAAGCGATAGCAAAGATTCCAGCCTGCGAAAACAGCAAGTTCATTCTTGCTGAGAGTAGCAAAGAAAGGCTGGTACGATCGAGTGTCTGGATTCCGGGTCCTTCCTGTAATTAAGCAGAACTCCTCAAACGCAGCCGTGCTAAGAATAAGGATCTTGACACGACTCTCTGGAGAGTATACTTGTGCATCAGGCAGAAATCCGCCACCACTTCGGAGGCGGGTTCCCACCTGGTACTGGGTATCGATCTTGGGTCCCTCAAGATTCTTAAGTCGAAGTACGGGTGCCGTCCTCACCTACATCTGGGGCGAATCCACTTCCGTGTCCAGGATAAGGTGGAGGACAAAGTGTAAATATACTCAGTCCCATGACTGAAGTAATATTTACACAGATAAATCTGCAGCATAGCTAAGCGTCTACGGCTCTCTCGTGCCGTAGGCATGCAAAACTGCAAACAAACCCACACATAATACTTATACAAGAACCATGGGTGTGTTACAAGCGTATCTGTGGTCTAGGTGCAATGTCGTGGGGACAAATACTTCATTGTGAAGGGAATGTGAGACCGCGAGCATGTAATATCATGCCGAGGTTGATCGAACACTCGATGTTAAAAGAGCTATGCTTCGGAGATACCGTTGCTGCAAAAATAAAGTACTTGAAAAGTGGGAACAGTGTCGAAGCTATCATAGTTTCGGCCTACCTACGCTACGACTCTTTACAGTCACCTCCTTCGAGGGAGCTAAGAGAAGTGGTCAAGTATGCAGAATCCAATAATCTGGGGCTAATAGTGGGCTGTGATGCAAATTCGCAGAACATCAAGTGGGGAAGCAGCAAATGCAACCCCAGAGGACTCAAGTTACTGGATTTTATCTTGTCATCCGATTTGGTCATTCAAAACACTGGTAACAAACCAACTTTTGTGACCAGAAGGAGACAAGAGGTGATTGATTTAACACTTACCAATAGGTCAGTTGGAAATCAAATCAACCGATGGCGAGTTTTGGAAGAGGACTCTCTTTCTGATCATCGTCTTATCGAATTCCGACTGGGAATTGACACAATATCAATACCTTCCGGTAGGAATCCTCGAAATGTGGACTCTGACAGGCATGGTGAGCTTGTAACAGAACGAGTACCAAACCTGAAAAAACGCAAATCAAAAGAAATGATTGAAGATGCTACTAAGAAATTAGAAGGTACTTTAATCAATTGCTTTGAGGAACTGTGCCCACTCAGGCAAAACAGACAGGGGAAAGCGGTTCCTTGGTGGAACCTTGAACTGTCGAAGCTTCGTGTACGGTCCAGGAAACTTCTTAATAAGGCCTTGAAGACCAAAACAGAAGAGGACCGGGCTAATCATCGACTTACACAGAGAGAATATAAGAAAAAGTACGGAAGGCCAAGCTTGAATCCTATAGAAATTTCTGCAGTAACGTCGAAGAAATAAGGGAAACAGCGAGACTTTGTAAGGTCCTTCATTTAGACCGCTCAGTAAGGCTGGAATCTATTCGAAAACCTGATGGTTCATACACCATTTCCAAATCGGAAACGTTTAATGCTCTACTCGAAACCCATTTTCCGGGTAGTAGAACTCTCCCTGAAGTTGAGAGTGGCATGAACAATAACGGTAGTAACGGTGGAACCTCTAGGTACAGCTGGTATATTGCTAGTCGGATAGTGACAAGGGAGTCGATAAGGTTTTCCTTATCTTCCTTTGAGAACTTTAAGTCCCCTGGACCTGACGGAATATATCCAGCAATGCTTAAAAAAAGGACGAGACAGGCTGATTTAGGCCCTTAAAAGGATCTTCACAGCCTGTCTTGCATTTGGTTATATACCAACCCAATGTCGCCGCGTAAGAGTAGTATTTATTCCGAAACCAGGAAAAGATGACTATTCCCTAGCAAAAAGTTTTATACCAATCAGCTTGACATCGTTTATGTTGAAAAGTCTGGAACGAGTGGTGGAGAAACATATTCGAGTGGGGGTATTGCCGAGAAGTCCACTTAGTAGAAATCAACACGCTTGTTAGCAAGATTGAAGCTGGGCTGGAAGCTGACGAATACACAATGGGCGTGTTCGTGGACATTGAGGGGGCTTTTGATAATGCCACTTTCGGTTCGATATGTTCTTCTGCCGAACGACACGGAGTTAATCAAGCCATTATAAAATGGATGTACTCCATGCTCTCTGAGAGGCTGTTAACCGCTGGTGGGAGCGGCGACGAGCAAATCACAACCAGGGCCAAGCAAGGATGTCCCCAAGGGGGTGTTCTTTCTCCGCTGCTGTGGTGCTTCGTCGTAGACTCTCTAATAGTGGAAATGCAGGAACTCGGCTTTCACGTCCAAGAATATGCGGACGACGTCTGTGCGCTAACATCGGATAAATCCTTAAGGAGGCTTTGCACGAAAGTGCAGAGGATTCTTGACAAAATCGATGATTGGTGCATGAAACAAGGTCTTTCCGTTAATCCGAACAAAACAACCATAGTCTTGTTTAAGAGAAAACGGAAATTGGATGGACTCAGTCTTCCAACACTGAAAGATGTGACACTTGGTCTTTCCAACGAAGTTAAATATCTAGGAGTAATCTTGGATAAGAAGCTGACTTGGGAGACACACGTTTCACTGAAGGTGAATCGTGCATTGAAGATTTTTCAGCAATGCCGTAGAGCCTTTGGCAAAACCTGGGGTCTGAAACCTGCTGTGGTCCTATGGATATACACAGCACTTATCAGACCAATCATCACTTACTCCTCTGTGGTTTGGTGGCGACGGAGCATGGTTAAGTCCACAATCCGGGAACAATACAGGCTGCAAAGAAGTGTATGTTTATGCATCACGGGTGCCATGAGTACAACCTCTGGTGATGCTCTAAATGCTATGCTTGATTTGCTCCCCCTGGATGGAACTTCGGGACACAGAGAAATCTTTAAGTTGCTGTCGGATCAGTATCCATTGTTTTTGGCACCTAAAGATGACCTGATAGCCACAGTTTCATTTGGAAGGAAATTTGATGTCAGATTTCCATTGCGTGAGCAATGGAGCAATCCAGAATGCATGCGGGGAGGTTTGACGGATATTTTCTTTACCGATGGGTCCACGACTGAAATAGGATCTGGAACCGGATGGTACTTATACGATAGTAATAAGTATCACTATGCTATGGGGGGAATGGCCAATATTTTCCAAACAGAAGTTTTTGCCATTCTAAAAGTAGCCGAATGGATAATCGAGAGGAGATGGAGCGGGAAACAGATTGGAGTCTTCAGTGACAGTCAGGCTGCATTGAAGGACCTGGAGAACGCGAAGCAAACCTCAAAGATTGTTCAAGAATGTAAGAAGAAGCTTAATTCTGTCGCAAGACAAAACAGGCTTGTACTTATATGGGTTCCGGGACACTCCGGTGTTCAAGGAAACGAAATTGCCATCGAATTGGCCAACCATGGATCAGCGGTGCCCCCACAGGGGCCAGAGCCAATAACAGGAATCAGTCCCGCAGGAATCAAGAATTGGATCAGCGATTATGTAGGCAATCTACATAAAGAGCGATGGTCCGGTCTAGAACGCTGCAGAACTGCAAAGTGTTTTGTGACAAGTCCGAACAGAAAACTGTCAAACTTTCTACTAAAACTTAGAAGGAAAGATATTCGGTTGATGGTCGGCATCATTACAGGACCCAACCCATGGGGTCAGCATATGACCACTATTGGAATCATCGAGAACCCGGTATGCCTGTCATGCTTGGAGGAGGCGGATAGCACTGAGCACTTTCTCTGTGAGTGTCCTGCCTTTGCTAGAGCAAGGCTACGAGTATTGAGTTCCGATGTCATGAGAATGAGTAATATTCGTTCTCTAAAACTGGAGGACATTTACAGATTCGCCAAAGAATCTGGAAAATTCTCACAGGACTAACTATCTCTATCTGTGCTCTGATACTTTTCTCCCTCCCTCCTTGACTATCTACCCCCTTTCCAGAGCTTTAAATACAATGGGCTCTTTAGCCTGAGTGTTTTAGGAGACACCAAATCTCCTGGTTCTCCTTGGCTAGACCTTTTCAAATTTCAATTTCAAACAGTTACGTTCGGTATAAATTGCGCACTATATTAAGCCATTCGAACCCTTTTAAAGCTAGCCGATTAAGTTCAAAATACACACCCTATGGCATCGAATATTCTCCGAAAAAAAATGTACGTAGACGATGTCTTAACAGGAACCCACGACCTATCAACTGCTTAAAGAGCTAGAAATGAATTAATTTCTGCCCTAGAGTCCGCTAGATTTGCCTTACGCAAATGGACCTCAAATGACCCAGAAATATTAATAGATCTTCCACTGGAACACAAAATAGACAAGAAATCACTGAATTCACCCGAGTTTGACAAACACCAAAACCCTAGGTATTCAATGGAACTCTAAAAAAGATTCATTTTCCTTTCTCGTCGACCCAATCGAGATTAAACCTAACTCCACCAAAAGCGAAGTTTTATCAGCTATAGCAAAATTATTTGACCCCGCCGGATGGCTCAGTCCAGTAATAATAACGGCATAAACTATTATTCAGCAAATATGGCTTGATAAATCCGACTGGGACGAAAGTCTTAAGCCACTCACGCTTCATAGATGGCTCAATTTCGTAAAAGACCACGAAAAGGCAAATAACATTGAAATACCCAGATGGACTCATTTCACGTTATCAGCAACCATCGAATTTCATGGATTTTCCGATGTCTCCGAGAAAGCTTATGCCGCAACCCTTTACATTCGAGTCACAAACCGAAGTATGGACCACCCTGATAGTTTCGAAAACAAGAGTTGCCCCAATCAAAAGCATATCGCTGCCAAGGTTAGAACTCTGTGGAGCCGTTCTATAAGCTAATCTTGCTGACACTACCCTACCCCAATTAAGCTCAGAGAAATACAGAAGCTACTTTTGGACGGACTCAACCGTAGTTTTATCGTGGTTAAGCAAACCGCCATGTTCTTGGGGCACATTCGTGTCTCACCGAGTCACCATCATTATGGAAAAAGTTGGACTCGATAATGATAATCCCGCAGGTTTGGCAAGTGGAGGATGTACACCCATGGAACTTCTGAACTGCGAACTCTGGTGGCATGGGCCCAAATGGTTAAGATTCCAACAAAAACACTGGCCAAAAATTCAAAACCCCTTTACCACAACAACGGAAATAAAACCCGTAAAGACATTCGCAATAACGAACCAAGAGGATATGCTTGAAAGATTCTCTTTACTACCCAAAGCTATTCGAGTAATTGCGTATTTATTTAGATTCTTCTCAAATGCCAATATTAAAGCCCAGAAATAACTCCAAGTGAATTTAAAGCGACCCGAATAAAACGGATTATTATAACCCGTAAAAAATTATTTCCCAGAAGAATATGATGCTTTGACCCGAAAGAACCAGATACCCCAGAAAAATTTGTTATTGACACTTAACACATCAATGGACTCAAACAAAATAATGCAAGTTGACGGACGATTAAGAAATTCCGCCGTACTATCTTATAACGAGAGACATCCGATCTTATTACCCTATAGCAGCCAAATGCCAAAGTTATTGATCCGATTTACCCGAAATCAACTGGTTCTGCGACTCATGCGAACAGAGTTTTGGATACCAAAAATAAGCACCCCCATGAAATCGGTGAAACATAATTGCAAAACTTTAATATTACACAAGAAGGCACAACATACACAAATAATGGCGGCTCTTCCAGCTGAGGGGACAACCCTAACCCCTCTATTTCCCCTCACAGGAATACATTTCGCAGGGCCTTATCATATCAAAAATTACATTGGAGGAGCATGCCTAATAACTAAAGGATACGTCTGTATATTTGTCTGCTTCGCAAGCCATACATCTCGAACCCGTCAGCAATCTTACGACACAAGCATTCATGGCCGCATTTGCACGTTTCTTTTCCAGGCGCGAACCTCAACTCGAACAACGGAACAAACTTCGTAGGAGCTGCCAAAGTATTAATAGCCGAGAATTTCTCAAAACGCTATTGACCATCACCAAAACATCAATTGGTACTTTAATCCCCCAAGAGCTCCACACATGGGTGAACTATGGAAGGCAGGTGTAAAAAGTTTCAAAACCCATTTAAAAAAGGTATCCCGAGCCCAAAAATTTACCTTCGAGGAACTAGCTACTCTATTATCCTGCATAGAAAGTTGCTAGAACTCTCGTACATTAAGTCCCTCAAATGATGACCCAACAAATTTAGAACCCTTAACACCAGTACACGTTTCAATAAGTATGCCACTATTAACACCCACCGAACCCAACTTAGAAGATACTAAATTAAGTATCATAAACAGATGGAAAAAATTAAAGGCCCTTCATGAACATTTTTCTAACAGATGGAAAGAAGAATACCTCAAGGAACTCCACAAGCGATATACGTGGAAATACCCTCAACTCAACACCGAAGTTGATGACTTAGTCTGCCTCCAAACGAATAGAAATTAGGCAGAATAAAACAGGTGTACTTCAGTTCAGATAATAGGACCCGAGTGGTTGACATTCGTACCGCCCAAGGCACAATCGCCCGTCCAATAACAAAATTAGTTATATTACCCAATAATTAAAAAGCTTCTTTTTCATAGGATATGGCCCCCCAAACTCCCAAAAGGAAGAGCAATTCATCGGTCAACACCATTCGCCGAAGCAGCCCAAAGTTGAGCATCTGCTCCCTCAGCACGACCCATAGTATGTCACCACTATCGAACGAAAAGGCTCTAAGGCTTTAGCAATTCGCTCCCGACGATTCCGTGCAACTCTTTCTCCAATCCAAGAAGAGACAGATAGTCGCACCCACCGCACAGCACGTCCCATCATATCTAACACTAGCAAACCCGACCCGCTTCGCTGGGCAAAGACACGGTGGGTCCACGTTTTGGCATATATTTCGAGACCCTAGTCATCAATAGGTATGAAAATTACCCCACGTTAAAGCACTTATCGACAGCTTTCATTTGATGCCCATATTGCACATCCACAACCAAAGGTTACCCGGGCCCACGTTTTGACCTATATCTCGAGACCCCAGTCACGGAGCGGCATGAGAAATACTCTGTACTAAAGCATTCACCAACAGCTTCCAATTGATATCCATATTGTACAAACACATTCTAGGGTCCACGTGTTGGTCTCTATCTCGGGACCCTAGTCACGGAGCGGCATGAAAAATACTCTGAACTAAAGCATTCACCAACAGCTTCCATTTGATACCCATATTGTATATACACATCCGAAGGTTACCCGGGCCCACATTTTGACCTATATCTTGAGACCCCAGTCACGGAGCGGCATGAGAAATACTCTGTACTAAAGCATTCACCAACAGCTTCCAATTGATATCCATATTGTACAAACACATTCTAGGGTCCACGTGTTGGTCTCTATCTCGGGACCCTAGTCACGGAGCGGCATGAAAAATACTCTGAACTAAAGCATTCACCAACAGCTTCCATTTGATACCCATATTGTATATACACATCCGAAGGTTACCCGGGCCCACATTTTGACCTATATCTCGAGACCCCAGTCATGGAGCGGCATGAGAAATACTCTGTACTAAAGCATTCACCAATAGCTTCCAATTGCTATCCATATTGTAAAAACACATTCTAGGGTCCACGTGTTGGTCTCTATCTCGGGACCCTAGTCACGGAGCGGCATGAAAAATACTCTGTACTAAAGCACCAACAGCTTCCATTTGATACCCATATTGTACAAACACATCCTAGGGTTACCCGGGTTCACGTTTTGGCCTATTTCTCGAGACCCTGGTATCCGATTCTTAAAATTTTAAAACACAAACCATCTACTGAATAGTCCAAACAAAGCCTAAAAATTTGGTTTGGATAGGTGACAGATTTTCACATTTATATATATAGATGATGTGTGTAAGTTTGGTTTAATTCGGTGCAAAGACACGGCGCGTCCACGTTTTGGAATATATTTAGAGACCTTAGTGATCAATAGGTATGAAAATGACCCCGTATTAAAGTACTTATCAACAGCTTTCATTTGATACCCATATTGTACATACACAACCAAAGGTTACCCGGGTCCACGTTTTGAGCTATATCTCGAGACCCCAGTCACGGAGCGACATGAAAAATACTCTGTACTAAAGCATTCACCAACAGCTTCCATTTGATATCCATATTGTACAAACATATCCTAGGGTTACCCGGGTCCACGTTTTGGCCTATATCTCGAGACCCTAGTCACGGAACGGTATGAAAAATAGTCTATACTATAGAAATCATCAACAGCTTCCATTTGCTACCCATATTGTACATATACGTCCGAAGGTTACCCGGGTCCACGTTTTGACCTATATCTCGAAACCCTATCTACCAATAGGTATTCAAACTATACGGAAACCATCTTCAATACCTACTTAACAATGTGTGTAAGTTTGGTTTAATTCGGTTTAAAGACACGGCGGGTCCACGTTTTGGCATATATTTCGAGACCCTAGTCATCAATAGGTATGAAAATTAACCCGTATTAAAGCACTTAATCACAGCTTTCATTTGATATCCATATTGTACAAACATATTCTAGGGTCCACGTTTTGGTCTCTATCTCGAGACCCCAGTCACGGAGCGGATGGAAATACTCTGAACTAAAGCATTCACCAACAGCTTCCATTTGATACCCATATTGTACATACACATCCCCAGGTTACCCGGGTCAACGTTTTGACCTATATCTCGAGACCGTATCTACCAATAGGTATCCAAACTATACGGAAACCATCTTCAATACCTCCTTAACAATGTGTGTAAGGTTGGTTTAATTCGGTGCAAAGACACGGCGGGTCCACGTTTTGGCATATATTTCGAGACCTTAGAGATCAATAGGTATGAAAATGACCCCGTATTAAAGTACTTATCAACAGCTTTCATTTGATACCCATATTGTACATACACAACCAAAGGTTACCCGGGTCCACGTTTTGACCATTTTCCCGGCAATTATTCGAATTTTTCTCACCTTTTAAACCTTCCCTAGACCTCCACGAATAATTCAAGATCAAGATAAGATAAATCCGTTCAGCCATTCTCGAGTTATAAGCGAACATAGGGACAGATTTTCACATTTATATATATAGACTAGCATCACCCAGTGGGCTTCGCACCACCATACATAAAATGTTTGTTTTATATCGCAAGAAATTTTTCATATTAAGTTTTCTTTATAGAACTCGTAAAATGTTTAAACAGTTGAATTAGTTGATTTTTTTCATTCAACATACTTTCTAAAGATGTCACAATAGCCTTTTCTGTACTTTTTTAAAATTTGATTGTGGTGGTCACCTATATACAGGTAAGGTACCGGTTCAAACACATCCTAGGGTTATCCAGGTCCACGTTTTGGTCTATATCTCGAGACCCTAGTTACGGAGGGGCATTAAAAATACTCTATACTATAGAATCATCAGCAGCTTCCATTTGCTACCCATATTGTACAAACACATCATAGGGTTACCCGGGTCCACGTTTTGACCTATATCTCGAGACCCTATCTACCAATAGGTATTCAAACTATACGGAAACCATCTTCAATACCTACTTAACAATGTGTGTAAGTTCGGTTTAATTCGGTTTAAAGACACGGCGGGTCTACGTTTTGGCATATATTTCGAGACCCTAGTCATCAATAGGTATGAAAATTAACCCGTATTAAAGCACTTAACCACAGCTTTCATTTGATATCCATATTGTACAAACATATTCTAGGGTCCACGTTTTGGTCTCTATCTCGAGACCCTAGTCACGGAGCGGATGGAAATACTCTGAACTAAAGCATTCACCAACAGCTTCCATTTGATACCCATATTGTACATACACATCCCCAGGTTACCCGGGTCCACGTTTTGACCTATATCTCGAGACCGTATCTACCAATAGGTATCCAAACTATACGGAAACCATCTTCAATACCTCCTTAACAATGTGTGTAAGTTTGGTTTAATTCGGTTTAAAGACACGACGGGTCCACGTTTTGGCATATATTTCGAGACCCTAGTCATCAATAGGTATGAAAATTACCCCGTATCAAAGCACTTATCAACAGCTTTCATTTGATACCCATATTGTACATACACAACCAAATGTTACCCGGGTCCACGTTTTGACCATTTTCCCGGCAATTATTCGAATTTTTCTCACCTTTTAAACCTTCCCTAGACCTCCACGAATAATTCAAGACCAAGATAAGATAAATTCGTTCAGCCGTTCTCGAGTTTTAAGCGAATATAGGGACAGATTTTCACATTTATATATATAGACTAGCAAACCCGACCAGCTTCGCTGGGCAAAGACACGGTGGGTCCACGTTTTGGCATATATTTCGAGACCCTAATCATCAATAGGTATGAAAATTACCCCACGTTAAAGCACTTATCGACAGCTTTCATTTGATGCCCATATTGCACATCCACAACCAAAGGTTACCCGGGCCCACGTTTTGACCTATATCTCGAGACCCCAGTCACGGAGCGGCATGAGAAATACTCTGTACTAAAGCATTCACCAACAGCTTCCAATTGATATCCATATTGTACAAACACATTCTAGGGTCCACGTGTTGGTCTCTATCTCGGGACCCTAGTCACGGAGCGGCATGAAAAATACTCTGAACTAAAGCATTCACCAACAGCTTCCATTTGATTCCCATATTGTATATACACATCCGAAGGTTACCCGGGCCCACATTTTGACCTATATCTCGAGACCCCAGTCACGGAGCGGCATGAGAAATACTCTGTACTAAAGCATTCACCAATAGCTTCCAATTGCTATCCATATTGTACAAACACATTCTAGGGTCCACGTGTTGGTCTCTATCTCGGGACCCTAGTCACGGAGCGGCATGAAAAATACTCTGAACTAAAGCATTCACCAACAGCTTCCATTTGCTACCCATATTGTACAAACACATCCTAGGGTTACCCGGGTTCACGTTTTGGCCTATTTCTCGAGACCCTGGTATCCGATTCTTAAAATTTTAAAACAAAAACCAACTACTGAATAGTCCAAACAAAGCCTAAAAATTTGGTTTGGATAGGTGAGCCCGTTCGCGAGTTTTAAGCGAATATAGGGACAGATTTTCACATTTATATACATATATAGATTGTACAAACATATTCTAGGGTTCACGTTTTGGTCTCTATCTCGAGACCCTAGTCACGGAGCGGATGGAAATACTCTGAACTAAAGCATTCACCAACAGCTTCCATTTGATACCCATATTGTACATATACGTCCGAAGGTTACCCGGGTCCACGTTTTGACCTATATCTCGAGACCCTATCTACCAATAGGTATTCAAACTATACGGAAACCATCTTCAATAAATACTTAACAATGTGTGTAAGTTTGGTTTAATTCGGTTTAAAGACACGGCGGGTCCACGTTTTGGCATATATTTCGAGACCCTAGTCATCAATAGGTATGAAAATTACCCCGTATTAAAGCACTTAACCACAGCTTCCATTTGATACCCATATTGTACATACACAACCAAAGGTTACCCGGGTCCACGTTTTGACCATTTTCCCGGCAATTATTTGAATTTTTCTCAGCTTCTAAAACCTTCCCTAGACCTCCACGAATAATTCAAGACCAAGATAAGATAAATCCGTTCAGCCATTCTCGAGTTATAAGCGAACATAGGGACAGATTTTCACATTTATATATATAGATTACCCGACATAAGTACATTGCACACCGACACGTTGCATGGGGGATATGCAAATAAGATCATCGAGTGGTGACATGCTCAAAATACATATGTAGCCATGAACATCAAGTTGCATTAATTGCTTGGCCAGATCGCACCGGACAAAGGATTGTACGAGTAAGAAGAGGTGTTCCACATGCAATGGAAAGTATCATTCTACACTGCATGGGCACCCAAGATGATACACTCACGTCGCGGAAACGTAGGGAGATCGAAAGGTCGAAACCCATCCAAGCAGACCCTTATACCAACGGAATTCATCCGCATTAAACAAGATGACAAATGGCATAAAGTAACCATCATCAGCTCAGAATTAGTGAGAAGATTGAGGTTGCCGATAACATATTTGAACGAATAACGTATCTACAATCTCAAAATCGGATCGTTAACCGAAAAGCAGATGCGACTTAAAGCTCACGCCTTAATCTCGAAGGATTTACCCACACGACTCTATGAACAGAACATAAGTGACGAGGTTCGAAAAAGTTTCGATCACTTAGTCCTCGCTGACCCTTCTTTCAACAGGAAACAGAGAACGTAAATTGATAGAGAAGGCTAAGGAACGAATGAGCAGGTTAAATGTCAAATGCTAACAAAACGCGGGTAAGAAATTTTTACTATTTCACCAGGGCCTTGGAAAAGTTAACAGAAGAGAATTAACATAGCGGAGCATAGTCAACAGAATTCAATATATAGCGTTTGCATTGAAATGTAAAATACTATGATTTGGTGTTAGGCAAAAGAAAATAACAGCAGACTTGTGTATTTTTCTTTCATGCTTATTTGCCGTCGGCATTTTGCATGTGCAAATGGATTATTTCTTGTGAGATGAATAAATTAATTCTAAGTATATGAATGCATGAATGTGAAATTTTAAGTATCTAATTAACTAAATTGTATTGGTATTAAATGTATTATCAAAATTACCTCAAAATATTCACATAAGAAATTGACTTTGTAAACCATTAATTTGCATCAAGAGTTATTATTCAACAATATGCGTCCTTTTTAAATTATTATGTATACATGTATGTATATTCATATACTTACTACAAAGTGTTGAATACAAATAACATCTACCATCCATATTCATGTGGGCAGAAAAAAATCTTGACCTGCCTCAAAACACAGCTCATATGCATATGTATCTACACATGTATGTAAAAAAATTCAAGAGCAAATAGACAAACTTATGCAAACATATTTTGATAATGACATTTTCATTTTGATTTCTATTTTCATTTTGCACTTGTGAGAACGCTGCATAAAACGGTTTTATAAATTAAAACGTTCATTCAACGAAAAAAAGGGTGCAAAACTGCGGTAAGATTTCTAAATTAAAAAATACCTAAAGCAACATATAATATTGAATTCATTTTCAGAATAAACATCTATAAAAATCTTAACGCAGGTCCTTTCATTAGCCAAGTCGCAGCCGCGGCACCCAACATAATCATTTAACTTATGCTGCAAACAGTCACCGACGTAAACGCAGTCCCCTGTCAGGTGTTACGATCAAACTATTGAGAACCCCATGTAAGTGAAAAATTACTTCCCTTGCGTATCGTAGATTTTATAGCAGGATTTTTGAAAATTCCTCGCAGTACATGTCGAAATTATTTACAAAATAAACTTCGAAAAATTTTATTTTTTGTTAAAATAACTTAAAAACAATGCTGAATAATGTTGATTATAGATAAATGAACTAGGCGCATTTGTTGGTTTTTGGCTTTGGTTTATTACACAATGAGAAATTGTAACTGATAACGTGGATGTGTGAAAAAGTGTGTAAGCAAAAATATCAATGGCAACATTGTGTAGATACAGCCAAACACATACGCACACAAACCGATGTATTGTGTAAATATGTAACTAAAAGAACGCAGTTGTTCTCTTCGGGATAAGTTTTGCTTAATTTTGTGCTCTCTGGGGGCTGCGGTAAGGGACTACGATACGTCGGTGACTGCTTTCAGCATTAAGCCGAAAACATATGTAATTCAAAAGATAATTTTTTTACTCTTTGAGCAGAGCCTTACGTTGGCGCAGCTTACTCTTTCCGTTTAGTATTTTGATTATGTATTGAGTTCCTGAATTCAGTTATCATCTTACTCTATCAGGAATTGGATGAACAGCGAGATTAAAGCAACAGTAATGATAGGAAAGTTTAAAGATGATGTTCTGAATCTAAAAATACCACTGATTCCAACCTACTGTCCTTTCCAATTCAATCTTGTCCATATATAGTTCGGTTTGCATTCGTAGTGAATAATAAATCGCAAGGTCAATCGTTGGAGTTGTGTATGTAGATTAAACCTCGAATTCCCCTGGATTTCCCAAAGGCAGTTGCATGAGGAACTTTTCATTTTCTTTTATTCTATTCTATTTTTTATTTATTTATAATACCAGTAGGAGATAGCACTACTTGGGAACAAATCTTATTTATAAAAATGGAGACGTTTTTTTGTGTTCGTTAGTCGCCGATTCATGCCTAAACGCATTCACCGATTTCAATCAAACTTTTACAGATCATTGGTATTGGTCCATAGATGGTTTATGTGAAGTTTTAAAGAAATCGGTAAAAGTATGCGTGCGTTGTGTAAGTGTGAAAAATACAATATTTGCGTGTTTCCCTTATACGGACATTACGTATACGGAATGAGAGTACACGCAAATGAATAGAATATACACAGACATGAATAACATTGTTTCGATGTCGAGTGACGTATGCGACTGTATTATTCGTAACGCAATAGTTGTCCTCTCTTTTCTTTCCTTTTTATGCATGCGTGACACGGCATCAAAGCACATTGTTTTTTTTTAAACTGGAAAAATATTTTGAGCTTCATCTGAACGTTTTATGATTTAGATAAAATAAAAATTCGTTAAATATATTTGATTCCATTAATAACCATAAGCCTGTATTTTTCGAAGTTCAAAGTTTTTGGACAAATATTGAAACGTTTACTTAAATTAAATGTTAAATACATACATATAAATGCGCAAATGTAAAAGTTTAGATGGATTTAAAATATACGAAATTATTCAGCGGTTGAATCCATACATTTTTTGAAATCCATCAATATGGATCGACAGTTGCCATAAATGTTCTTTTAAAAAATAAAATGTGTTAATTTGATGGTAGCTCGAGTATTAAGATCAGGTTTCTATTAGTATAACTTTGTTCATGGGTTTGCGTAATTTTTTTGTGGTGAATTTCTAAAACCAAGAAAAGAAAACGCGAAAGCCGACGAGCAAAAATTAAAAAATAAATCCTCCTGTATGTATAGGTATATACTCGAAAAAGTTATGCTAATACTTTAGGTAGACAATTTTATATGGGCAAACGTACGTTTACGAGACAAATGCCTAAAAGCAGGTATAACTAAACTAGATCTCTCATGGATTTCTGTTACAATACTTCTTAAATTTCATGCTCCAAGTGTTCGAGCATTGGTATAGCGCTGAAGACAAATGCTCAGGATATAATACAAAAATGCATATTTACTTGATTTCACATAGTAATATTATCATTGTTAAAAGAGAACAAGTTTGTATGAGGTAATAATTAAATAATGCAACCTGCTGCTTTGACGAGTGGAAAAACCAAAATAAATAATTATATTTGTGTGTGTTTAAAAGAGTTGGATTATTTTGTGAGTGTAAGCAGTTTCCAAGCCAAAGAATAGTTGCAACATTAAAAAGTACCTGAAACACATTTTCATTTAACAACTAAAATAGCAAATACATATGATCAAAATATGTACTTTCTTCAATTTTCTTCTGTTGCCAACTTTCTGAAAAACGTGAATTCACCGCCGTGCGATACAGAAACAAAAAGACAGCAGAGGGTTTTGAGCAATAATATAAATTTGTATCAAACAACGCATTAAATAGTCATTTTAGTATGCTTTTGGTGTTTACTTATTCAAGTAAATGCATGTATAAGTTTTTCTTTAAGAAATTTCTCCAAAAATTTGCAACTTTTTTTTATGATTTCTAAAGATTACTTTATTTTTGCCAAAGAGCAACCTTGCGTACAGAAAATTTTGTTGTACTTAAAACTTCACCACTATAAACTTGGTCCTTATAAAGGACTTTCACCACAATTTGTTTACTGGATAATTTTTGTATTTTCGCACACACAAAACAAGAATTAGTTTCAAGTGTTTTTCCAAATATTGCGCAAAATTATCAAAATCACAATTGGTTAGCTGAAAGAGCAATACTGGCTGCGAAAAATAAGGATGTTGATCAAATGAATGCGAATATTTTAAATGATGTGCCTGGTGAGATTGTAACATTTAAATCAATTGATACAGTTATATGTAAATCAAGATGACGCTGTAAATTATCCAACAGAATTTTTAAAATCCTTGGATTTACCTGGGCTGCCGGCTCATCGCTTACAATTGAAAGTTGGTGCACCAATTATTTTACTTAGAAATTTAAATCAGCCTCAATTGTGTAACGGAACAAGATTAGCAGTCAAAAAGGTCATGAATAATCTTATTGAAGCAACAATTTTAAAAGGAAAATTCAAAGGTGAAGACCTATTGATTCCGCGTATTCCGCTGATTCCACCAGATTTAGCTTTTGACTTCAAAAGATTGCAATTTCCAATACGTCTTGCATTTGCAATGACAATAAACAAAGCACAAGGACAAGCGCTGGAATTATGCGGAATTGACTTAGAATATCCATGCTTCTCCACGGACAATTATATGTATCATGTTCACGTGTAGGAAAGCCATCAGTTCTGTTTATTTATACCACAACTCAGGGCAAAACAAAAAATGTAGTTTACGAAAAGGCTTAACGTTAGTTTAAGTTTAAAATTAACATTAATTTTATATTGTAAAAAAAGAATAAATACAAATAGAGTGAATTTAAATTGAGTGTTCATTATTCATTTCTAATTTTGATATGCCTAGCGAAGCAGGCAGAGGGTCCGCTAGTAGAAAAATATATTTTAAAACTTTGACCACACAAAACAGCGGTAAAAGTCATGCGTAGGCCAAAGTGCGTGCCAGCCGAATTGCAATGTGATTATATAAAACTACTAATTTTTACCACATTTGTATTTTTCATACCTTTCATGGGTCCTTTTTTTATATTGCGTGTGTCTTAAATTTTAATATTATTTCTATACTTTTCTATAGCTTGAATTATAACATGAAATGAAAGTTGCTATATGTGCATATATTAATAGTGGTAAGATTAGATCATCAAAACCTTTGCGAAAAATGGTAACAACATAATTGTAAATATGAAGTTCAATTTGCCTTATCTAATATTGGATCAGAATCGTTTGACAATGAATCGATCGTGACTGTTTATTTTATAATTGTATGTTAATAGCACTGAGACATGTTTATCTATTTGTAAATTTCATTTACTATTTATTAGCTAGATAAAGGTAATATAAGTAAAGGGCTCTCCAATAACATGTGTTACAGGTGAATGGATTGCGCTATCGAGAGATGATTAACGATCTTTTATGGCAGGAAATGGATGGTATTGATCTGGGCATTGGCATTGATCTTTTACGGGAAAATTTTCCGGACCGTGTTATCTCTCGAAGAGGTGATCACAATTGGGCACCGAGATCTTGTGATTTAACACCTTGTGACTTTTTTCTTTGGGGCCACGTGAAAGAGAAGGTCTACGCCAACAGCCCAGGGTCGGTTCAAGACCTCAAAGATGGAATTCGTGAGGCTATTGAGGACATAGGGCAGCCACTTTGCGATTCGGTTATGGAAAATTTCATGAAAAGAATATTGTCCTGTAAGCGTGGTCTTGGTGGTCATTTATCTGATGCTATTTTCCGCTATTAACGGCATACCGTCCTCTTTATAATTAAATAAACATCCGAGGATTTATATTAAAAAATTGCATTTTTCTTTGAATATCTAAATTACATCTCTCAATGAGTTTTGTATGATTTCTAAGTATATATATACACTAGCGTACCCTCGCCCACTTCGCTAGGCGATAAATTCAATGATTTGCTGAAAGAGAATAAAATTAATACGAAACAAAGCAAATTCTTTGATACAATTTCATTCGAACTTTTTTGTAACACTTTTTGGTAAACAACGTTTTTGGTTTTTCCATCTTTCGCGTAAATGAATAATGACGATGGTTTGCCTACTCGTGAGCAAGCTGCATACAATTGTCCATGAGAAAAAATTGGGTTACCTAAATTAATGCCGCACATTTGTAGAGACTGCCCTTGCGCCTATTAATTGTCATAGCGAAGGCAAGGTGAATAGGGAACTGCAAACGTTTGAAATCGAATGGTAAATCCGTTGGAATCAGTGGAATTCTGGGTATCAAAACGTCTTCTCCTTCTTTGTACTTCCCTTTCAAAGTCTGGTACCGTTGCAAAGTCGTGGCACATTAATGTTGCGCAGCATAATAATCGGTGCTCCAATTTTTAATCGTAAATTATGAGGTGGTAGGCCTGGCAAATCGAGTGAGTTTAAGAATTCAGTTGCATAATTTACGACATCATCTTGATCAGTAAATAGTGGCCATTGACTTACTTATATGCAACTATGTCACCAGGTATTTGATCCAAAATAGCTACATTTATATCATTTACGTCCTTATTTTTCCCAGCTAAAATTGCTCTTTCGCTGAGCCAATCATTGTTTTTCTAGTGTTGAACTATGTTTGGAAATACACTCTGTATCAATGCCTCTTTAGACTGTGCAAAAGTGCAGAAATTGTTAGGCAATGTAATCATTCCTGTTGGATCGACAGACATTGGGTCATTTCCCATTTTCAGTAATTGGTGTGAAAATTCAGCTGCTGACGGATCGTTCTGTAGTAGAACACGTACGTTTGTGGTAAGTGTAAGCGTGTTTACATGTCTCGATAAATACGATGATTTTAAACATGCATTGATTTCATCTGCAGCCGTAGATTTTGGGATCACAGGTAATGTTTGCCTGATTTTTTCTTTTTTTTTATGTGAAGAAAATATTTAAAAGACAAGTTTTGAAAAACACTTCGCTCTAACAAATTTCTTCTCAGTTAATTGCTGAAAATTAAATATTTTGAAAAAACAATTTTTTTTTTAATTTAACGTTTTTGAGAAAATTTTGTTCTTGAAAAAATTTCATACTTTTGTAAAAGTTTAAATTGATTTGTTAAAAAAGATTTTTGTCCGCTTTGAAAAACACCCCCTCGAAAAAATGTATTCTCTATTAATAGTGGAATATGAAATGCTTTGAAAACACCATTTTTTTTTTAATTTTGTTTGGTTTTCAGAAAATTTTGTTTTGACAAAATTTCATACCCTTGAAAAAGTTTTATTTTATTTTATTTGTTTAAAATTTTTGAAATTTTTTTTTTGTAATTTTAGAAAAACACCTCTTCGAAGAAATTTCTTTTATCTTTTTGAGGAAAATTTGGTTTTGAAAAAATTTCATGCTTTCGAAATTTTTTTATTTTACTTTATTTCTTCAAAATTTTTTAAAACAATTTTTTTTATAATTTTCGAAAAACACCCCTTTGAAAAAATGTTTTCTATGTGTCATAGTGGTATTCCATTAACTTTTAGGATTATAGTCAAATACTTACAAATATCTACGCTTTCACAAATAGCAACAATAAACAAATTTCTTCAAAACCAAAAAATTTACTTTTTTTTCTAAAAAAATTCTAAACAAACAACGTAATAAATTTAGAATTTTGTGTTCACGAAAAAACAGTATTGTTTTTATTGTATTAACTGAAAACCAAAATGTTGCAAAAAATCAAAACAAAACTAAATTATTTTTTTGTGTTCATTTGGTCCATATGTTCCATAAAAAGTTGATATGGTAAATAATATGCAGGGTCTGATACACGCAAATTTCCATTGACCATTATAGTGACAAAATTATCGATCACCAATTCCAACAGGATTTCAAAATCAGAGTTGGAATGAGTTGTTGTGTGGTGTACTTCTGAAAAAATGAGAAATAAACAAAATAAATCTAAAAATTCGAATTCTAACTTTATCTTGTGTATGTTCTTATTACCTTTGAATTTTTCCAATGAAGCACCATCCATTTTAAATTTTCCAAGAATTTTTTTTATCATTTCGCGTTTCTTTCCTTTTTCATTCGATTCCAACATTTGTTCATAGCCGAAAACATCGTTTGCAAACGAATTGAAACATCTTCTATATATATAAAAATGAATGCCATTTTTCGTTGAGACTTTATAACTCAAGAACGGGCTCACCTATCCAAACCAAATTTTTAGGCTTTGTTTGGACTCTTCAGTAGATGGTTTGTGTTTTGAAATTTTAAGAATCGAATACCAGGGTCTCGAGAAATAGGCCAAAACGTGAACCCGGGTAACCCTAGGATGTGTTTGTACAGTATGGGTAGCAAATGGAAGCTGTTGATGATTTCTATAGTATAGAGTATTTTTCATACCGTTCCGTGACTATGGTCTCGAGATATAATCCAAAACGTGGACCCGGGTAACCCTAGGATGTGTTTGTACAATATGGGTAGCAAATGGAAGCTGCTGATGATTCTATAGTATAGAGTATTTTTTATGCCGCTCCGTGACTAGGGTCTCGAGATATCGGCCAAAATGTGGACCCCGATAACTTAAGGATGTATTCGTACAATATGGGTAGCAAATGGGAGCTGTTGATAATTGCTATAGTATAGAGTATTTTTAATGCCCCTCCGTAACTAGGGTCTCGAGATATATTGTAAGTTGTTGATAAATGCTAATGAAAAGAGGAGTTTTCTTTTCGCTAGGTAACTAAGGACTCCAGATATAGACCAATTGGGAACTCGCCTTCAGGTTAAGAGATTGCATTCTTATGTACTACAACCAGTTAAAATGGTATATTCAATCACATAACAATATATTCTTTTTACCTGAAGGCGAGTTCCCAATTGCAAAATCAGAAACAGAGAATCGGCCGTTAGAATGTATCAAACAACTTTTTTATTGTACTTACCTTTCTACTTCCACTCATTTCGATGTAAGAATAAGCACAAAGTATTTTTATTTGAGAATGGCACATTTTGTTCGTGCTTACATTTTGTGTGAAGAGATATGTGCACGTAAAAACAAATCAAAACAAACCTCATTACTTATTTCCTTCATGGTAAACGTTTCAAAAATGTCACCACACATACATATGTTACATATTTTTTTTATTTAACTCGTACCTAACAAGTTTTATTTAACTCGTAAACACACCAAAAACCCATTTGTTTGGTCAGATTCATCCCACTTAGCCAGCGGATTATACGTTTTCATATTAACATACATACTTCAATAATAGTTTAATCATTTACTAAACAATTTGTTACCTACTTAGCTACGCTCTTTCGCTCTCAAAATTTATGAACTTTCCTCTTAACTAGCATACTTATTATTCCCACCTACAAACTTACTTGCATTATATTTATATCAACATGTAGGTACATATGTACATATGTACCAGGCAGATCGACAAACAAAGTAGGCTTTGAAAAGACATCGAACTATATCACGGTGCATTTATTTTGCATAGAGAAATACATGAATATTTTGTATAGATAGGTATATAGAGCTTTGACTCTAAGCATTAAGAAAATTCAAATTAGGAGAATATATGACATTGGAGTGTAAACATCGCTGGAGCGTTTTCTTTGGCCCCATACGTTCAGTAGTGTCTGAAATTACCGCGGTGCAAAATTATTAGATACTAGAAGCATTTAATCGAACAATGCAAGATTTACGTGGTAACCAACAGCTTTTTGGTGGTGCTTTGATATTACTGTCAGGGGATTTTCGACAAACATTGCCTGTCATTCCTCGGTCAACTCCTGCTGATGAAATAAATGCCTGTTTGAAGTCATCAGTTCTTTGGAGATATGTACAAAAATTGCCACTGAACATTAATATGCGTATTCACCTACAAAATGATCCAGCTGCCCATGAGTTTTCAAAACAATTGTTACAAATTGGTGACGGCAAAATACAAATCGACAGAACCAACGGATTGATTACTGTACCGAACAATTTTTGTACAATTACGAAATCGATAGATGAATTGATTGAATGTGTTTTCCAAATATTCTTCAGAATTACAGAAATCATGATTGGTTGAGAGAACGCGCCATTTTAGCACCGAAGAACATTCATATCAATGCCATTAATTTTCAAATTCTAGCAAAACTACCAGGTGTAGTCACGACATATAAATCAATTGACAGTGCTATGAATCAAGATGAGGCAATGAATTATCCAACTGAATTTTTAAATTCATTAGAACCGGCTGGTATGCCACCGCATTGCTTGAATCTGAAAGTAGGTTCTTTGATTATATTATTGCGAAATATTAATCCACCAAAACTGTGTAATGGCACCTGATTGGCAGTGAAAAATGTATTGTCAAATTTGATTGCAGCTACGATCTTAACTGGTAAATTAAAAGGAGAAGTTTGTTTAATACCGCGTATCCCTATGATTCCAACTGATATGTCATTTGAATTCAAACGATTACAATATCCTGTGCGTTTATCATTTGCGATGTCCATCAACAAAGCTCAAGGGCAAACACTTAACGTTTGTGGTGTGAATTTGGAGGAATCATGTTTTTCACATGGCCAACTTTATGTTGCCTGTTCCAGAGTCGGTACCCCCAGCCGTTTGTTTATTCATGCTCGAAATAGAAAAACAAAAAATATTGTTTATCCAAATGTTTTGGATTAAGTTTTAAAATAGCTAGCAAATAATTAAATATATATTTTTTTTATAAATGAGTTTGATTTAATATTTCACTTTATACGTAGCGAAGCACGTACCGGGCCGCTAGTAATATATAAAAATTAAGCCGAAAAAAAGTGTGCATTTGTCTGGGGTAATCTCAGCAACGCGAGTAAGGAAAACAATGAAAGTTTCACACATTGTTGGTGTTGCTTTGGCAAAGGTTTCTGTGAAGGTTGGTTGAAATCCGATAACGCGTGTGTGTGCGGTGCGTCGGTTAAGTGAGTGTGTTTTTGCTATTTGTCGCACGTATTTTTTGTACCGCACATAGCATTCATTAGAATTGAATACATTTTGGTTGTGTGTGTCTGAGCCGATTATTATGAAATTTGGTATATATATATATTTTTCCACGGTGAAGGTTAGTATAATATGCTTATTGATTCCACTCGCCAACAGGTGGCGCTTCCGAAGGCCAAAACGAGGACCCGGGTAACCCTAGGATGTGTTTTTACATTG
This sequence comes from Anastrepha fraterculus, assembly GCA_037575425.1. NCBI lineage: Eukaryota > Metazoa > Arthropoda > Insecta > Diptera > Tephritidae > Anastrepha > Anastrepha fraterculus. Next base: position 208,326 of record JAYXIM010000145.1, on the reverse strand, counting down.
TGGGTATCAAATCAAAGCTACTGATGAGTGCTTTAATACAGAGTATTTTTTAGATCTCTGAGTTACCAGGGTCTCGAGATATAGCCGAAAAGGTGGACCAAGGTACCCTTGATGTGTTTGTACAATATGGGTACCAGATGGAAGCTGTTGATGAAAGCTTTTAAGTAAAGTAATTTTTACTGCCCGTTTCCGGGATAAAGAAAGGAGATGGAGCTGGAGATGGAAAAGGAATAGCTACAGGAAGAGGAAGAGGAAGAGGACCACTTATTATTAAAAATAAAAAAATAAAATTCTAAAAAAATTTTAAAATGTTACATACCTATACGCTTATTATGTAAACGTTAATCTGAAGTCAGTTATAGTGAAAAATTCATTGTATCATTGCCGGCGTGATTGGTGATCGTTTCCTTAATTTTTTGCAGAAAGGATATGCTAATATGAGATATTACCTATATCATTCATATATATACGTATTACCTGTGTACTCACAAATGTACGGTTGAAGCAAATATAGTTTTTTTACTTCGCCTGGAAAAATTTATATAAATTTAAGAAGAGTAAATAGAACTTATTTTATATCAGACTTCACGCAAAAAAGTCATTTGCACCTGAACACATAGCTGAGTTAAAGCGGGGGGAATATAACAGTTCTCTTCTCCTTCTCCGCTTTTTCGCACACGTAATGGTATGGGATGAGTGCACGATGGCACATAAAGAGTCACTGGAAACGCTTGATAGGACATTACGAGATTTACGTAGTAAAAAGGAAAAGTTTGGTCGTGCCTTAGTGCTGCTGGCAGGTGATTTTAGACAAACACTGCCTGTTATTCCTCGAGCAACTGTAGCAGATGAATTGGCTGCATGTTTGAAATCATCATATATGTGGAGACATGTTCAAACACGCAAACTAACTACAAATGTACGAGTTCTTTTGCAAAATAATCCATCAGCTGCTGAATTTTCACAGCAATTATTGGATATTGGAAATGGCAAAGTTCCTGTCGATAATTTAACTGGCTTAATAACTTTACAACCAAACTTTTGTCACATAAGTCAAACGAAAGAACAGTTAATTCAAAGTATTTTCCCAAATTTGCCTCAAAATTAAAAAAATCATGATTGGCTTAGTGAACGAACCATCATGGCTGGCAAAAATAAAGATGTGAATGAAATGAATGCGGCTATTTTGGCTAACATACCAAGTCCAGAACAAACATATCGATCCGTTGTCACTGTTACAAATCAATATTGTAAATTATCCCACTGAATTTTTGAATTCCTTTGATTTACCTGAATTACCGCCACACATGCTAAACTTGAAAATAGGAGCACCGATTATTATGTTGAGAAACATAAATCAACCACGACTATGTTATGGCACTCGATTAACAGTTAAGATATCGATGAATAACGTCATTGAAGCAACAATTTTGAATGGAAAATACTCTGGTGAAGACGTTTTAATACCGCGAATACCAATGATACCATCGGATATGCCGTTTGAATTCAAACGTCTTCAATTTCCTGTTCGCCTTGCATTCGCGATTACTATTAATAAGTCACAAGGCCAAACTTTATCAATTTGCGGTATTGATTTAATATACCCATGTTTTTCTCATGGCCAACTTTATGTTTCATGCTCAAGAGTTGGTAAGCCATCGGTATTGCTCATTTATTCAACAACGTATGGAAAAACGAAGAATATTGTATACCAAAGAGCATTACAATAAAAAAAGTAATAAAGTAAATCACATCAAACGTTTTTTAATTGCTACTACTATTTAAAACTTCTTTCATTACTATTCATGCGCGAGAATTTTTATAAAATACACACAGTATTTTTCGGCTTAATTTAATTAATTAATCTAGATTTTTTTAAAGACGACCAGCGGAATGGACGGGTTTTCGCTAATATATATAAATATATATATATAATAAATATAAATATATATAAATATTTATAATAAATATATATAAATATTTATAATAAATATATATAAATATTTATAATCTATATCTATATATATATAAATGAATGCCATTTTTCGTTGAGACTTTATAACTCAAGAACGGGCTCACCTATCCAAACCAAATTTTTAGGCTTTGTTTGGACTCTTCAGTAGATGGTTTGTGTTTTGAAATTTTAAGAATCGAATACCAGGGTCTCGAGAAATAGGCCAAAACGTGAACCCGGGTAACCCTAGGATGTGTTTGTACAATATGGGTAGCAAATGGAAGCTGTTGATGATTTCTATAGTATAGAGTATTTTTCATACCGTTCCGTGACTAGGGTCTCGAGATATAATCCAAAACGTGGACCCGGGTACCCCTAGGATGTGTTTGTACAATATGGGTAGCAAATGGAAGCTGCTGATGATTCTATAGTATAGAGTATTTTTTATGCCGCTCCGTGACTAGGGTCTCGAGATATCGGCCAAAATGTGGACCCCGATAACTTAAGGATGTATTCGTACAATATGGGTAGCAAATGGGAGCTGTTGATAATTGCTATAGTATAGAGTATTTTTAATGCCCCTCCGTAACTAGGGTCTCGAGATATAGACCAAAACGTGGGCCTGGATAACCCTAGGATGTATTTGAACCACATGAGTATCCATTGTAAGTTGTTGATAAATGCTAATGAAAAGAGGAGTTTTCTTTTCGCTGGGTAACTAAGGACTCCAGATATAGACCAATTGGGAACTCGCCTTCAGGTTAAGAGATTGCATTCTTATGTACTACAACCAGTTAAAATGGTATATTCAATCACATAACAATATATTCTTTTTACCTGAAGGCGAGTTCCCAATTGCAAAATCAGAAACAGAGAATCGGCCGTTAGAATGTATCAAACAACTTTTTTATTGTACTTACCTTTCTACTTCCACTCATTTCGATGTAAGAATAAGCACAAAGTATTTTTATTTGAGAATGGCACATTTTGTTCGTGCTTACATTTTGTGTGAAGAGATATGTGCACGTAGACAAAAATGTTAATCAGCATGTTAAAAACAAATCAAAACAAACCTCATTACTTATTTCCTTCATGGTAAACGTTTCAAAAATGTCACCACACATACATATGTTACATATTTTTTTTATTTAACTCGTACCTAACAAGTTTTATTTAACTCGTAAACACACCAAAAACCCATTTGTTTGGTCAGATTCATCCCACTTAGCCAGCGGATTATACGTTTTCATATTAACATATATACTTCAATAATAGTTTAATCATTTACTAAACAATTTGTTACCTACTTAGCTACGCTCTTTCGCTCTCAAAATTTATGAACTTTCCTCTTAACTAGCATACTTATTATTCCCACCTACAAACTTACTTGCATTATATTTATATCAACATTTAGGTACATATGTACATATGTACCAGGCAGATCGACAAACAAAGTAGGCTTTGAAAAGACATCGAACTATATCACGGTGCATTTATTTTGCATAGAGAAATACATGAATATTTTGTATAGATAGGTATATAGAGCTTTGACTCTAAGCATTAAGAAAATTCAAATTAGGAGAATATATGACATTGGAGTGTAAACATCGCTGGAGCGTTTTCTTTGGCCCCATACGTTCAGTAGTGTCCGAAATTACCGCGGTGCAAAATTATTAGTTACTAGAAGCATTTAATCGAACAATGCAAGATTTACGTGGTAACCAACAGCTTTTTGGTGGTGCTTTGATATTACTGTCAGGGGATTTTCGACAAACATTGCCTGTCATTCCTCGGTCAACTCCTGCTGATGAAATAAATGCCTGTTTGAAGTCATCAGTTCTTTGGAGATATGTACAAAAATTGCCACTGAACATTAATATGCGTATTCACCTACAAAATGATCCAGCTGCCCATGAGTTTTCAAAACAATTGTTACAAATTGGTGACGGCAAAATACAAATCGACAGAACCAACGGATTGATTACTGTACCGAACAATTTTTGTACAATTACGAAATCGATAGATGAATTGATTGAATGTGTTTTCCAAATATTCTTCAGAATTACAGAAATCATGATTGGTTGAGAGAACGCGCCATTTTAGCACCGAAGAACATTCATATCAATGCCATTAATTTTCAAATTCTAGCAAAACTACCAGGTGTAGTCACGACATATAAATCAATTGACAGTGCTATGAATCAAGATGAGGCAATGAATTATCCAACTGAATTTTTAAATTCATTAGAACCGGCTGGTATGCCACCGCATTGCTTGAATCTGAAAGTAGGTTCTTTGATTATATTATTGCGAAATATTAATCCACCAAAACTGTGTAATGGCACCAGATTGGCAGTGAAAAATGTATTGTCAAATTTGATTGAAGCTACGATCTTAACTGGTAAATTAAAAGGAGAAGTTTGTTTAATACCGCGTATCCCTATGATTCCAACTGATATGTCATTTGAATTCAAACGATTACAATATCCTGTGCGTTTATCATTTGCGATGTCCATCAACAAAGCTCAAGGGCAAACACTTAACGTTTGTGGTGTGAATTTGGAGGAATCATGTTTTTCACATGGCCAACTTTATGTTGCCTGTTCCAGAGTTGGTACCCCCAGCCGTTTGTTTATTCATGCTCGAAATAGAAAAACAAAAAATATTGTTTATCCAAATGTTTTGGATTAAGTTTTAAAATAGCTAGCAAATAATTAAATATATATTTTTTTTATAAATGAGTTTGATTTAATATTTCACTTTATACGTAGCGAAGCACGTACCGGGCCGCTAGTTATTTTCATAAATACTTAGGACCTTAACTAATGCACCTTGGTACATACCTAACGCAGATATTCATCGCGACCTTGACATCGATACTATTGATGAAACAATACAAAGCGCTAGCAGAAGACACATAAATAGACTATTAACGCATACAAATCCTATGATGGGAAGACTACCAAATAAAGAAAAATCTACCCAAAGTCGGCTTAACCGTCAAACACCAAAAGATCTTGCAAAATCCTTGTAATCAATTGTCAACTAATCGTATATATCATTGTTTGTTAACCACTTGTTTTTAAATAATATGTATATATTTCTTCTAAATGAGCTTGGGGGCATTGGCCCTTCAATATCACTCTCATTCCATCTTTTTGTAAATCAAATTACTTATTGTCTAACGACAGGTGTAATATTTTATGGAAGAAATAAAAAAAAAAAAAAAATTTTCATTCGAATCATTTGAAATTTCTGTATACAATACATTTCTGTATCACAATACAAATACAAAAAATTCAAAAAAAGTTGTACACATAAAATGAATGTCGATTCGAAACTTACTTTAATCTAACAATCGAGCAAGTTTTGTTTTGGACAATATTTTGATTTTTTCTTTTTTTTATATGAAGAAAATATTTAAAAGAAATTTTTTTTTGCTAAAAACCTTCCCCTAGTGGATCCCTATAATATGAAAAAAGAACGAATAAAATTGGCCTCGTATCGGCCCAAAAAAATGCGGACGAACGAACATCATTTCATTTTTATATATATAGATTAGGGCGGTAAATTTGTTCTTAAAAAATACAATCATTTTTGTTTCGGTGAAGGAAGCATTCTACTGCCATCGTTAACAAAAGGAAAACGCTTTGAAATAGATTTCGAGCCTCCTTATATTCAATTTTAGTTATTAACTTCCATTAACTTTTTTTTGAAAATGTTTTTAGAAGGAAATGTTTATATGCAGTTTTTCAGTACTATATAGAAAGGGCACAGTGAATACAGTTTCGAGCCGACTCTGAACGGCAGTTATTTTTTATGAGGAGCTTTTTTATGGCAGAAATACCCTCGGAGGTTTGCCATTGCCTGCCGAAGTATTAAAAAAAAGTATTAAACAAATATATAAAAAACATAATAAAATGATCCAGGAAGAATTCTATTCATAATAATTCAATATATTATAATTTTCACTCTGATATTATGTGTGAGGAAAAAATGTTGAATATACTTTTTCTCAGGCTTATTCAAGTAGAAAAAGCCGCACACTCCGAATTTCGAGCTGATGCTGCAAATCCGAGCTCAGGGTCGGAAAATAATTTTGAAGCTTACTTCATCTTGTTTATTTGACTTATTTATATCCAGCCCAATCCTAAATATTCTCGCGGAATTTCTCCTTTCCGCATTTTTAATTCCCCTAAGAAAAATTCCAATAATTTTAAACCCTCAGGGAAAGGAATTTTTGGCGAGTAGATTTAGTGACTCCACTTCTGGGCAGTTTTCTTCACAGGACATATCCAAGTTCTCCTGAATTCCAAACTTCTTAACCGCCAGCCCCTCTACTGACTGCTTAATGCCAATCAATTTGAAAATTGCTTCTTCAAGGGGGGAAAGTACCTTCTCCATATTTAGGCCGCCCCCAGTACCTTTTTCATTTTTATATTATTCGTCTCTTTTTGGCGAACATATTTCTTCTGGTCTGCCCATACCTAAATAAAGGATTTAACAATTAAACAATGTACGCATATGTATAGTTGAAGCATTTACAAATTATTCTAACAATTTTGCATGCATACACTATTTTACACTATTACACTACATTAACTATTTGAAACATTGGCAACTAACGAATCATTGCCACTAAGAACTTATAAATCTTCAAGTTACCTTTTTCCATTACACAATTGTTTTAATTGGGGGACCTGCCGCACTCAGCTCCACATTCACCTTTTCCCAAAATCTGGCGGCCTCCTCTTTACTTCGCTTAAAAAATCCCCGCGCAATAGCAGGATTACCTTCCATCATATTTACCAGCATTCCCATTTGCATTTTATTTGTTGATTTCGTCCTTAAACAAACAAATTTTGTATTTTTCTCTCATTTTATTAAAATACTCACATTTTTGCTGCGAATTCCCTTTCAAAATACAGATGAAAAATTTGTAACGGAATGTGAACAGTTTCCGCAATTATTTCATGTTTAAAATACCTACTTTTCGTGTTCGAAATTTTTCGAAGATGTTTAGGATAGGAGGAGAGCGGAAAGTGGGATATTCCGCAAAAACATTTTTATTTAGGATAGTAGGATTACGGAAAAATTCCTTCGGAAATTTTATTTAGGATTGGGCTGATCACATTTTATATCCGTTTTATAGCTGTTTACAAACCTACAAGGTGCTAACATATTTTATGGCATGCTGGAGTTAGAAGGTAAAATAACAGACAAATTGTAAATTCTTGTACATTTTTTCATTTTAATAGCTATAACGAACTAAAATATACTACAAAAATTTTGGTCAAAAATTCCAACTATTAATAGATCGAAGTTCATCTTTACTGCCAGAAGTAAGTCGAAACAGAAAATGTATTTTTAGGAATGAAGTTTTATATATAATTGGCGCGTACACCCTTTTTGGGGGTTTGTCCGAGCTCCTCCTCCTATTAGTGGTGTGCGCCTTGATATTGTTCCACAAATGGAGGGACCTACAGTTTCAAGCCGACTCCGAACGGCAGATATATATTTTTTTTATGAGGAGCTTTTTCATGGCAGAAATACCCTCGGAGGTTTGCCATTGCCTGCCGAGGAACGACCGCTATTAGAAAAATGCTTTTCTTAATTTTGGTGTTTTCACCGAGATTCGAGCCGACGTTCTCTCTGTGAACTCCTAATGGTAGTCGCGCACCAACCCATTCGGATACGGCGGCCGCTGACAGCTTACTAAGGCAAAATATTTCACAAAAATGTTTCCCGTTGTTTTCTACATAGAGCTGATGAACATATCATATATTTGAAATGTAAAGTTTTTCATAGTTTCCTATGCAAACATTGACCATTATAGGCAAACATAAACTTTCAAATCGCCGATAAGCATATATTTTTTGTAAATTCTATCCATTGCCAGAACCTTATTTTTTTATTGTGTTGTACTGTGTACTAAGATGATTCGAAATAGAGTTAAACAAACATTAACTTGGTTGTTATGTCTTCTACATTTTAATGAACTGTTATTTCGTCGTTTACTTATATATGGTGCATTGCAAAAATCGAAAACAAGTAAGCCACCGACCTCAATTGGCACGTTGGCACCGGAGTTGGATTAATATAAAACCACCCTCTAGCGGAAGATTTTCAGCAAAATAAACATTAAAAATGAATTTTTCGTACCCAAAATCCATATGGATATATGTGTATGTAACACACAGGCCTAACAAAGAAAACACGTTTTTTTTTTTGTTCAAAGTTAGCTTTGTTCATGTACGTAATTTCCATCAAGAGCAACGCAATCATTCCAGTGCCGTTCTAACATTTCAATACCACTTCTGTAGAACGATTTTTCTTTTTCCTCAAAATAGGCGATAACCTCTTCAATCGAGCATTTTTTTAAATCTGCGAACAGCCAGTAGTTGCTGGGAGCCAAATCTGGCGAATAAGGTGGATGTGGGAGCAATTCTAATTTCAATTCATGTAGTTTTCCCATGTTTTTATTGACTTGTGACGCGGTACGTTGTCTTGAAAGTGAGCAAACGCGACACCCAACTTGAACAGAGCTTTATCATAACCAAACGTTTAAGCAATCTAAGTCCAACACGTTCTCTTGATATCTTTACGATTTTGTGGATTTTTTTGGATGTTTTCTCTACAACCATCGTGAAGGTTTGCTGATCGTTTCATTGGTTTTTTGATGGAGCGGAGCCCCATAACACTTTTTAAGCCATTGCTTCGCTTGAACGGTATTTTTTCTCATCAAAAAGCAGTGTAAAATAACAACACGAAATTGCATTTGAGTCATTGTTTTAAAAATAACAAAAGTAGCATCATTCTTAACACAATAACTCACGAACTAATAAAAAGAATATCATGAAATTTTAACAGCTATCTTTTTAAGGTTAGTCTAACTGAAAAAGAGGTGAATGCAATAAAACGAATGCCATCTAAGTGTTAGGCCCGGATCTTTCAGTCCATGTGTTACATATGCGTGTACATAAAGGGTTTTCCAATAAGAGGTGTTATTCTCGTAAAAGATCAATGGTTTCGTTGGTTGTGTGGCACGTAGCGCCGTCTTGTTGAAAATAAACGTCGTTAATCATCTCTCGATAGCGCAATCCATTCACCGCAACAGTTGCTCCAGCTTCATTTTCGAAAAAGTAAGATCCAATGACTTCGCCCGACCATAAACTGCACCAAACAGTCACACGTTGAGGATAGAGAGGCTTTTCAACTATAACTCTTGGATTTTCTAAGCCCTAGATCCGACAATTTTGTTTGTTGACGAAACCACCGAGGTGGAAATGGATCGCATCACTCAAGATGATTTTTCGATGGAATTTCGGATCATTTTCATGCATTTAAACGACCCAATCAGCAAAGACACGATGTTGTTGATGATCGGCCGGCTTTAGTTCTATTGTTAACTGGACTTTATAAGCCTTAAGACCCAAATCTTTATGCAAAATACCATGTAATGACGTTTGTGGAATGCCTAATTCCAAAGAACGTCGAGGAATGGACAAACCTGGCTTTTCCTTAACACTTTCGGCTACAACAGCTATATTTTCTGCTATTCTTGAGCGGCGTGCACAGGTTTTATTCTTCACATCACTCTCTTGCCCCGAAAGCTCGAATTTTGTCACCAATAAGTCTATTACGGTCCGACAAGGTGCTTCACGATGACCCAAAAATGTTCGAGTCTTACGAAAAACCCTATATATTAAAAAAGGTGTGACAAAAAAAAAGATATGCTCAAATCTTCTGACAAATTGTGCAATAACGCTTAAGTGCACTAGGTAAAATAAGCAGCCACGAGTGCGTTGCAGGAAGGCGTTCGTTAACGCCATAAAATTGTCCGTCACTCAAAAATTGAGAGAGCAAAGTGACAGTTTGATGAATAGATGATTAGATGGGAAAATCTTTTTCTCGTGAGAGCGCTGAAAAATGTGCATTTTTTATAACATTCGCCAATATTGCCACACCGGTAGAAACATGAAGTGGGTATTTTTTTTTTTTTTTAAATTGGGAATTTTTAGTTTGCACACCACCATTCAGGTTAGTATTTAGTGAGCGGTTGCCCAATAGCCTACATATACTAAAAATAAGCACAATCCGTATGAAATATAATAACATAAATAAGCAAAAAATTTAAAAATTTATATGTAAATGAAATTATTTAAAACTGAATTATAAAAGTAATTTAATAATAATAAAGTAATGAACACGAAAAACATAAGTTATAAATACATCAAATATTGCCATTTTTTAATAAAACACAGAAAAAGGATAAAAAAAAATCTCAAACAACGAACAGAATAAATTAAAGCAGATTACCTTTAATTTTTGTAAAATATCTCAAACTCAAATTGAATTCCTTTACCTACGCTTTTCAATCATAGAATATTTACGTATATACAAATTTACATAAACCAACACACTGTGTGTTTCAATAAAATTACATTATGTACATAAGACTAATTAAAAGTAGAAGTCGAAAAGGATATAAGAGGCTTTGGAAAATTCTAAAACTCCCTTCAGTTTAAATTATTACGTCTCAATTGAATTAATTTTAAGATACATAATTACAAATATTTAATCGCGTCATTCGCCTATCAGCTGTTCAAAATCCCATAATGTGTGAATGCTGCCAAGTTCTGAAACGAGCTCATGGGCGCGCTCTCTCTTAAAATGAAAGAATTTCACATCTAGTCATCTATGGTTCGATGTAAGAAAGCCAGCAAATATGATCCATCATGAAAACATATGATCTGTAAGCATATGACTGACATTTTTTTTCAAACGAACAATTTTATTTTTTATGAAATCAGGAATTTTGTGCACTTTTGTCCTTGCGCCGATTTGCAATTTGCAGTCAGGATCGATAAAATGGAAAATTCATCAATAAAAAACCTGAATATGTATTTTAAATTTAAAGTAATTTTTTTCGACAACAAAAACATTTTTAAACAGACTCACTTGATTAATCTTCTTCTACCAGTTTTTGCAACTGATGGATAACTTTCCGTTCGTTAAGTTTTTGGCTCTTTCTTCCCTTTGCGCGAGCATTTTGGCTGTGGCACATTTTTGATTAGGTGTGCATGTGTGAGATTCGTATGATCTAATTTTAGACCAGTGAACCATGGGTTCATCGGAGGGATAGCAGAAGTGGAAAATTCAATATATTCCTCTTCATTATATGAAATCTAATAATTGAGTTTGGCCGGATTATGTACATAGGTATTTCGCTTAATTTATTCGGTTTAACGCCTAGATTTAATAAGCAGACACTGCTCACTTACTGACTATTAGTTCGCGAATCTTACAATATTTCATAATTATCAAAAACTATCAGCTTCTGGTGTTCGCGATCCCAAAACTTTAGCAAAGTAGCGGAAATTTAAAGAGCGCAAAGACAATATACTTTACGGGAAAGCAAATAGTTTTAGCTGGAAATTATTTTACCGGCTGCAAATTTGCCAGCAGAAAAATTTGTTAAAATAAAAAAAAATGATTTAAAGTTGGACTCTTCAGAATGTACCATATGTCCGCGTTTTCTGGTCAACTGACCAGGTTTTAAAAAGTTTTCAGTTCGTTTTTAATTTTAATTATTTATTTCCTTGACAGAGATCAGATGGTATATCCGTCAGAATTTCGCTGCTGAATATTATTTACCACCAGCAGCACCAGATTAAAGCATAAAAAGATACTCTAAACTACTTGGCTGTCTCCTGAACGAAACACGCGAAACCAGATCGATGATGTTGAGATAGATGGAAAACACGTTTCTAGAGTTTTAGATGAACATCGACTCGGATGACTACCTTGTTACGTACCGCCGCCGAAGAAGAAATCGCATTCCGGCGAACCCGAAAAAACAGTTGGTACGTCGAGGAATGTCATGCTGCTGCAGAAAGAAAGGATGCTGCTTATAGAGCCACGCTGCGATCGGGCGAAGCGCGAGCCATGTGGGTTTGCTACCAAGAGCTATGAAAGGAAGAAAGACGTATTATCAGAAAGAAAACACGAGAGGCCGAAATACGTGAGTGCGAGGAGCTTGAGATGCTGACCAATAGGAACAACACCCGGAAATTCTACCAGAAAGTTCGGCGGCTTACAGAAGGTTTTAAGACCGGGGCGTTTTCCTGTAAGAACAAAGACGGCGATCTGGTGACTGACATCCAGAGCGTATTTACTTTACGAAGGGAGCATTTCGCGAATTTGTTAAATAGTGACAGCTGCGCATGTCACAGAGAATGTGAAGGTCCCGATACCTCAATAGTTGACAACGAAACTGTCATTCCATGGTGAGGTGAGATAGCGATAACGCGGCTAAAAAACAACAAAGCCGCAGGAGCCGGCGAAGTGCCGGCTAAGCTATTTAAACATGGTGGCTAGGAGTTGATAAAGGGCATGTATCAGTTTCTATGCAAAATATGGTGGGTTGAAAGCATACTTGCCGATTGGAATTTAAGTGTGCTCTGCACAATCCATAAGAAGGGCGATACTGAAATTTGTGCCAATTATTCCGGAATAAGTCTGCTAAGTAATGCAAATAAGGTTCTAGAGAGCGTATTGTGAAAAAGGCTGAAGCCCACCGTCAACCAACTGATTGGACCTTATCAGTGTGGCTTTAGACCTGGAAAGTCTACCATCGACCAAATATTCACAATACGCCAAGTCTTGGAAAAGACCCATGAAAGGAGAATCGACACGCACCATCTCTTCGTCAACTTCAAAGCTGCATTCGATAGTACGAAAAGGAGTTCCCTATATGCCGCGATGTCTAAATTTGGTATCCCCGCAAAATTAATATGCTACGTTATTCAAGACCAGCAGCGCTATCGGAATTGGAAAGGGCCTCTCCAAGCAGTTTGATACCAAACGAGGATTCAAGCAGGGCTTATGTTGTTGGAAAAGATCGTGCGAGCCACAGAACTTAATGCCTCAGGCCCAATTTTTAATAATAGCGGACAATTGTCGGCGTATGCCGATGATATTTTTAAGTTAAAAGGCATTTATAATAAGTAAGAGTAAATGAGTAAAAGTATACCGAAGCGCCTTCAGTATATTATAATAACATATGTCTGAATACTTGCATAAGTATAACAATTCCAATTTTAATAAAAAATCAGAATTTAATGTAAGTCTAAATTAAGATTCTCATTTTCATCAAATAATTTTTAAGGAAAACTTAAATCAAAATTATGTCAACCAGATCATTGACTTAAATTTTCCGGACCTATACTAAAAGCTAAATCATGGAAAGAGAATTAACTGAAACAGGTAGAAAAAAATAACTAAGTACTTGCAATGGATTCTAATTGAGATACCTCAAAAAATATTTGTTTACTAAAAGTAAATAAATTAAGTTGTGACCAATTGTGTGAATAAATTGGTCACATCCATGACTCTCCCGTACTACGTTTCGCTGATATCGTTTTTTGTAGGAAATATTTTCCTAATTTAGATCTTAGCTACGATTTTTGCGCGGTTAGAATTTTGGCTCAACTAAAGTTTGACTTGTAGCACCGAATCCTCCTCGCTTGTAAAGGGTCGCAGCATAACGAAACGGAACGGAGTGAACTTGAACTTAATTATATATATATATATATATATATAAAGGGTTTCCAATAACAGGTGTTATTTTGAATAACCCTCTTTCGGTAGATGTCACTTTTGAAGCAGTAATGTTTTTATATTTGACAAGCAGAAACTACGCCAGTGGTAAAAATGGAACGATACATGCTAAAACAACGCACTGAAATCATTAAAATTCTTTATAAAAATGGTGAAAATTTGGCGGAGACGGTTCGTAAAACTCGAACATTTTTGGATCATAGTGAAGCACCTTGTCGGACCGCAATACAGAATTGGTGGCTCAAGAACAGCCGAAAATATTGCTGTTGTAGCCGAAAGTGTTAAAGAAAAGCCAGGTTTGTCCATTCCTCGTCGTTCTTTGGAATTAGGCATTCCACAAACGTCATTACATGGTATTTTGCATAAAGATTTGGCTCTTAAGGCTTATAAAGTTCAGTTAACAATAGAACTAAAGCCGGCCGATCATCAACAACATCGTGTCTTTGCTGATAGGGTCGTTTAAATGCATGAAAATGACCTGGAATTCTATCAAAAAATCATCTTGAGTGATGAGACCCATTACCACCTCGGTGGTTTCGTCAACAAACAAAATTGTCGGATCTGTGGCTCAGAAAATCCAAGAGTTATGGTTGAAAAGCCTCTCTATCCGCAACGTGTGACTGTTTGGTGCAGTTTATGGTCGGGCGGAGTCATTGGACCTTACTTTTTCGAAAATGAAGCTGGAGCAACTGTTGCGGTGAATGGATTGTGCTACCAAGAGATGATTAACAATTTTTTATGGCCGGAATTGGCTGGACAACGTTTATTTTCAACAAGACGGCGCTACGTGCCACACAACCAACGAGACCATTGATCTTTTACGAGAATAACACCTCATATTGGAAAACCCTTTATATACCCTTTCGGGTGTTTGGCCCAGATCCTCCTCTAATTTGTGGTGTGCGTCTTGGTGTTGTTCCAGAAATGGAGGAACCTACACTTTTAAGCCGACAGATATTTTTTATGAGTAGCTTTTTCATGGCAGAAATACACTCGGAGGTATGCCATTGCCTGTCGAAGGGCGACCGCTATAGAAAAAACTTGTTCTTCATTTTGGTGTTTCACGGGTATAGAACCTATGTTCTCCGAATTCCGAATTCACGGGACGGAACGTATTACAGCAAACCAATTTTGGATGAGCTGAAAATGGACGCTTGCCTAAAATCTGCAATGAAATTAATTCTCTCCAATATTTTTATTGTTCAAGAAGTCAAGAAAACATAACTCCAGACCGACTACGAAAACTGAAGAATAATGGAAATATTAAATAATATACATATTCAGTTACCAACTTACATCTGACTAGAATATATAAGCGTACCTCTAACGAACTAAAAGATAGAGTTCAATAGCACAGAAATTTTTTTCTTAGAAATTGAGAAATCTAGAAAGTTGAAATTGGAGATCTCATTAAAATCATGAAGAGCACGTTCAATAGGAACATTGCGAACATAATTTGTATTGATCTGATTTAAATAGAAAGACGTCGAAGAATTCTGGGAGGTGTAAGAAAATTGTTACATCGAAGCAGAAAGGGGCGATCAAAACTGCTTTTAACAACATTGAAAACAAACAAGAGAGCAAGGAGCTAGTGAAAAACTCTTAATTTGTTTTTCGAAATAAAAACCAGTGCCTGCCGATGACGTTTCTTCACCACCGCAAGCCCGAAACCATGAATCTCTGCTTGGCTGTTGTAATACCTGTAGAAGTCCCAAGATCAAATAATTAAATTTCCTTGTGATTTCATCTTTGATTTGACTAGGGTATAAAATTATCGAGCAGGTGCAGCTTTGCTAACTATTGCCCGGACGCACGAACGCTCAAACATCGAGTGGGTTCCGAGCTAGAAGTCTATAAAATCGTTTCAGATTTTGCTATTTCCAGTATACACGTTTTCAGCTTCGATGATTGGGATCGTTATATCCTTGTAATATCCAAGATTGGCTAATTCTAGTTGAACTATTCGCAAAAGAGGAAGACACTTCCGTTTTTCATACGCGGAATTCATTAAAAAAACAAAAAAACACTTTCTAAAATTCTCAAAAAACTAACTAAAAGCACTGTTTACGAACCGCTGTTATGTTTAGCTCGAACAATTTTACTTTCAGGGTATGTATATCAGCATATCAGTGCCTCTAAGTTTTCGATCCTCAGTTAACTCCATAAATCAATATTATCAATACAACTTATTGAATGTGGCGTCTTCTAGAAAGCGGTTGAATTTCAAAAGTAAAATTAATTTGTGTAAATACATATGTACATATGTAGTAGTGCATATTTCATGTTAAGATTATAGGGTTTTCCAATAACAGGTATTACAGGTGAATGGATTGCGCTATCGAGATATGATTAACGATTTTTTATGGCCGGAATTGGATGGTATTGATCTGGACAAAGTTTACTTTCAACAAGACGGCGCTACGAGCCACACAAGCAAACTTTGCAATTCGGTTATGGAAAATTTCATGAAAAGGATATTGAACTGTAAGCGTGGTCGTGGTGGTCACTTGCCTGATATTGTTTTCCACTATAAGCGGCATACCTTTCTCTTTATAATTAAATAAACATCCGATGATTTATATCAAAATTATTGTACATTTTTCTTTGATTATCAAAATAACACCTCTTATTAAAAACCCCTTTATTTCACTTGATAAAAGTGTTTACCTTCATTCAATAATTTTGTGAACGCCTTCGAGAAACTGTTAACTATAAGTACTGTACTATAATAAGGTGTTTTTTACATTTGCTTCAATAAAATCCACATAAGTACATATGTATTTTTAAAATACTTTTTCTAATAAAGAAGGAAAGATAAGAAAATCTGATATAAATGCTACAGTCAACTCTACAGTATGTCTATTTTATTGAAACTTCGAACAGGTGAGTATTATTAGCGGACATAATTTTAAATTATCGTCGTTGTAGGTGTGATTTTGATTAAGCAATTTTCTTCCTATAATCAGAGTCATTTCCTTGTTCTTGCAGAAATACAAACTTAAGGTTTTCATGCGATGCCTGTGTATAACTTACGTGTAACAAATATTAATATTCAAAACGAAGTAAAAAAATTCGGTGTATTATAGTTAGTGGACTAGGGAGCTCATCACAGTTTTAAAAAATGCTGTGAGATTCTGCTAATCTACTGCCAATAAGCACCAATATTTCGTCCAAGTGTAACTTCTAATAGATGTGCAAAAATTTTACGTACTACTAGAATAAAAACTAAAAAACATTCTATGGCTCCAGTAAACTAAAATTATCTCTAGTGAAATTCGGTTTTATCAAAAGGCATCAAAATTGGGCCATTGTGATAAAATTCGTTATTGACGTAATTCATTGTTTGCTAACTTTGGTTGTGTATTTTGTTTATGTAATTACCAAAAACGTGCAAAGTATAATTTAAACAATAAATATAATGTATAAATACCAAACTAAGTCAACATCGGGCCATATCAGAACTCTTTCAACACGAAAGCGTAAAATCAAATACGCTTAATAAAAATTTCCGTTTTTATGTATTACACACACATGAACACTGTACACCATTCTCTATCACAAACTTTTACATTTCCGTGTAAATAACTGTTTCAGAAAGTTCTTTTCAATTCGAAAAGGGCAATTACATAAAATCAGAAGGCACCAGCAGATTTAACTTTTTTGAAAAATACTACCAAACCATTCCAATGTTGCTGTGGAATATTAATAAAACGTTGGCTAAAATGTTAAAACATTTTAGTAATTAAATTATACACGCCTAGCTTTTGTTTTAAAATAAAACATGTAAAAATTTAGATTAACTCTTGTTCCACTTCTTTATTCCAAATATATGCAAAAAGGAACATCATTTAAAGGTTCACCACGTCTACAGACTTTCATACGAGAATCAAAATTTTAACATTGTAATCACATAATATGAAATTGAGTTCAGCAATCTCGATCCGAATGTTGTGTTTCAGCTCTGGAATCGTTGTTGGTGTATTCGCATAGACTTTATTTTCAAAAAGTGGTCTAGTGGGGTTAAATCGCATGATCTAGGTGGCCAGTTTATGTGAGCCTTACTTGAAATTTATTGACCGGATCGCAATAACGCAGTGTTGAAAATAAAGATCGTGTATGTTTATTTCTTCAAGCTCGGGCCACAAAAAGTCTTCCATCAGTTGTCTATAGCGATGCCCATTAACAGTAACAGCTCTTTCATTTTCATCTTCGAAGAAAAACGGGCCAATTAATCCACCAGCTCAAAAACCACTCCAAACAGTACACTTTGGTGGATGTAATGATTTTTCTGAAATTCCTCTAGGGTTTTATTTTGCCTACCATCCAGTGTGTAATGAGCTTC
Organism: Anastrepha fraterculus; assembly: GCA_037575425.1. Lineage (NCBI taxonomy): Eukaryota > Metazoa > Arthropoda > Insecta > Diptera > Tephritidae > Anastrepha > Anastrepha fraterculus. The sequence continues at coordinate 190,409 of JAYXIM010000145.1, read as the reverse complement.
CTTGATAAAGCTGACCAACGAATATTCAACGAACCAATTCTCGAAATTGCGTTTACATCGTTGAAATCTGCGCTGATAATGCTCCGTTGGCTTCTTTGGTCATATTTCAACATTTTGTTGGTGGGGCTACTTACAAACAAATATAAAATACCCGCTTCCAAGCCACTCATAAATGGGGTAGACTTATACTTGCTATCGAGGTAAAGTACCTCATGATTATTCTAGTCTCTGGTGAGATCAATACTCACATATGGTTGCTCAATTCGGTACATCATTTCGCCCACATGTATATAAATAGAACGGCTAAGGAAGATCGGAAAATAATGCTGCTTCTTTATACAGATCATATAATAATAACTATACCAAATACATGGCGAATTCAAAACTAGATAATGCTGAAAGTGTCCAGAAGTGATTGTCATATAATAAATTTAATAAGAAAACATATCTGGCCTGTACAATACCAATAACATTTTAATAAGAGACTTTTACTACGAAAGTAACGATTATTTCTCAAGAAAAAAGGCTTTATACAAAACAAAAACCATACACCAATAGTATACCACATATTCAGAACAGCGAGCAATAAAATTGCCACATTAAAAACATTTAACGGAAATAATCAACGTTTTGATACATATAAATAATATGTGTATAGTATTTAAATTAGCCACAACTCCGCATCCATCCTTATCATTAAGAATTGCTGGTGGTTAAAAAATTACTCGTAACACTAACTCACTCTATTTAGTTGTACTACTTCCTCTTACTCCGTTTAAACATTTATTAAAAATAATAATTTATTCATATTATGGAAATAAATAAACAAAGGAATTAAAAATTAAACAATGGAATTAAAAGGGAGACTTATGCCAAAGATGGTAGCAGCACTTGGCATAAGATGGAATGCTCATTGCGACCATTTTTATTATAAAAAACCACGATGTTCTTACGAAAAGAGCAATCCTCTCGGCAATCGCCAAGCTCATGTTATCATCGGAAGGCGACGCAGGTGCGAGGTTTAAAAATGTTGGTCCGCCACTGTCGCTCCGATGATGTTTTTTATAGAAAGGGTGTTATTATCGAGTTGTTGTCATAATTTATTAATATAATATTTAGATGTTGTAGATATGAATGTATCAATATTACACAATATACAATATAATGACACGGAGTTACGTATATATTAATATTATACAATATAAGATGATATCATACAATATATAATGACACGGAATTATGTATATATTGAAATTGTGCAATGTAAGATAATACTGAATTATGTATGTATTGTATGTGTATATGTATATTATACAATATATGATAATACGGAAGTACCCTTACCTCTGTCGGCTGACACGTCCTTGATGTACTAAAATCGCAGGGAAATCAAATTTTAAAATTAAGGCGAAAGCAACCTCGCCGAACCTCGCCGAACAACGCCAAGGTCAACGGCCCCAACGCTCCAGCGACCGTTACCGGTGGCTTGCAACAGTCGGAACGCCTGGCACAACCAAAACTAGGGTGACCAAACATTCATCAGAATTTAGGGTGTGGCCTAAATATATGGGTCATCAGCGGGATCTCTGGTTTCCCTAAGAGCTGCTGATTCTGGTTGATCCTGCCAGTAGTTGTATGCTTGTCTTAAAGATTAAGCCATGCATGTCTAAGTACAAACAAATTAAAAGTGAAACCGCTAAAGGCTCATTATATCAAATATGGTTCCATAGATCGTTAACAGTTACTTGGATAACTGTGGTAATTCTAGACCTAATACATGTAATATAAACACGGACCTTATGGAACGTGTGCTTTTATTAGACTTAAACCTCATTCGATCGTTAAATTGCTTGAACTCTAGATAACTTGCAGATTGTATGGTCCCGTACCGACAGATTTACCTTTTTAAAGTAATTATCTTATTCTAACATTAAAAGCCACACGTCTAGTCGACAACACCAAAAATTGATCCCGACCCGTCGTCTACACGTGTCAAAAGGAAATGGTCTGAGGTCAGCCATTAAGCAAATTAGGTTTTAAAAACAAATAACATTCCAGTAATAGTTTGCGTAAAGTAACACTAGTAGTTCTAACATCATGCACTCATGTATGCAAATGCTACACAAAAGTATATTTATATACTATATACATATAATTTTTTAATTTTTTTAGCCTATCATTTTTGTTTATAGATAATATATAATAAGAACAAGAGAATAAATATATATATATCACTTACACCACGGCAGGACAACTTGTATTTGGTTATGTTCCACATATACCCAAGACACGATCCTCCTAAGCGGCGAGTATTAGAAAAACATTAGTATGTACCCACCCCACGCGGTAAACACATTAAGATACGATTGTTTCTAATCAGATATGAACATTTATTTTGGGTGGCAGGTCACAATGTCGGGTATCTCATGAAAATTACTTATGGCCAAATAATAAAAAAAAACTAAAATGCATAGTGCATACCTATTTAGTTAACATAACAAATATTATTTTTTTCTTTTCCTTCGCTGTGACCAGCACGGACCAGCTAATGCACCATTACCAATACAATCCACAAAGCTAATTAAACAGCCATAGGATCGTGTACACACTACACATTTTTGGTTTTAACTAGCAGATTAATTAAAAATTTTTCTTTTTTTAACTAAACAAAAACAGCTAATTAAAAATATTTCGCCACCCTACAAGGTAATAATATCTTTACAGATAACATAAAAAATGACGCGCTACAATGTTCTAAGAAAAATCGCTACCCCACAGAATGCCGTTTAAGCGAAGCAAGGCACCCAATACGCCTCTGCCCCGTTTTCCGAGGAAGAAGCCCAGTTCCTGAAGCGCTTCTGGGCCACTATTGCGCCAACTGCTAATCCATGGCCCACAAATCGCGCAACTGTACAAGCGAGGGAAGGTGCAGACGATGCGACGAGAGGCATCATACAATGCTACATATACCAGAGGAACGACGCTCGTGCAGCCAGCAAGTCGCTGAGGAAGACAGCAGGCTGTCTAACCCCGGAACAGGCGTTACGTCTAGTGTCAACAATAATACAAATCCACTCCAATCCGCCTAGAGATAGGAGTGGAGCTATACTCCAGCGTGATGATGCCAGAAACCTTACCCCGCTCTCTCAGCACCCTAATGGCCCACAGCTCCATATTTGGCTGGGTACTGTCCAGGGTCTGCCCATTACAATGAAGTAACTTATATTTTAACCTCAACATTGTATTGAACTTCTCCTAATTTCAGAATGAATTACTTAATAAATTTATGAAATATAACAAATTTTACTCCTTTTTTCTGTGCAACAAATAGGTCCACATACGTAATATCTATATCTTTACAGCAACCTTTCAGATGTCACAGACGATATCAGGTGTCTCACAATCCAGAAACCGAACGTTGGCTGACACCTCTGTCCTAGCACACTTATTGCTTGTCGCAAGGGGGCCGGCATGTTGAGGCCACACCCTAAAGTGTAATAAATATTTAACCACCCTAATGTTAATTGCGCCCACCGCTCCGACTGTTGCAAACCACCGGTTCCAGTCGCTGCAACATTGAGGTCGTTTACTGTTTACTGTGTAAAACGCTGTTCGGCGAGGTTACTTTCGTCTCAACTTCTTAATTTAATTTCATTGCGAATTTAGCACATCAAGGATCAGGACGTGTCAGCCGACAGAGGTAAGGACAATTCCGTGTCATCATTATCATATTAATGTATACATAATTCCGTGTAATCATTGTCATATTAATACATACATAATTCCGTGTCATCATTATCATATTAATACATACATATTTCGTGTCATTATATATTGTATAATATTGATGCATTCACATCTATCTGCATATTAATAAAAGATGATAACAACTAGATAATAACACGCTTTTCTTCTTTTTCTATAAAAAATATCATCGGAGCGACAGTGGAGGACCCATATATTTTAAACCTCGTACCTGCGTCGCCCTCCGATGATAACGAAAGTACTACGAAAATGTTGAAGGTGCAAAATATCAAAATGCACGAAACAGAGAGGAGTATGAAGCATGGGTAACCCAAATACAAACAAATATGAACCCGTTAGAACGAAATAAGACCAAAATTCCTGAAGAAATCGAGTGGTTACTAGATCGTGGTTGATAGATCGATAGATAGTGGAGACCACACTATCAATAATGATAAGCACTTTTGTAATTGTATAAACTTAGAAAAGCTGATTGACGTAAAATTACCAGACAATAAAACTTTACCATAAAAGCGACAAAGATAAGAACAATAAAAATTTATTTCAAGACTTATTATAGCAAAGTAGAAGTAGAATTAACAAATGTGTATTATGTAAAAGATATGAAAAGAAATTTATTAAGTTTCTCAAAAATAATACAATAGTAGCGAGAAATGCTGCTGCTAAAATTTACAATCAAAAAGAAAAACTTCTTATTCTTCTTAATTGGCGCGATAACCGCTTACACGATTTTGGCCGAGCTTAACAAAGCGCGCCAGTCGTTTCTTTCTCGTGCAAACCGGCGCCAATTGGACACACCTGATCTTTCAGACGCAGAGGAGGCCTTCCTCTTCCTCTGCTACCACCAGCTGGTACCGCATCGAATACTTTCAAAGCCGGAGCGTTTGTATCCATTCGGACGACATGACCCAGCCAACGAAGCCGCTGGATCTTTATTCGCTGCGCTATGTCTATGTCGTCGTAAAGCTCATACAGCTCATCGTTCCATCGTCTACGATATTTGCCGTTGCCAACGTGCAAAGGTCCAAAAATCTTACGCAGAATCTTTCTCTCGAACACTCCAACCGTCGCTTCATCGGATGTTGTCATCGTCCAAGCTTCTGCGCCATACGCCAGGACCGGCATGATGAGAGTCTTGTAGAGTGTTAGTTTTGTTCGTCGAGAGAGGACTTTACTGTTCAGTTGCCTACTTAGTCCAAAGTAGCAGTTGTTGGCAAGAGAGATTCTACGTTGGATTCCAAGGCTGACATTGTTATCGGTGTTAATGCTGGTTCCTAAATAAACGAAGTCTTTTACAACCTCGATCAGGCTAATGTTACTCGGGGGCCCTGTTTTCTATGGTGATGCAGTATATAATTATCAGAAAAAAAATCGCTTTCCTGGTTTTTATTCTGCAAATCCATTAAAAAATTAAATTTTTTGCTGGTTGTCTCATAGACTTGACCCCTTTCATTTAAATACATAATCAGCTTATCCAATGCAACGTTTAGCGTGTCTCTTTTAAATTTTTCTGCGCAGCACACTGAGACTTTAGCAGTAGACTTATCGGCAAATTTTGAAGTAATTTGTCTCTTGTAAACGTCGCTGTAATTTGTTTCCACACTAGTACTTAATTTTTTAGCTTTCCCTTCGTACTCTTTTAGCTTCTGATCCGAATGCTGTCGTATGTTGTACACGAACTCTTTTAACGAAACAATTAATTTAGTGCCTTCGCAAATATTTAAGCCAGGGCTCTGTATTTTTTTATTTACTACATGAGACCTCTCCAAAATTTCTTCGCAAAATGTGATCAAAATTGCAAATGAGAGTTTCGCCAGTTTATTAAATAAACTTCGTCCCTCTTTTCTGAAATCAGCTTTCTCGTCCTCATTTTCGCTAAAAGTTTTTAAAATTTTCATAATTTCAGAATAATGATTTTTTAAAGCTTTGACAGCCTCATAATGACAAGACCATCTGGTTTGGCTTAAACTTTTTAACGTAAATTTTAGTTGCATTTCACGATGTAACAATTCCCACCTGTGGGTTGAAGATAAAAAGAAAACATATATTTTTTACACCACTCCAAAAAAATTTACAATTTCGGTTGCAACTTTAACACATTCTTCACCAACTAGGTTAAGGGAATGGGCAGCACAAGGCACATAATCCGCACTTTTATTTTTTTGTTTAATTAATGCTTTGGCACCTTTGTACTGACCCGACATATTGGCTGCGTTGTCATAAGACTGTCCCCTACAAGTAACCAGTACCAACCCATTTTTTTCTAAAAAGTCTTGTAGAATATTAAATAAGTGTAAACCAGTATGACTACTAATTTTGATGAATGAGACACATCTCTCGTACACATTTCCCTGAAAACAGTATCGTAATACAATAGCAAGTTGGTCATTGTGAGACAGATCTGGAGTTGAATCCATCACAATTGAATAATACTTTGTGTCGTCGTTATTTATTTGATTTATAATTTGTTTCACTATCTGTTTACCCATAATATCAATAACTTCCTCATATACTGTTTTTTGATAAGTACGATATTGTTGGTTTCGGTCGCAGCTCTCGTTGTTCAATATGTTCCCGAATGAATGGGTCAAACTCTGCCAATAGATCTAGAGCTCCCATGACATTACCATTATGTGGTGTACCAAATACTTCTTCGGAACCTCTAAATGCTAATCCGCACTTCATGACATTATTATAGTACTCTGTTTCTTTCTTTGATTGATCCTGGAGCTGCTTATCTACAACAGACTTATTTTCTTTTCGTGACAGCCAAGCTAACATAGAAAGTTTATGTTCATTAGAATTTTCGTGATTTTCTAAAGACGTTCCTATGTGTTTCCAATCAGAAAATCCCGTTGTGTATTGAGAAAGTGTTTTAGAAAAAAGTTTGCAAGTCGAATAAAAAATAGTCCCAAGGCTGGGTGAATAGCACAACCAAGGTCGTTCCAGTAATTGGCCGTTTTTCATTTTCTTAATGAAATATCTGTATGAGAATTTTTTTGTTGAAGCTGGATATTTATTTTCTGGATCTTTATTTTGAAGATCTGTTATTTCATGAGAGAGGATGTGATTAATGAAGTAATTATTTAGTGACACTGGCCACGATCCCACGTCAAGATATTTCCCAAGCTCAAAGTTAATGTTTTCTGAATTTCGTTCAGTCTCAATATAAGCTTCCTTATGTTGAGCATTAATATCGTTTTCAGTTGGATCAGAGGGTTGCCGGTAGTCAGATAATTGTTCATTTGCATTACTAATATTTTTTTTTTGGTGTTGGGATTCCTTACTCTCTGTAGATATGTTCTCTTTGGATAAGGTTCCTTCCTTTTCGCTTGATAATAAATTTTTAGATCTTTCATCGTCATTTTTACGTTCTATTTAAAAAAAAACAGTATGTAGTTTTGCACATTTACTTTTTCTTTTTCACGGCTTAACTGTAATTTTCGTTTTTCGGCTCCACTTTTATATTTTCTTGTAGACATTGATATGATTTTGGTATTTTAAAAATAATCAAAGAACAGAATTAACCTATAATCGTTGAGATAATCTAATAGGTAGTAATATTTTGTACAAGTAACGCAATTTATTAGGAAAAACGTGCATAGTTGCATTTAACCGTTGCACTTAACCGTTTAAACGGTTCTGGCCGTCTAGTGTTTTTAGTAGAAAACTAATGTGAGTGTGGTAGTAAAATATCAGTGCGTCTTGTAGGGCATTCGTATTTTATTTTTATTGCTGGCTGGGAGCCCTTTGCAACCAAGGGGCCCTGGGCTGAAGCTCAAAAAGCCATTAGGTAGATCCGCCACTGACCTCGGTATTATAACTGTCTACAGTGACGTGGGTGCCGATACGCGAGTGCGCCGACTGTTTGTTTGAAGACAGGAGGTACTTCGTTTTGTCCTCGTTCACCACCAACCCATTTTGCCTCTTTATCCAGTTTGGAGAAGGCAGAACTAACAGCGCGGTTGTTAAGGCCGATGATATCGATATCATCGGCATACGCCAACAATTGTACGCTCTTATAAAATATTGTGGCAGAGCGATTAAGTTCTGCGGCTCGTACGATGCTCTCCAACATCAGGTTAAAGAAGTCACACGACAGTGAGTCACCCTGTCTGAAACCTCGTTTGGTATCAAACGGCTCGGAGAGGTCCTTCCCAATTCTGACGGCGCTGCTGGTGTTGAGCAACGTCATCTTACATAGCCGTATTAGTTTTGCGGGGATACCAAATTCAGACATAGCGGCATACAGGTAACTCCTTTCCGTACTGTCGAATGCAGCTTTGAAGTCGACGAAAAGATGGTGTGTGTCGATTCTCCTTTCATGGGTCTTTTCCAAGATTTGGCGTATTGTGAATATTTGGTCGATGGTAGACTTTCCAGGTCTGAAGCCACACTGATAAGGTCCAATCAGTTGGTCGACGGTGGGCTTCAGCCTTTCACACAATACGCTCGCTAGAACCTTATAGGCGATATTTAGAAGACTAATCCCGCGGTAATTGGCACAAATTGCAGGATCGCCCTTCTTATGGATTGGGCAGAGCACACTTAAATTCCAATCGGCAGGCATGCTTTCATCCGACTATATTTTGCATAGGAGCTGATGCATGCACCTTACCAGCTCCTCGCCGCCACGTTTGAATAGCTCAGCCGGCAGTCCGTCGGCGCCCGCGGCTTTGTTGTTCTTTAGCCGTGATATTGCTATTCTCACCTCGTCATGGTCGGGTAACGGAACGACAATTCCGTCATCAATGATTGGGGTATCGGGATCTTCACATTCTCTGTGACATGCGCAGCTGTCACTGTTTAACAGGTTCGAGAAGTGTTCCCTCCATAATTTAAGATTGCTCTGTATGTCAGTCACCAGAAAGCCGTCTTTGTTCTTACAGGAAAACGCCCCGGTCTTAAAACCTTCTGTAAGCCGCCGAACTTTCTGGTAGAATTTTCGGGCGTTGTTCCTATTGGCCAGCATCTCAAGCTCCTCGCACTCACGTATTTCGGCCTCTCGTTCCTTCTGTCGGATAATACGTCTCTCTTCCTTTTTCAGCTCTCTGTAGCGATCCCACATGGCTCGCGTTGCGCCGGATCGCAGCGTGGCTCTATAGGCGGCATCTTTTCTTTCTACGGCAGCATGACATTCCTCGTCGTACCAATTGTTTTTTCGGGCTCGCCGGAATCCGATTTCTTCTTCGGCGGCGGTACGTAGGGAACGAGAAATGTTGCTCCATTGCTCGCGCATGCCGATTTGTTGGGCAGTGCTTTCGGAGAGCAGGAGTGAGAGTCGAGTGGCGAATCTTCTGGCTGTCTGTTGTGATTGCAGATTTTCGATGTCGAACATTCTTTGTGTAGGTAGATGTACGTTTTTTGCTGCACTGAGGCGGGTGCGCAGTTTGGCTGCAACGAGGTAATGATCCGAGTCGATGTTGGGTCCTCGGATCGTACGTACATCTAATACACTAGAAGCGTGTCTTCCATCTATCACAACATGATCGATCTGGTTTCGCGTTTTTCGATCAGGAGACGGCCAGGTAGCTTGGTGTATCTTTTTATGCTGGAATCTGGTGCTGCAGACTACCATGTTTCGGGCCCCGGCGAAGTCGATCAGCCTCTGTCCGTTACCGGATGTTTCGTTGTGCAGACTGAATTTTCCGACTGTGGGACCAAAAATTCCCTCCTTGCCCACCCTGGCGTTGAAGTCGCCAAGCACGATTTTTATGTCGTGGCGGGGGCAGCGCTCATAGAAGGAATCTTTGGTCGCATCGTCCTTCTCTTCCGTCGGGGCGTGGGCGCAAATTAGCGAGATGTTAAAAAATCGCGCTTTGATGCGGATTATTGCGAGACGCTCGTCCACCGGAGTGAACGACAGTACTTGGCGACGAAGTCTCTCTCCCACAACAAATCCGACACCGAATTTGCGCTCCTTTACATGGCAGCTGTAGTAGACGTCGCAAGAAAAACTACAATAATAGACGAAATAAATGGCTTATACTATATGAAAGGTTTTTGTAATATCCGTGTTTTTAAAAATAAGAACAATGTTTATATAAATTCAGTAAAATTAACAGAAAAAGAAAAATGGCATAGAGCACTTGATCATGTAAATTTCAAATATTTAAATAAATTAGTGAAAGATAAATCGGTAGGAGGCTTACCAGACACATTAGAAAATGATGATATGAAATGCGCAAATTGTATACAAAGTAAAATGGCTAATGTACCGTTTGAAAATAAGAAAACACATGCAACAGAAATTTTAGAGTTGACTTGAATGGGTCATATAGAACTACGTGTTATCCGTTATTACGGATAAAAGTATTTTTTAACTCTCATTTGTGATTATAGTAAACTAGCAAACCCGGCCCGCTTCGCTGGGCACACTAAAATAGAATAGATATGGTTTAGAACAGAAAAGATATGGTTTTCATATTATGTATGTCTTTATTTTCACATTATTTATTTCTTTATTCATACCACGTTTTAGTCTCTATCTCGAGACCCTAGTCACGGAGCGGCACGAAAAATACTCTGAACTAAAGCATTCACCAACAGCTTCCATTTGATACCTATATTGTACATACACATCCGAAGGTTACCCGGGCCCACGTTTTGACCTATATCTCGAGACCCTTGTCACGGGGCGGCATGAAAAATACTCTGTACTAAAGCATTCACCAACAGCTTCAATTTGATATCCATATTGTACAAATACATTCTGGGGTCCACGTTTTGGTCTCTATCTGGAGACCCTAGTCACGGAGCGGCACGAAAAATACTCTGAACTAAAGCATTCACCAACAGCTTCCATTTGATATCCATATTGTACAAACACATTCTAGGGTCCACGTTTTGGTCTCTATCTGGAGACCCTAGTCACGGAGCGGCACGAAAAATACTCTGAACTAAAGCATTCACCAACAGCTTCCATTTGATACCCATATTGTATATACACATCCGAAGGTTACCCGAGCCCACGTTTTGACCTATATCTCGAGACCGTATCTACCATTAGGTATCCAAACTATACGGAAACCATCTTCAATACCTCCTTAACAATGTGTGTAAGTTTGGTTTAATTCGGTTTAAAGACACGGCGGGTCCACGTTTTGGCATATATTTCGAGACCCTAGTCATCAATAGGTATGAAAATTAACCCGTATTAAAGCACTTAACCACAGCTTCCATTTGATACCCATATTGTACATACACAACCAAAGATTACTCGGGTCCACGTTTTGACCATTTTCCCGGCAATTATTCGAATTTTTCTCACCTTCTAAAACCTTCCCTAGCCCTCCACGAATAATTCAAGACCAAGATAAGATAAATCCGTTCAGCCATTCTCGAGTTATAAGCGAACATAGGGACAGATTTTCACATTTATATATAGTATATAGATGTGCCAAAATTTATTGTATTCAAAATAAGGCAGAGACAGCAAATTGCTTAATGGAATATGTAAATCTAGTAGAAAACAAATTCAATAAATGCATAAAAAATTGCAATGTGATGGTAGAGAGTATTTAAATAAAGAAAAGGAATCTATAACGTTGCAAAGCACATAGGTATCGAAATTTCACCTTGCCCGCCTTATGTGCACGAATTAAATAGCTACCCCAGAGCTACCGAGCGTTATAATAGGTCAACCATGGACGTCGGTAGATGTTTAGCAAGAGAGGCAAAAATACATAACAGATCTTGGCTAGAAATAATGACAACTGTTACTTATTTGAAAAATCGTACAATAGCCAATTCACAACAAAATAAAACCCCATATGAAATATTTTTCGACAAAAAGCCTAACGTAAATCACATAAAGATCTATGGAAGTACAGTTTTTGTAAGAGTACCAGAAGTTTTAATAAAAAGCAAATGGGAGGATAAGTCCCAAGTGAAAATATTAATAGGGTACAGAAATAATTGTTATACTCCAGACATGTAAGAGTAGTGGGAAACGAGACTGAATTAATTTGCTTAGAAAAACGAAATGATAACGAAAATAATGAACTTGAAGAGCAAAGTTTCATATAAAGGGTTTTTCAATAAGGGCTGACAGATGTTGAAATGGAATAAAATGGCGTTTGCTGTGTGGCACGTAGCGCCTTCCTGCTGGAACCACATGTCGTCTAGGTCCATATGGTTCAATATGGGCATAAGAAATTGGAAGAGCCACCACGTCTACCGAAAAATGGGCGCAATGCGCGCAACGTTTGCGTTAATGAACACTCATTTTGATAATAAAGTTTTATCATTTGAACGTGCTGTTCAATCGTGTAACTTGCCATGATGATTTGGCATAAACAACTGAATAATAAACAAAAGATTTGACAGATGTCACAAAAAAAATGGCTGCCACAGGGCGCTAAAATCGACCCGCGCCAATTGAAAAACCCTTTATATAACTTTGGAAAATGAAAATGAAAAAAAAAGATAATGAAACATCAGCGAATTTGGGAACTGAAAATAATAATGCTAAGAAATCTGATCAATTAATATCTTTATCTACTTTAGAGTCTTATAGAAATAGAAAAAATAATTTTGATGATGAAGAGCTAAATAAAAATTTACAAATCCTCACATTAGAAAGCACCTCTCAATAAATATAATATATAGATTTGGAAATCGTGCTACACACTTTATTTATGTTAAATATGCAAATGCAACCGTACCTAATACATTCAATGAGGCATTAAGTTGTGATGAACATCGAGAATGGAAAGAAGCATGGACTCAGAAATTAATACTTTAAATAAGAATAAAACTTGGATTGTTGGATGGGGATATAAGAAAAAAAATGATAATACATATAATATAAAGCTAGGTTAGTAGCTAGAGGGTTCCAACAAAAGGAAACTGTTGATGTCTATTCACCAGTAGGAAAGGTTCAAACATTAAAGATATTACTTTGTTTTTGTTTTATAAATCCATTTGATTTTACTGTTAATCCTTTTATGTAAACTATTCTTAAGGTCAATCATTGTAAAAATAACCTATGGTTGTATGTTTGACTTTAATAATAATAAATAAATATCTCATATAAGTTAGCACCACTTAAGTTATACCCACACCCGTAATGCAATTGCAACATCTCAGATGCTGAATAAACAAACGCAACAATGTAAGCAATAAACATCCGCCATGCGCCGATGTAAAGCAATTGTAAAAAATGCTGAACCTAGCTTTAGCAATAAAAATCAATATCCAAATATACTGACACTTCGATCAGCAAAATTAGCTTTATCAATAAATATAAGTTTAAGTAATAAACATCCGCCATGCGCCGATGTAAAGCAATTGTAAAAAATGCTGAACTAGCTTTACCAATAAAAATCCCAATATCCAAACATACTGATACTTCGATCAACAAAATCAATAAGCAATAAACATCCGGCATGCGCCGATGAAATCAATTATCAAAAATGCTGACACAAGTAGAAATAAGCTATATTAAGGACAGATTTAGTATTAAGATTTGAGTTGTAAATTGGAATTTGAAGAATAAAGGTCTTTCGACCAAGAAAACTTGTGTTTTTTCTCATCGTCCAATCTTTCGGACGATAACTGGCGCCCGAGCAGGGACCCCAAAGGTCCAAGGGACCCCAAGGGTCCAGGGACCAGTAGTGTCAAAAAAGGATCAGACGGTGAACGTCCCAGTAAAACTGCATAAGTCGGCCTACAGCAGCCCGCCGCAGATAATCACCCGTAACCGCAGGACAACCGACCGAGACCCATAACTTCCAAATCGCGTAACGCGGACTACAAGGATAGCCTGCAGCGAAAAAAAAGGAGAAGACATCTACTGGTCCAATCAAAAAAAAAAAAAAAAATCTTTCGGACGATAACTGGCGCCCGAGACAAATAAGCTTGGCAACGTCTTGCAAAAGTTATTGCAGAAATAAGTGCCACTAAGCTATAAAAGAAAGTGCCACAAAAATTTTTTTTTCAAAGAACTACAAATAAAGTGCCACTAAGCTATAAAAAGAAAGTGCCACAAAGTTTTTCTAAAAACTACAAAGTGCCACAAAATTTTTCTGAGCTACAAAGTGCCACTAAGTTATAAGAAGAAAGTGCCACAAATTTTTTCTAAAAAGCTACAAAGTGCCACAAAAAAATCTTTAAAAAAAGCAATCAACATAAAAGAGGCGTGAAAGGGAACGTGGAACTTCCCCGACGCCCCAACGACAAGCCAGACAAAGCCAGCCCGGACAACAACAACTTCATCAGCAAGGAGCAAGCCTAGTGCCCCTCAGTACCTACGGAAAACAGGACCACGCACACTTGCCGGCACCCAAATGCAGCTGAGATTAATGTAAGATTATAATAAATTATATATAACATAATACAGTAGATTTAAGAATTTAACTCACATAGATGAGATTATTGTAAGAATATAAAATTGGAAAATGTAAACTAAATCGTGTCTAACTTGATAATATTTTAGCTGAAAAAAATTGCGAAAATATTATGAAATTTTTTAAAATAGTAAAAAAAAACGGAAAGCGTAGAATAAAATTTAAGCGAGGAATATTGTCACAGCAAATTAAAATTTCTAAATCCTACAATAGTAAAAAAGAAAAAATAATTAAATTTAAAATATTAAATCGCGTAACGTTAATAGAGGAAATTAAATTTCTCAAACGTTCAAACATTTTCCACTTTTGTAAAAATAAAATAAATAATAGAATTATAAAGCAACTACAAGGGTTTACTGAAAACCTGTTGTTAATGTAAAAAAAAATTTTTTTGAACGAAGTATTAAATAATAAACCATGGCAAACCCAAACAATCTGATTAGGCCACCAGTGCTAGTCGCACCACCTTCACCCCCAAACCCCCAAATTTCCCCAGACTTAGCTACTCTCATTAGGAATATGATTAGGGAATCCATAGAATCCAATGGACCTCATCTTATACAAAATGTCCTTAACAATAACAGCCCCCCCATAATAACAGACCAAACAATAGAGGAACAATTTAGGAACAACATGAATGAAATGGACAAAATTCCTGACGTAGTACGTTCACTACGAGAATTTTCAGGAAACGCCTCCGAATTTAGTTCATGGAAAAAAAGCGTTGAACGTATTTTAAGGATATACGAACCCTCAAAAGGCACTCCTAGATACTTCGGTATCCTAAATGTGATCCGAAACAAAATTATAGGAAAAGCGGATATAGCCCTTGAATCATACAACACACCTTTAGATTGGACAGCAATCTCCCGCTGCTTAACGACCCACTACGCAGACAAGCGCGATATAGGTACCCTGGAATACCAGATGACGTGTCTCATTCAAGGAAGAATGACGATTAACAAATTCTACCAGGAAGTTTATAGCCATTTATCCCTGATCCTTAATAAAATAGGATGCATGTAAATAGGAGAAGAGGCAGTCCATCTATTAACAGATAACTACCGCGCTAAAGCCCTTGATACCTTCATCAGAGGACTTTCTGGAGATCTTCCTAGACTCCTAGGCATAAAAGAGCCGAAGAGCCTTCCAGAGGCCCTACACCTTTGCCTCAAACTAGAAAACCAGAGCTTTAGAGCGCAGCATGCAAACAATCAGATGCCACAACCAACCCTCAGAAATCAAACTTTTAATTCTTCTATCCCTAGACAACAGCTTCCCACCTCAAGATATGTGCAACCTACAAACTCACAATTAAGGTTCTACCCCGAACTAGCCCATATACCTCACCCTCATCCAAACTATAGACAACAAAACCAATCAAACCTATACAATAGATACCAACCACAAAATTCCTATTACCAACCACAAAATCGCTATTACCAACCACAAAATCCCTATTACCAATCACAAAACCACCCCCCTCCAAGACCACCTAAACCACCTCAACCTATGGATGTGGACGAAAGTATCAGGACGAAAGCAGTAAACTATACAAACCGTCCCAAACCACACGAACCAGGTAAACGCCCACCAAACGCATCAATGATAAACCACCCCCCCACGAAAGTTCAAAGGAACTTTCATATAAGTTCCGACGAAACCACAAACGACCAAAACTACGAAGACCAATACTATGACGAATATGATAACGGCCAGCCGACAGACTACAATATGGAAGAGACCCACGACCTGACGGACGTACATTTTTTAGGCTAAACAGCTCTTCGTTACCGTACTTCAGATGTAAAACGAAGAGCGGCGACATACTAAACATTCTAGTAGATACAGGATCAAACAGAAATTATATACAATGCAATTTAGTAAAAAAATATATGGAAAACGAAAAGCCTTTCTTTGCTAACTCAGTCGGAGGAAGAATAAAAATTACCCACCACACCTTTTTAAACCTTTTTAATTTAGAAGATTGCAGACTTAAATTTTTCCTGCTACCCACACTAAAAACATTCCATGCAATATTAGGGAACGACAGCCTAAAAGAACTCTCAGCAGTCATACATACCAAAGAAAATTTCATGCTTATAGCAAATACAAGAAGAATCCATCTCAGACAGTATAAGATACAGGACGTAAATGCAATACAAATTCGAGACGAACAAATGACAACGATAGGTAAAGACAAAATAAGACAGATAACGCAAAAACATCGCAACTTATTCTCAGAACCAAACGAAAAATTGACATACTATACACAACAAAAGTAGTAGCAGAAATACGTACTACTTCTGACACACCCATATACTCAAAATCCTACCCATACCCCATCGGCCTTAAACAAGAGGTCGAGGACCAAGTAAACAAGTTATTGGAAGACGGAATTATAAGGAAATCAAGGTCACCCTACAATTCACCTGTGTGGATCGTACCCAAAAAAAACGATGCTTCAGGCGAAAAGAAATTCCGAATGGTTATCGATTACAGAAAATTAAATGCAGTCACAATTGCAGATAGGTACCCGATACCTGAAATAAATGAGGTTCTCTCTCAGCTAGGAGAAAATCGAATATTCTCTGTGATTGACCTAAAAAGCGGTTTCCACCAAATTCCTCTTAAGGAATCTGACGTGGAGAAGACAGCTTTTTCCGTGAACAACGGAAAATACGAGTTCACCAGACTGCCATTTGGTTTGAAAAATGCCCCATCCATTTTCCAAAGGACATTGGACGACATACTAAGAGAACATATTGGACGTATATGCTATGTATATATAGATGATATTATTATATTTAGCAAAAATGAAAAAGAACATTCCGAACACATAGATACAATTTTTGATACCCTTACAAAAGCAAACATGAAGGTACAAGTCGACAAATGCGAATTCTTTAAAAAACAAGTCGAGTTCTTAGGATTTGTAATATCTTCCGAGGGAATATCAACAAACCCATCCAAAGTACAAGCAATAGCCAACTTCCCGTACCCTCAGACGATCAAGGACTTAAGATCCTTCTTAGGCTTATCTGGATATTATAGACGATTTATCAAAGATTATGCTAAGTTAGCAAAGCCCTTAAGATCCCTACTTCGAGGCGAAGAAGGAAGAATGTCAAAAAGCAGTTCAAAGAAAATCCAAATAAACTTAGATGAAAAAGCAAAGGCAGCATTTAATAAAATAAAGGCCACCCTAATATCCAAAGATGTAGTACTTCAATATCCTGATTATAGCAAAGAGTTTGACCTGACCACTGATGCCTCAAAATATGCCATAGGCGCGGTTTTAGAACAGAACGGAAAACCGATAACCTTTATATCAAGAACATTGAACAAAGCAGAAGAAAACTACGCAGTAAATGAAAAGGAGATGCTCGCCATAATTTGGGCACTAAATTCTTTTAGAAAATATCTATATGGTACAGCAAAAGTAATTATTCATACAGATCATCAGCCACTCACTTACGCCCTAAGCAATAAAAATAATAATTCTAAATTAAAACGTTGGAAAGCAATTTTGGAAGAGTACAACTATGAAATTAAATACAAACCCGGAAAATCTAACGTAGTTGCCGACACGTTATCAAGACCATTCGAAATAAATTCCCTATCAGTCACTACACACTCCGACGAAAGCTCATCTCACAATCTAATCCCAGCAGTAGAAGGACCCATAAATGCCTTTAAAAATGAACTTTGGATCTCACTAGGAGACGAAGACAGCTATCAGTTTAAAATTCCATTCCCAACCTATCATCTTCTTCTTAATTGGCGCGATAACCGCTTACGCGATTTTGGCCGAGATTAACAAAGCGCGCCAGTCGTTTCTTTCTCGTGCTAACCGGCGCCAATTGGACACACCAAGTGAAGCCAAGTCCTTCTCCACCTGATCTTTCCAACGCAGAGGAGGCCTTCCTCTTCCTCTGCTACCACCAGCTGGTACCGCATCGAATACTTTCAAAGCCGGAGCGTTTGTATCCATTCGGACGACATGACCCAGCCAACGAAGCCGCTGGATCTTTATTCGCTGCGCTATGTCTATGTCGCCGTAAAGCTCATACAGCTCATCGTTCCATCGTCTACGATATTCGCCGTTGCCAACGTGCAAAGGTCCAAAAATCTTACGCAGAGTCTTTCTCTCGAACACTCCAAGCGTCGCTTCATCGGATGTTGTCATCGTCCAAGCTTCTGCGCCATACGTTAGGACGGGCATGATGAGAGTCTTGTAGAGTGTTAGTTTTGTTCGTCGAGAGAGGACTTTACTGCTCAATTGCCTACTTAGTCCAAAGTAGCACTTGTTGGCAAGAGAGATTCTACGTTGGATTTCAAGGCTGACATTATTATCGGTGTTAATGCTGGTTCCTAAATACACGAAGTCTTTTACAACCTCAAAATTATAACTGTCAACAGTGACGTGGGTGCCGATACGCGAGTGCGCCGACTGTTTGTTTGAAGACAGGAGGTACTTCGTTTTGTCCTCGTTCACCACCAAACCCACCTCTTTATCCAGTTTGGAGAAGGCAGAACTAACAGCGCGGTTGTTAAGGCCGATGATGTCAATATCATCGGCATACGCCAGCAATTGTACGCTCTTATAAAAAATTGTGCCTGAGCGATTAAGTTCTGCGGCTCGTACGATGGTCTCCAACATCAGGTTAAAGAAGTCACACGACAGTGAGTCACCCTGTCTGAAACCTCGTTTGGTATCAAACGGCTCGGAGTGGTCCTTCCCAATTCTGACGGCGCTGCTGGTGTTGAGCAACGTCATCTTACATAGCCGTATTAGTTTTGCGGGGACACCAAATTCAGACATAGCGGCATACAGGTAACTCCTTTCCGTACTGTCGAATGCAGCTTTGAAGTCGACGAAAAGATGGTGTGTGTCGATTCTCCTTTCATGGGTCTTTTCCAAGATTTGGCGTATTGTGAATATTTGGTCGATGGTAGACTTTCCAGGTCTGAAGCCACACTGATAAGGTCCAATCAGTTGGTTGACGGTGGGCTTCAGCCTTTCACACAATACGCTCGCTAGAACCTTATAGGCGATATTTAGAAGACTAATCCCGCGGTAATTGGCACAAATTGCAGGATCGCCCTTCTTGTGGATTGGGCAGAGCACACTTAAATTCCAATCGGCAGGCATGCTTTCATCCGACCATATTCTGCATAGGAGCTGATGCATGCACCTTACCAGCTCCTCGCCGCCATGTTTGAATAGCTCAGCCGGCAGTCCGTCGGCGCCCGCGGCTTTGTTGTTCTTTAACCGTGATATTGCTATTCTCACCTCGTCATGGTCGGGTAACGGAACGACAATTCCGTCGTCAACGATTGGGGTATCGGGATCTTCACATTCTCTATGACATGCGCAGCTGTTACCGTTTAACAGGTTCGAGAAGTGTTCCCTCCATAATTTAAGATTGCTCTGTACGTCAGTCACCAGATCGCCGTCTTTGTTCTTACAGGACAACGCCACGGTCTTAAAACCTTCTGTAAGCCGCCGAACTTTCTGGTAAAATTTTCGGGCGTTGTTCGTATTGGCCAGCATCTCAAGCTCCTCGCACTCACGTATTTCGGCCTCTCGTTTCTTCTGTCGGATAATACGTCTCTCCTCCTTTTTCAGCTCTCTGTAGCGATCCCACATGGCTCGCGTTGCGCCCGATCGCAGCGTGGCTCTATAGGCGGCATCTTTTCTTTCGGCGGCAGCATGACATTCCTCGTCGTACCAATTGTTTTTTCGGGCTCGCCGGAATCCGATTTCTTCTTCGGCGGCGGTACGTAGGGAACGAGAAATGTTGCTCCATTGCTCGCGCATGCCGGTGTGTTGGGCAGTGCTCTCCGAGAGCAGGAGTGAGAGTCGAGTGGCGAATCTTCTGGCTGTCTGTTGTGATTGCAGATTTTCGATGTCGAACATTCTTTGTGTAGGTAGATGTACGTTTTTTGCTGCACAGAGGCGTGTGCGCAGTTTGGCTGCAACAAGGTAATGATCCGAGTCGATGTTGGGTCCTCGGATCGTACGTACATCTAATACACTAGAAGCGTGTCTTCCATCTATCACAACATGATCGATCTGGTTTCGCGTTTTTCGATCAGGAGACAGCCAGGTAGCTTGGTGTATCTTTTTATGCTGGAATCTGGTGCTGCAGACTACCATGTTTCGGGCCCCAGCGAAGTCGATCAGCCTCTGTCCGTTACCGGATGTTTCGTTGTGTAGGCTGAACTTTCCGACTTTTGGGACCAAAAATTCCCTCCTTGCCCACCCTGGCGTTGAAGTCGCCAAGCACGATTTTTATGTCGTGGCGGGGGCAGCGCTCATAGGAACGTTCCAAGCGCTCATAGAAAGAATCCTTGGTCGCATCGTCCTTCTCTTCCGTCGGGGCGTGGGCGCAAATTAGCGAGATGTTAAAAAATCGCGCTTTGATGCGGATTATTGCGAGACGCTCGTCCACCGGAGTGAACGACAGTACTTGGCGACGAAGTCTCTCTCCCACAACAAATCCGACACCGAATTTGCGCTCCTTTACATGGCAGCTGTAGTAGACGTCGCAAGGTCCTATTGTTTTCTTACCTTGCCCCGTCCATCGCATCTCTTGGATGGCAGTGATGTCAGCCTTTACTCTCACGAGGACATCAACCAGCCGGGCAGAGGCACCTTCCCCATTAAGGGACCGGACATTCCAGGTGCATGCCCTCAAATCGTATTCCTTATTTCGTTTGCAGGCGTCGTCATCAGTGTTGGAAGTTCTCATCCGAGGCTTTGTTGCTGTTTTCATTGGGGGGGCTTTTTAAGTGGCGGGTCCCAAACCCAGCGCACAACCAGCTATGCTGGGATGCTTCGCCTTCTCACTTTAGCTCACTCCCGAACGGGTGTTCGGAAGCTAACCAGAGGATACGTGGGCTAATCCCGGACGTTGTGAGCTGCTTGAACCATATGTAGAAGAATCGTCCTGGCCACTCCCAAGTGAATGGCGATCAGTAACTTTCCCCACTTGCGTGGACTTCTACACATGGAACCATCCTCCCCCAACCTATCATAGGCATATAATAATTAAACCAAACTATTCAATAGAAAATCTAACTGCACTACTGAAACGCTACCTAAATCTTTGGGTAATAAATGGCATATTTACCTCCGAAGAAATAATGGGAAAAATTCAGGAAATCTACCCACTTCACTTTTCCAATTATAAAATTCGTTATACCCAAACAAAAGTAGAAGACTTGACAAACGAAGATACACAAAATAGACTTGGAAGCATGTCAGGAAACCTTAAATGAAATAAGCAGAACTGTCCAGTCCAAAATAACTCCCGAAAATCCCCTCTTACCCATCCTTATTAATGAACTAAATCTTACACAAACACAACTAAATTGACTTAAGCCCAAAAGATTTAGAAAATCTAGAAACGAAATAGGAAAAGTTTGGAAATGGATCGCAGGAAACCCCGATCATGACGACCTTATCGTCCTAAATAACATAATAGAAAATAATAATAAGCAAGTAACTATAAATAAAATAATTTTTGATAGAATAAGTAACATAACAGTATTTTCGAATAAAATCTTGAAAGTCGTCCAAACCAATAAGGACATACAAACAAATTTTGCAATAGAATTAAAATATAAACTTAGGATTATAAGAGAAGAATTTATAAATATAGATTATGCAATTCATTGGGCTAAGGCCGGAATTGTTAATTCATACATTTTATCAAACGAGGAATTAGAAATAATCAAATCGGTATTTATAAGTAATAACCTCACATTAAATAATGCTGAGGAATCTTTAGAACTAGGAGATATAAAGATAGTTACAAATAGTTCTATGATATTTTATATTGTCAGCATACCTCTAACTAATGAAGAAATTTGTAATTCAGTCACAATCAAACCAATTAAAAAGAACAAATATATCAATAAAATCCCATACGAGGATATTATTACTTGTAACAAAAAAATGTTTGCTGTTAAACTAAAATGTAAAGAAAATAATAATTTAAGAATTTGTAATAACAAAAATATAATAGATATTAGTAATACTACCTGTATCCCACAACTACTTAAGAGCAAACCAGCAGAATGCACGTTAATTAATAATCAACACATTCCTTCAGTAGAAGTCATAACACCAGGTATAATTTTACTTAATCAATACAAAGGTTCAATCGAAATTGACAGCCAGAATATCACCCTTGACGGGTCATACGCAGTACAATACCATAATTCTACAGTTTTCATAGATAATCAGAAATACTCCTTTAACGAGATACTTACCAATAAGCCATTGCCAGCCATATTACAGTCAAATATTCCCTCAAATAAAGAAGAAGAAATACTTAGCTTAGAGATGATGAAAGAACTCCATATTAATAATACAAAAAAGTTAAATTCATTACAGACAGCCCATGCAACAGCCTTAATAACAAATTTTTCGCTAACCATAATTAGCATTATTTTAATAGCAGGAGTAGTCATCAAATTAACCATAGAAACATTTATTAAAACGAAACCAATAGAGCCATCGAGTTACAAAGTCGACGTCAATGTAACCGACAGCAAACGGGTCGCAACCCAAGAAACGCCTGCAGATTCCTTAACCGTATGCTATTAGTTTGAACGAACGGGGACGTCCGTTTTTAGCGGCGGAGGAGTTAGCACCACTTAAGTTATACCCACACCCGTAATGCAATTGCAACATCTCAGATGCTGAATAAACAAACGCAACAATGTAAGCAATAAACATCCGCCATGCGCCGATGTAAAGCAATTGTAAAAAATGCTGAACCTAGCTTTAGCAATAAAAATCAATATCCAAATATACTGACACTTCGATCAGCAAAATTAGCTTTATCAATAAATATAAGTTTAAGTAATAAACATCCGCCATGCGCCGATGTAAAGCAATTGTAAAAAATGCTGAACTAGCTTTACCAATAAAAATCCCAATATCCAAACATACTGATACTTCGATCAACAAAATCAATAAGCAATAAACATCCGGCATGCGCCGATGAAATCAATTATCAAAAATGCTGACACAAGTAGAAATAAGCTATATTAAGGACAGATTTAGTATTAAGTTTTGAGTTGTAAATTGGAATTCGAAGAATAAAGGTCTTTCGACCAAGAAAACTTGTGTTTTTTCTCATCGTCCAATCTTTCGGACGATAACTTATACAAATTGAACAAATGGATTTTGATTCTGCATATTTAAATGGTGGGTTATCATCAGAAGTATACTGGACAAAATAAAGTATGTAAATTGCAAAAAGCACTTTATGGTTTAGGAGAAAGTCCACGAGCCTGGTACGAGCACCTTAACAAATTTATGGAAAATATTAGGCTTCATACGAAGTAATTATGATTATTGTTTGTATGTTTAAAATCAAAATAAAGACCCAATATACATTTTGATATTTGTTGATGATATGTAAAAAATGTAAAAGAAAGTTTAAAGAAAAATTTTGCAATGAAAGATATGGGCAAAGTGAGTAATTATATTGGCATCGATATAAACTATAGCAATGATAAAAGCAAAATGACATTAAGTCAAACGAGGTATATTGAACCATTAGCGATAAAATCTAGAAAATACAAAGATGTATGATACTCCAATGCAAAGTAAATTGAAAGAATAAAATATAGAAATTTGATCGGTGAGCTATTATACCAGAGAATGTTAATGCAATGAGAAGGTGCAAATGTTACTGTGAGCTTTTTTTAGTACAATTGAGATTTGAAAGATTTGAAGTAAGGGAATTTAGCACACCGAGTTTATAGACGCCTCACTGACTTTTGCCCACACAAAAATTAGAAACACCACACATCTTTCACCTCAACACACAACACATTTCTCACCTCGAGATTAAACCAATTAAATTTTTACTATTTTTGAAATAATAAGCGAATACGTAAAATTTATTACATAATTTCTTTTCAATTACATTAAAAAAAAAAACGATTTAAAAAAAAAATGTATAAAAAAAAGTTTGCGCCGGGAATTGAACTCGAGTCTAACATGTGGCGAGGAAAAATAGGCGGTGCGTTTATTTCTTCGAATGCTTATTTTTTGACCATTTTGTTACTTTTGAAATGATAAGCGGATACATAAAATGTATTACAAATTTTTTTACGATTACATTAAAAAAAAAATTTTAAAACGAAAAAAAAAATTTGTGCCGAGAATTGATGGCGAGTCACGTGGGGAGGATAAATACGCAGAGCGTTTATTTCTGCGCCTGCGTTGTGAACAAAAGGTTTTGTGCATGCGCGCGACGCGAATAAATTTTAATAAAGTTCTGAAAGTAATTCATGAAGTTTTTCATTACACACATATGTACATACATAAATGAACGTATACTTTATATGTAAATAAATGATGGTATATGATAATATACTTACATAAGTACATAATATGTATGTACATATCAATAGGTGGTAATTTCATTCAGAAAAAAAGAACGATTTAAGATAAATCAACACTTGTTTTATATTGTATGTGAATTTATAGTTTATGTATTCAATATTATTTACATACATATGTATGTATGCATGTACATTTGTATATGAAAAACAATAATGCACAAGAGCAAGAACATCATCTTCCTTTCATACATATGTACATGTATGCCCAATAACCTTGACTTATGTATGTGCACATGTCACAGCACATCACATTCTTACAAGAAATCAAATACACATACGCACTAGTGAACGAGTTTCTTCCTAACAAGTGCAAAAACAATTCTGCTCTATGTATGTATATATACCCACTTTATGTCCTAGCATATAAACATACATATGTATATACCTACTTGCCTTCTAAACTTCCTACAAAATAATTGTATTCATATGTTACTACATCCATGAATGTTCATACATTCATGCATATATGCGCGAGCACAGAGCTCCCTTCTTGCTTCCGTGTACTTTTGTCTTTCACCAGTCGATATTCCTAATATATATTATACTTACAAAAACACAATACTTTGATAGACGCAAAAGCAACAGCAAGCACAACGCGATGGCCGCTTTGCCACCACACATTCTAAAATGTTCTAGAACACAACAAAAACACATACCTAACATGCGCATGTCGCCCGAAGCTAAAATCTAAGCCTAGCGACTACAAAAACAAACATTAGTAGACGCAGTCGCAGCGGCCATGATTCTATTAGCGACGGCGCTGAACAATTTAGAACAAAAACAAAAAGTTCATTCATAAGTTCGAGCTCATATTTCAATTTCATTCATAAAACGAGCCGCCCATATGCCCATTTTCGCGACCATTCGAAAATAGTCAATATTGGAATATTTCGCGTGGAATTATTTGCCAATATTTGATAAATCTTAAATTTTTGTCATGTCGAGTGGCCGCGGCTCCCTATGTATGTATGCACCCTTATATGTATGTAAATATGTCTTCTAACTGTGCGACAGTCGCGAGTTAGTGCGACTTCCACCGAATCACACATTGCTGTCCGCAAAGCCGCATATATGTACCTTATGATCAGAAAGTACCGGGAATGTTTAAATTAAACAAAACAGAGTTAAATTTAAGGCAAATTTATATTATCTCCTTCAAAATATGACCCGTCTGAAGCAACACACATGTGCCAACGTTTAACCCAGTCCTCCAAACACCCCCGGCAGGCCGATTTGTATTCTCTTTGATCAGTGCGATGGCGCGTTATCATCATGCAAAATCTGAGAATTGTTTGCTCACATTTCCGGCGGTTTGCAACACACAGCATCTCTCTAAGGTTTCAAAACGGATAAATAATATTCTCTATTGACTGTCTGGCCCGATGGAAGGTACTCATGGTGGACTATGCCTTGGCAATCGAAGGAATCAGTCAACATCACCTTCCCGGTTCTTTTTGCTCATAGGGTATACATATCCCATCTTTTCACTGGCGGACAAGAAGACGGTCGCAGTTGTTGTTTTTTATATGCATACATTTTGCTTTCGTTGAAGGTTTGTATATATTTGTATACATATGCGTGTATGCGCGTTTGGCTTTCTGGATGCATCCATGGATATTAGAATATTTTCTCATCAATATGTGTATGTAAGTAGTTCAGATTTGACTGAAGAGATTAAATATAGGAATGCATATTCATATGATTGCCTTTATGGCTGTTTTACATATAAATTAATTCAAAAGAAGTATGAATAATGTTATATAGAAAATAAATTTCTAGATAACAGGTATTAGAAAAACCTGAATACACTATTTTAAATCAATTCTAATTAAACCAAATACAAAAAATTAAATAAAAATATCGAACAAAGAAAACTGTGTACAGGATTTGAACCTGAGTCAAATATGGGACGATGTTCTACATATAAAACACGTTTTTCACGATTGCGCTAATCTATAATTACTAATGAACTTTTCTAAATCACTCATTTATTCGATTCGCAGTTTTATATGCACATATTCTGCGTTAGTTGAAAGTTTGTATGCGCAATTATATGCATATGCATGTGTGTATGCGCGTTTGGCTTTCTGGATGGATATTAGAATGATATTTTCTCATCAATATAATTTGGATTTGATGAAATAGATTACAGACATATGTACATATTTTCTGTTTTGATTGATTTATATAAAAATCAGGTCATATTCAGTATGAACTATTTTATACCGAAAAGAAATTTCCATTTATAAAATACAAAAAAAATAGTATTTTAAAGAAATTTTAATTAAAATAAACTCAAAAATTTTACCAAACTTTCCTGGTTTGAATTGTAAAAAAAAAATGTGCAAGAAAAAAAATATGACTTCAGGACTTGAACCTGAATTAAATACGTGCCAAAAAACAAAACGAATAATTCCGCCGACTTCAGCTTCTGCACCACAAATTAACTGCCGTGCGGCCTTCTTAATCGCTTCGATTTCCTTAGTAGTGTGCCGAAAAAAGTAAATATAGAAACCCTCCACTCGCGTCACTCGCGTGGTAAATATCTACAATTCCCACCTCGTGAGGAAAGTTGAATTTGAAATTACCTTAGTTTGAATCTACAAATTAGAACTCGAAAAAAGCTCATTTAACATTTGCTCCTTTAGTCCAGTCAAAAGAGACAAACAAAATAGCCAACTAAGTAATTTTAGGAGTATGCGTTTTGGTTTTATTATGTAAAACCCATCACTGTAAACTTAAATTTGAGTTTTCGGGGTCGGGGGTTGTATCCCGCGGCCGCCATCTTGGAAATAAGGGTGCAACTGGTTTTTGCGATTATCTCGTGAATTTCGAAAGTTACGAAAATTTTGTAAAAACTTTCAAAACTTTTTATTGTAAAATTAATCATAAAGAAGTTATAAACAAAATTACGCGAAAAATTAAGGGATGAATTTTTTTCAAGGGTAATAACTTTTTTTTATTGAATTTATGGAAAATATACATCAGAGCTTTTTTATAGAGCATTCTTTTGTGAACATTTTTGTCCATAAGTTTTTTTCGCTATCTTTATTTAGTCTTATGATTTTGAGCTGCTAAGCGCAGCAAGCATTACATTAGCGAAGCTCGTACATGATTACACAGGCCGACAAAATTTAACCAACATTCAGACCCAGAAACCAGACTATATATTTCCGAAGGTTTATGATGCGCTGAATCCAAATCTGACCTCAGAATTGCTCTATCAGTTCTGGTTTTCGATATATCCTAACCTAAAAGTGCAAAAAACACCGTTTTTGCCCATATTTGAGGTTATGTAGCCTTGCAGATGTTTTCTTTCACCAAAATTAAAGGATGGCATCTTTAAATAAAAGCCTTATTTTTTCAAATGGCGTTGAGTTTGCTCAAATATCATTTTTTTTCGCAGAGATATCGCATTTTGAAACTTTAATGTTTCTAAATTTTCCAACACCTGAAAATCGATTGAGATAACATAGACATGATATAGTCGATTACTAATTTTCTTGAATTGAGTCTTATTTTTCTTAAAATTTTGTCTCACACCATAAGTGTGCTGACTCACCACACCCCTACACTTGCTTGCGGTATGGTAGGGGTGGTTTCTAGGGGCTAGGGCTGTGTCTGACTCGGTACCCGTGGGTTAGATAGTGTAGGGGTTTGGTGAGTTAGCACACTTATGGTGTGAGACAAAATTTTAAGAAAAATAAGACTCAATTCAAAAAAATTAGTAACCGACTATATCATGTCTATGTTATCTCAATCGATTTTCAGGTGTAGGAAAATTTAGAAGCATTAAAATTTCAAAATGCGATATCTCAGCGAAAAAAAATGATATTTGAGCAAACTCAACGCCATTTGAAAAAATAAGGCTTTTATTTAAAGATGCCATCCTTTAATTTTGGTGAAAGAAAACATCTGCAAGGCTACATAACCTCAAATATGGGCAAAAACGGTGTTTTTTGCACTTTTAGGTTAGGATATATCGAAAACCAGAACTGATAGAGCAATTCTGAGGTCAGATTTGGATTCAGCGCATCATAAACCTTCGGAAATATATAGTCTGGTTTCTGGGTCTGAATGTTGGTTAAATTTTGTCGGCCTGTGTAATCATGTACGAGCTTCGCTAATGTAATGCTTGCTGCGCTTAGCAGCTCAAAATCATAAGACTAAATAAAGATAGCGAAAAAAACTTATGGACAAAAATGTTCACAAAAGAATGCTCTATAAAAAAAAGCTCTGATGTATATTTTCCATAAAATCAATAAAAAAAAAGTTATTAAAAAAAAAATGCATCCCTTAATTTTTCGCGTAATTTTGTTTATAACTTCTTTATGATTAATTTTACAGTAAAAAGTTTTGAATGAAAGTTGTAGATAATATTATTATCTACAAAAAAGTATTTAACAAAATTTTCGTAACTTTCGAAATTCACGAGATAATCGCAAAAAACTAGTTGCACCCTTATTTCCAAGATGGCGGCCGCGGGACACAACCCCCGACCCCGAAAACTCAAACTTAAGTTCACAGTGATGGGTTTTACATAATAAAACCATAAACTCGCATACTCCTAAAATTACTAAGTTAAATCTTCTTTTGACTGGACTACTTCTCATTGCATTAACATTCTCTGCTGGTACGACACTGAATTTGCTGTTAAGGGTGTGAAAAATTGGATTGAGCTTTGAGAGTCGTGAGACCAGCTAACCGCAAACGCTGTAGCTATGCTCGGAGTTTCGAAGACTTGGCTTTCTGATGTTTGCATGAAGGAGATATGCTTGCGTTGACCAGAGGAAGTAAGAGCTTTTATGTTTGACGAAATATTTTTTGTAATAGAAGAAGGTGTAATAGTGGATATAAGATCTTGAAATGCTTTTTTCTTTGAAGTCTTGAGCTCTCGCGTAAATAAAGAATTTGCTTTTTTAAACATAACCAGATTTTCATCTGTCATGTTTTTCTTAAACTTTGCCAATGCACTCTGCCTGCTTCTTCTAAGAATATAAAGTTGATTGATCCAGTAAGGACGTTTGGTGCATCCTTGTGGAATAGACAAATGAGCAGCTGTTCTAATAATTCGTTTAATTGTGGCTGCTTCAACATTAATATTACTCAAGCGCGGCATTCGATTGCATAGATCTAGCGAAACAGAAAAAATTTGTTTCCAATCGGCTTGGTGTACAAGAAATTTTGATAACACTGTGCGACAGTGAAAATATACTTTTATAGAGACCTAGTACAACTTGTAGGTATAGTAAAACTAAGAAACATGGTATAGGAGAAATTTCCAATACACCCCCAAAATCTCATTTTATGGCCATAAAACCGTTTTTCAGTAGGTTGATGTGAACAATCACTCCTAACTTCGCCAATTTCCATCCGATTTCGAATTTGTTTTTTTAGTTCGAAAGAACAAAAACAAGCCTTTTTGACAGTGTGTTGACAATTTTTCTGAAATGACAACTGACGAGACTGTAGACGGAAGTATTTGGAATTTTTTTATTTTTTCTCTATTTTTTCAACTTTGACATAATTTTTACGATATTATCCGATATTGAGGATTTTTTTTAGTACACTGCTGTTATAGTAAACTTAATTTTGCATCGAATGAGCTATATTTGACTGTAATTGAATTAAAATTAATAGAGTTGTGTGGGTTTTAAGATTTTTTCTTTTTTTTACTACGAGATTTGGTATGCGTTTCGAAGCATGAAAATGATAACAAGTGTCATTATAAACACATAATACTTCTTGGAGTATTGTGCAGTGCACCACTGTACGGTATGGTATGGTGCGGTACGGTGCAGTACACAACGGAACTGGTTCCAAACTTAAAAATGCATTGGAAACGGCCCTTTGGAGTTTAGTATGGTACGGTACATTTGCCATTCTCTTCATCAGTTTTGAATACTTCTCTGTAAGAAATTCGATCATCATCATTCATCTTAAGTCGTCATCAACTAAATTCCATTGTTTAAATCGAGAAGCGAGCGTTTCAGATTGTCTTCCCGATAGAAGTAAATCACGAGAAAGATCCTGAAAATCTGAATTTTATACAATGTGTCGTTCTGAAGACTTAGAACTAGACGGAAAGTACTCTTCATCATCAGATTTATTGTTATCAGTTTGATCATCATAAGCAATGAGTTGAACTTCCTTCAGTTCATGACCTGCAGTTGAGTCAATCATATCGTCCAAGACTACGGGGTTCTTAACAGTTGCAACATCAGCATACTTTATGTGCTTTCGAGTTTTATAATGATGACCGTTTACGTCCGTTTTACAAAAATAACAATCATCTGGTTTATGATAAGGCTGATAATGCCACATCATCGGAGAATATTGAGAAATTCGACTTTTCTGGCAACGTTTTGATTTATATCTCTTGAATTTCAATGAAACAAACAATAAAGCTTTGACGTTTTAATAAGGTTAAATTATAATAACAAACTTCTTTTGTTAATCAATGTACAGTGTGAACTTTGGTACACTTGGGAGCTTTTTCATATTTCTATTGAAAAAAAAATGTGCTATAATATGTCAGATATTTTCGTAAGTTCTAACCAGTTCTGTTGTATGCAGTACAGTGTACTCTTATGTATACATATATACTCCAATAAATATTACGTATCTATAAAAACGCATCAAAACACGTCCTTATTCCCATTTAGCGTAAGCTATACCTACATACCAAATTAGTAAAAAAAAAAATAAAATCTTAAAACTCACACAACTCTATTAATTTTAATTCAATTACAGTGAAATATAGCTCATTCGACGCAAAATTAAATTTACTATAACAGTAATGTACTAAAAAAAACCCTCAATATCGGATAATATCGTAAAAATTATGTCAAAGTTGAAAAAATAGAGAAAAAATAAAAAAATTCCAAATACTTCCGTCTACAGTCTCGTCAGTTGTCATTTCAGAAAAAATGTCAACACACTGTCAAAAAGGCTTGTTTTTGTTCTTTTGAACTAAGAAAACAAATTCGAAATCGGATGGAAATTGGCGAAGTTAGGAATGATTGTTCACATCAACCTACAGAAAAACGGTTTTATGGCCATAAAATGAGATTTTGGGGGTGTATTGGAAACTTCTCCTATACCATGTTTCTTAGTTTTACTATACCTACAAGTTGTGCTAGGTCTCCATAAAAGTATATTTAATTTTTTTTTTTTTGTCACACCGTGTAACTATTTTACAAGGTAGGTGTTTATGTTGGAAAGAGAAGTAACAATAGGAAACTGGTCACTCTTGTGTAACTCGTCTAGGCTAGAGCAGGAGACTTTTGGAGCAGAGGAAATAGAGGAAATGGTGGTGAAAAATGGGTGGGGGAGCAATCGTTTGAAGCAGCAAGGTTATTGTTTTTTAATGGATTTTGATGCATGCTCCATGCATTGAAGTCTCCTAACAAAGTTATTGGCGTGGAAAAGTTTCTAAGTATATTATTTATATCTCTGCTGGTAAAATTTTTTTCAGGGGAATGTAGAAACATATAATAGTTATTTTAGATTCAGGCTAGAGCCCGAACATTTGAAATAACTGGCATAATTTTATGTTGCAGGTGATTCTTTACAAACAAGGCAACGTATTGCTTGCCAGAGGTATTAATATTTATATAAACATTTGTTTACAGGGACGTATGTTTCTTGAAGAGCGATTATGCCCGGGTAAGAAGGGCTTACTGTTCCATTGTAATATTTTCATGGTTGATTTCTTGAAGTGCCAGTTGGGCTATTGGCTATTGGCAATTCGAACTGAGAAGATATGATGAAAGAAATGAAGAAATCTGTGGAACGTAGTCCAGTGAGATGAATTGAAGGTAGGAGACAAATTCTTCTACTGGGAGTTGTGGAGTATTAGTTGAATTAGATGAGTTTGTTAAAGTGGGTGAGTTATCAGCTGGCTTCGTTTAGTTGGATGAATTATGGGTTAGAGTTAAATAAGGTGAGTTGGTTGAGTATGGTGGATAATTGACTAAGCCATTTGAGTGGGTTAAATAAAGTGAGTAAGATGAGTTATCGACTGAGATTGCATTTTTGTTATTACTATTGGGTTGGCGGCCGCCATAGCCGAGTGGGTTGGTGCGTGATTACCATTTGGAATTCACAGAGAGAACGTTCGGAGTCGGCCTGAAACTGTGGGTCCCCCCATTTGTGGAACAACATCAAGACGCACACCACAAAAAAGAGGAGGAGCTCGGCCAAATACCCAAAAAGGGTGTACGCGCCAATTATATAATATATATATATATATATATATATTGGGTTGGCAACTAAGTAATTGTGGATTTCACTCATAGATGTCTTCAGTTGAATTTTTAGGCTTGCAGAGGTAGTATAAATGTAAAACACTTTTTGTTATTTGATAGTTGGTAATTCTGCATTTCAATCAGTAAAAATAGTTTTTTGATCGGTTGCGTAGCTTTCGTTTGTCGTTCGTTAAAAATTTGAAAATCAAAAGGAGCATTTTCGCCATATTTTGCGTTTTTATTTCCGCAAAGGGAAAACGACATCACAAGCTCATAAAAAGTTATATGCTGTTTATGGTGACGAAGCCTTAAAAGAAAGGCAGTATCAAAATTGGTTTGCCAACTTTCGTTCTGGTGATTTTTCACTCAAAGATGAAAAAGGCTCTGGTCGTCCAGTTGTCGCCCTATTCAAAGCAATAATCGATTCGGGTCGTGACAGTACAACACGTGAGATTGCGGAGAAGCTTCATGTAGATATCCGGGATCTTGGAGGGCTGTGAGGGTTGTGTTCATACCCAAGGCTGGCAAGAGCTCACATGTCTCCCCTAAGGACTTTAGGCCAATCAGTCTCTCATCTTTCTTGCTGAAAACCCTTGAGAGGTTGATTGACCTACACATAAGAAGCGGAGTTCCTCGGGGGCGTTTGTCGCACACCCAACATGCTTACTGTAAGGGCAGATCAGTGGAATCTGCTCTGCACACAATTGTTAAAGATATTGAGGAATCTCTATATCAGAAAGAACTCGCAGTTGGCGCCTTCCTCGACATCGAGGGGGCTTTTAATAACGTCCTCCCGGAGGCAATCACGAAAGCTCTGGGTAGGCTGGGGGTCGGAGCCGACCTTTCCAGATTTATCTACAGAATGCTCAGCGACAGAACGGTCGTGGCAGAGTGGGGCGGCGTCTCTCTCCGCCGGCAGGTGAGCAGAGGCACGCCGCAAGGCGGGTTCTCTCACCATTCCTCTGGATCATTGTTATCAATGACTTGCTGGAGGAGCTGGTGAGGAGGGGCTGTAGGGTGATTGCCTACGCGGATGATGTGGCATTAATTGTTAGAGGAAAGTTTATAGATACCCTGTATGATTTAATGCAGGGATATCTGAACGTAGTTGTTCGATGGGCAGCAGATTGCGGCTTATCAGTGAATCCTCGTAAGACGGAGCTCGTCCTTTTCACGAGGAAATACAAAATACCCAGAGCTCAGCTCCCCTCAATGGGGGGCGCTCCGCTGGTGCTTTCTGACAAGGTGAAGTACCTAGGTCTAATCCTTGACAGAAAGCTGACATGGAAGCCCAACATTGAGGAGAGAGTAAGGAAGGCAACAATCGCCTTGTATGGGTGCAAAGGCGCAATTGGCAAAAGGTGGGGCCTCTCGCCCAGAGTCGTATTCTGGCTCTATAATACCATAATAAAGCCAATTCTGTTATATGGAGTCACTGTCTGGTGGAACTCACTAGAGAGAACGACATCAGTCAAAAAGCTAGAGAGAGTCCAGAGGTCTGCACTCATTGGAATCAGTGGGGCGCTTCGAACTACTCCTACTCTGGCGCTTAACGTAATGTTAAACGTGGTACCGATAGACATCGCAGGCAGAACTGCCGCTGCTCGTACCGCAATCAGACTGATGGGCTTGGGCTATAAGCTCAACCTCACATATGGGCACTCAAGCATCCTCAGAAACTTTGAGTTCATCCCCTCGTCGACGGACCAGTGTGTGCCTTCGCTAAGTCCAAGTGGAAGTTTCTCCACCCATATTCCACCAAGGGAGGAGTGGACCGGGGGCAACACCTGGGGACAGGGCCTCGTTAACCTGTTCACGGATGGCTCGAAGTTGGACGGTAGGGTTGGAGGAGGAGTATTCTGCAAAGAGCTCCCCATCAAACTCAAATTCAGGCTACCGGATCACTGCAGTGTGTTCCAAGCAGAGGTGGCCGCAATTAAAGAAGCAGCTGACTGGCTACTTACTAGCGTAACAACTGTTAAGAGGGTAAATATTTACTCCGACAGCCAAGCGGCCATCAAGGCCCTAGGCTCTATTATGGTGCATTCGAAGCTGGTCAGGGAATGCCTGGTCTCACTCTCGATTGCATCAGAATTCTTCGACATAAAGATAATTTGGGTACCTGGTCACAGTGACATTGCAGGAAACTGCGAAGCCGACGAGCTGGCCAGACAGGGGACCTGTGGCATTGGCATTTGGCATTGCAAACTCCAAGAAGTTGCTTGATCGATATAAATTTTTTCGCTGTGTTGTTGTGATTTACGAAATTTAGTAGATTCCCATCTCTTAGCTCGGATATGTTGTCAATTTCCGTACTGATAATAATTAAAGCTTTATGAATAGAAAAACATGAATATGTTGTTAGTGGTTTGTTTTGATCTAGTGAACTTGCCACTCTTTTTTTATTACGGGAGGTAAGTTTTGAGAAAGTCTTTTACGTTTATTTTCTGAACGTGCCATTAATAACCCAAATCTGTTGTCCCAAATAGGTGTCCCCGTAGGGGCATTTTCACTACTTTGCTTACGTTAAACCAATATTCAGAATTTCTACACGAAGTGCGAAAGTGAAAAATAAAAGACTTTAGCAAGTAACGAGAAAATATAATAGAGAAAAAAGTCTCTAATATTCAAAAAGAGAGACTGTAAGCACAAGCGAATGCAACGAGTTTCATTCGATGACTAGATTGATTTCCGACGAGCAAGGTCAACCGTGGATGCTATCCGAAGTGGGGGAAGCTCCTCCATGAAATATTGCGCAGTCATCACATTGGATGTAAAGAATGCTTTCTATTCGGCAAAATGGTCTAACATAATGCTAGCCCTAAAACTTTTGAAAGTGCCATGTTATCTCTTGCGCATCATCAGAATCTATTTCAGCAACGTGTTCTACAGTACGATAGTGATAATGGGCCAAAAAAGTACGAAGTTACTGGTGGGGTCCTTCAGGGATCGGTCTGGGGCCAAAACTCTGGAACGTTGTGTACGACGGGGTCTTAAAACTGAAACTTCCCGATAAGGTGGAGATCGTAGGATATGCTGATGATATTGCGCTGGTAGCTGTAGACAAGCGGTTAGATCAGCTGGAAGCAAAATATAATGATGCAGCATCGAGAGTACAGCGATGGCTCGGTAATGCGGGATTGGAGCTGGCAGCCCAGAAAACAGAGGCCGTGCTTATAAGCGCGCGGAAGCAAAAAAGAATTATGAGGATCACGATTGGCGGACACGAAATATTTTCACAGGAGGCGATTAAGTATCTCGGAGTCATGCTCGACACGAGGCTAAGCTTCAAGCAACATCTGGCAGCAGTTAATTGTAAAGCAGCGGCTGTCAATGGTAGCAATATGCACTTTATAAATATAAAGCCTATTCGTTGATTACAAAGCTTTTGGTACCTATGCTAGCAGTTTTACGGTGGAGATGAACTGTTTTAGACAAACCGACGACAGACACAGATGCTTGAGCCAAACACTCACAACAGTACGAGTACCGAACTGAACGCAAGACAATAGTTTGTGAGCATCGGACTATTGCATTTTCTCCGTTGCTTCATTCCCCCCACAAACGCTTTCGAAGACAGTGGGAGGAGTGAATACTATCGATGGCGTAAAATCCCCATACGCCCACAGGAGCGGAACCTGGACGCAGGAACCTATTGTGTCATTAGACATAAACGCGGCTTCACCTTGAAGCGCAATTTTCAAACAAAAAGAACAAATCTATATGTAAAGATGTATACAAATCATATGGTCTTATCAAATGTACGAATCTATTCTCTACGCAAGCAAATGTAAGCTAACGTAAACTACATTTTTTCACACTTGCGTGTAACTCTCTCCCTCTCAGGCATATTAATTAATTTGCTACTCTTAACTTGTTGAGACGGTGGTAGGAAGGTAGTGTTTCGAGTGTAATGTGTCTTGAAAAAGTCAAATCGATGATGGTGGCCCTTAGAGTTGTTGACTTATTAACGTCTGATGCACAATCGAAATTGAACATATCTTAAATGAATTTGATAAATGTTTCGTAACTTTTCACGTTTGTGTAAATGCAACTTGATCAATTCAGTATATATCCATACAAAATATCTATTAAACAAATAAAACAAAAGTTTTCTTTTGAAAAATACAACAATTCCATCAGTATTTTCTTATGACGTTGTCACGTTAAACTATCTTCAGTAAACCGACTTTACAGACAACCTTTTTTTTCATTGCCTTGTTGTAGCGCGCTACCCTGAAGAGGAAAGTCAGCCTTCCAAGTTGAACCTGTTTCTTTTTATCACCTCTCGCCGTGGGACTACCGTGAAGTATTATTTCTAGTATTATTTCGCGGATAGGGAAGGCGATCAGCCGCCGCTGCTGTGCGGCAATATTTCCAGTTCTATGATGTTTTTCTTTTGCAGAACGAAAGACCGAGCATGTGAAGAATATATAGTGAACATCCTCTATAACGTTTTCGTAGCAGTAGCCGCAATAGGAATTGTCGTCGTGGTTAAACCTGTATAAATATGCTTTGAAGCATCCACGTCCAATCAAAAACTCAGTCAGGTAAAAGTCCACTTTTGCATGTGGCTTCGTTAGCCAAAGCTTTAGGTTTTTTTGTTTTTGGTATGCGGACCAGAGAAGGCAGAATCTTCTAAAGATATGTATGAGCCGGCTCATACGCATGCCCGATTCACTTGCAATATACCCATCTCTTTTTTTTTGAACCAAGTTACGCTAGTGGCTATGGACTAAACCACATATCGCCTCGCTGTTCTGCTCTTTCCCACAGTACTACCAGTTAAGATATTCCCTCGAGGGGGCAGAATGTGATTATTCACTCATTATGTCTGCGCTCACTAGCGTCGCGTCTTAGCCTTGGCATAATTTTTGAGGCTACGTTACAGCCATAGTTCCAGGTTTCTTCAGATTCTAGCATGTATTGTACTAAGCTAGCAGCTGCTCTCGCCGATATATGGGCGCCACATGCTTCGTTCCCCGTCAAATCTACAGCATCCTAGTAGGGTATGCTCTATGGTTCCATATTTTCCTTGGCAGTATAGGCAAAACGGAGAGTCTATGCGTTTTTTTTTTAACAAATACTGCCTGAAACAACCATGATCAGTTAAGAACCAAGTCAGCATAAAATTCACGTTTCCAAGTGTTCTCCGGATCCGGGGATCATAGTGAAAGTGGTTCTTCCCTTCCCACTATCGTTCCATTTGGTCTACCAGTGTTGCAAAGCGGTATCATCGATCCTCTGTAGGACGTCCCTCAGTAAAACTTTGTTATCAGATACCCACGCGTTTTTGTATGCAGGTATTTTTGTTTCATTTTGCATATTTCGAGATGGACTCTGTCTGCAAGTATCCTAGTTGCTTCATCCGATATGGTCCTGTACCAGCCTGCCTCAGGTAGCTGGGATATTTGACTACATCGCCCCATACTTTCACAGCGTAAAACATGATCGAGTTGCAGACGCTTATCAACAATGCTCTAATTTGTTGGTTTGGTCCACCCACATTGGGCATCATTCGCAATAAAGCCACGCATTGTTTCACAGCTTTCGAGCTTGCGTACCCCAGAACCTTAGTCTCTTGTCGATTATCGCCGCTAGATGTTTTATAAATACCAACCGCCTATGTTATATTGTGCCTGCCAACCTTTATTTGAAGATTTTGAACTTTTCGTCGTGAGCTTATGAGAACCAATTCGGTTTTAAGGTCAGCTAGTCTTAGTTCTCTGACGGTGTCGTCCACCCCTTTTGAGAACAACGGGCCTTTTTTTACGACTACCACAGCTAGTTCAGCTACATATGCGATAATATTAGCTTGTTCGTGCTTTTGAACGATTGGAACTACATCGTACATGATGCTCCATAGAACCGGGCCTAATACTGAGCCATGAACTGCTCCAGTTACCCTATAGCATTTGGGGCTTTCGTCTGTATCATACCATAGGGTTCTGTTTTCAAAGTATGATACCATTAGCTTTAGCAGATAGTTTGGCATATATATATTCTGATCCCATTTATCTTTATTGAAAACATTTCTGACGTCCAAAGCCACATACTTCCAGGATCGCATCTATTGTAATTCGATGCTTTCTAAAGCCGTATTGGCGAGTTGACAGACCAGTATGGCTTTCTGAGTACTGCTCTAGACGGTTGCAAATTATTGCTTCTAGCACTTTGCCAGCGGTGCCCAGCATACAGAGCATCCTGTATAATGAAGGATCTTCTGGAAGTTTTCCATGCATCGACAGTATGACTAGTCGCTGCTGCTTCAATTTCACAGGAAAAAACTCCGCTTCTAATGCACGTTGGGCACATGTTCCGAAAAACATATGATTTCACTTGCAATGCTTTCTTCATCACGGCGTTAGGTATTTCATCAAGACCCGGTGCTAAGTGCAATTTAATCCCTTTGCAGGCCAGTTCTGTTTCGTCTTGGTTCACTTCGGGCACTTCGTCCTCGTTATCAGTGAGATCCCTTCTTGATCTCACCTTGATCCGGGAGGAGATTTGTTACTATGTGTAGCATTTTAGCATATGGTGACAGCATGCTAGTACTCGCATTCTGGAATTTTTTGTAACAATTTTATAAGTATTACCCCTTTTCCAGTGCTAGGCGTTTGGCTTTGTATTCTGCCCTCAGTTGTGCCCCTCTGGCCTATTTTTTCTACGCTGATGCCTTCTCCGAAGTTGTGGCATTCGCCTCTCAAATACGCGATGTCGTCATTCCACCAATAATTGGGTGCACTCCCGTTTACCTCAGCATTTACGAGGCATTGCAGTATCGCACGCAACTGATAGTTGGCGAATTATGCAGTTATCTGGTTTGCTGTGCGTCTAGCTTCCTCTATTTTCTCTAGAAAGTACAAGCGCAATCTATGTTGCTGGTTTTCCAACCTCGTTTTTGTACTCTTTCGACGTGTTTTCGCATTTGAAAGCGTTGTGTAGGACTAGCAAAGGTCAGGTCTATGGTAGATCTGCCTCTGCCATTGTCGAAGGTACTCGTATTGCTCCAATTTAGTAGTACTAAGTTGTTGCCGAACAGCCCCATTGAGTGGCCTATGCATTAAAATTGTCTGCAACTACTATCAATGCTTTCTCTCTGAGGGCTTTGGTCAACCGCTAAATGCTAAAAGTCATTCATGGTGTAGTTTGGGGATATATAGCAGCTACAAAGAAAATTCCCTTTATTTTGGCGATTACGAATCCGTTATATTTCTGGGGCTGGATCTCAAAGGAGTAGTTGTCGCAGTTCATTATGGCTGCGTTGCCGTGTTCATCAGATACCCACCGGTTGCTATCTGTTTTGATGAGGTACGGTTCGCTCAAAAGAGCGATATCAATTTCTTCCTCATTTAGCGTTTGGCTGAAGAGATCTTGTGCAGCTTCACAGTGATTAAGGTTTAATTCCCGTGTGGAGTTGCCTGATCTCTCATCAGGCGTGCTCCATGGGGTATATAGGAAAGCTTTGACATCATAATAGTGACCCTCCCAGCTGGGTTAGGTTCCAACACTCAGAATCAAACTGGCTAGGTAGGAGTCCCGAACAAAAACCACAAAGGCAATGGAAAACGATGGATTAAATACTCCAGGTGGAATCCACACAAGAAGCAATCCACCCACTTCGGCGGCAGGGAGAAAAACGTTTCCCAGTCTCGGAGGGCCTGAGTTGTGAGTCTGCTTCAGTGGCGGCACGACCTCCCAAAAAAGCCGGGAAATCAAAAAGCGTGATAAGAAGGGAAAGAAGAAAACGGTGGGCAAGGTTCACGCGGCAGAAATGCTCATGCGGCTCTGTCGTCCCTTCTGCGTCTGTGTCCTCTACAAGGCCTCGATCGGCGGAAGTGACACCCACAGAAGCCACCGGTTCTCGGTGGTCACTGGCGCTCCAAAATTGTCTCGCTCTC
The DNA here is from genome assembly GCA_037575425.1 of Anastrepha fraterculus. Lineage (NCBI taxonomy): Eukaryota > Metazoa > Arthropoda > Insecta > Diptera > Tephritidae > Anastrepha > Anastrepha fraterculus. Next base: position 149,711 of record JAYXIM010000145.1, on the reverse strand, counting down.
GACGTAAGCGGGGAAAGACGGTGGCTGAAAGCAGCACACCTCCCTGCCCTGAGGCTGATTCTGATATCCGTGTCACGGCCCCCATGGTACGAGCAAGTCAATGTGACGAGCGATGGTTCTACTGACCCGCGGTCTAACCGCCGCCCCGACAACAAATCCTACTCACCTGTCTGTTCGGCGAAAATTTCGTCAGTGGAGGATGGTGAGCTGGCTCTTCGCCCGAGCACATCCAAGGGTGTGGCCAAGCCATCCTATAGCGAGAATTCTGCTGGCTCACGACAAGTGGCTGGGATTGAAGAACAGGGGCATGACCATCAGCTGACTGATGCAGAAATTAAATACTGCAAGAGGCGGCTGATGCGTTGGGTTGTTGCCTCCGGTCCTGAAGCCAACGCGAAGGGCTACGAGACAAAGGACGGCACCATAAGGGTCCTGTCCTGCCAGCGTGCCCATTGTTGATGTCATGGGCTCTTGGAACTGGAACCGTCTGAGTCTCTTCTTTGGGACAGTCACCTTCCATGTCTATCCCAAATGAGTGGCTGAGACTGTGGTTCCTGTAGTTACTGTCCCCTGACGGTGACACAGATTAACTTGCAGCATTCCAAAGCCGCTACTGCACTCTTAAGTACACGGCTTACCCAGCATTACCCCATATAACAACAGTGCAAGAGCCCTGGATCTTTAGTGGCCACCTCTGTGGCTTTAGCGCGTTGAAAGGGGCCACAGATTTAACAGGAGTTCCAGTAGAACTAGGACTGGTCTTATAGTATAATCTCATCTCACTGTGACGGATATTGAGCACTTCTGTTGTCAGGACCTGGTAGCTGCTGAGGTGTGTTTTAAGGGTAGAAGCGGATGGCTGAGTTTTGTAGTTGTTGATGTTGTAGCAGCATAAACATTCGCTGAGATTTGTGATTGCATCTGCTTATTTTCCTTACGATGCCCTGGAAGGGCCACCACCTGGGAAGACCACCAGTCTCGTAAGGTTCTGTGAGCGGTGCAGTCTGGGCCTCGTTCTCTGCTGCGATGCTAATGCGCAGCATACAATCTGGGGCAGCAGCAAATGCAATGAGCGGGGCTCTCGGCTGTTCGAGTATATCGCTTCCTCTTGCCTAAACATACACAACAGGGGCAGATAGCCTACATTCTTTACTGCTAGAAGGCGGGAGGTGATTGATCTCACCTTATCAAATTCAAAATTTGGGTGGTCAATCAAGAACTCGAGAGTCCTTGCCGAAGATTCATGCTCGGACCACATGTATATTGGGTTTCACTGTGGCGAGGAGGCACAAATGCCACTGCCCTCCAGAAACCCCAGCAAAACAGACTGGCAGAAATTGACTCCACCAAGACTTCGGAAAGAACAGGGGATTGAGGTGGCAGCGCTGCCTTAGTTGAATGTTTTGAGTCAGCCTGTCAAATTCGACCTCTCCTTGATCGGACTCCCGTTCCGTGGTGGAACCGAGAGCTCCAAACATTGAGCCACGAGTCGAGAAAACTTCTAAACCCGGCCCTCAAAACTAATCTTGCTGAGGACTGGAAACGATACCATCATGTTCAGAGGAACTAAAAGAAGCTAATTCGTGAGTCGAAAAGAGCCTGAGAGAGAATTCTGCAGCGGTATTGAATCTCTGAGTGACACGGCAAAATTGGTTAGGATCCTGAAAGGGATCCAACCGCAAAGCTGGGGTCACTAAGGACATCTGATGACTCCTTCACGGAGAAGCAAAGTTAGACATTCAGCTTGCTGATGGAATCTCACTTTCCAGCAAATCAGACAAGCATTGGCCTGCAACAGCCATTAACGAAAGAGGCTGCTGTCAGAGCTGCTACACCTTCTCGGCGTGACTGGTACCATGCCAGATCTTTGGTAAATGAAACCGCCATTCGATTTGCCATCAAATCTTTTGGCGGCTACAAGTCCTCCGGATCAGATGGCATTTATCCCGCCATGCTGAAAGAAGGCAGAGTCAGTGACTGCAGCGCTGAAGAAAATCTGCACTGCATGCCTGGCACTGGCTTATATACCACGCTCTTTTAGGATGGTGAGGGTCGCCTTCATCCCTAAGCGGGGAAAAGGTGACTACACCAGCTCCAAGAGCTTTAGATCTATCAGCATATCAGAGATCGCTGAAGGTTCCCCCACTGTTTCCATTTCAGCATGCCTATCAAAGCGGAAAATCCTGCGAGTCGGCACTACAAAATCTTGTTGCTAGGACAGAGCTACGCTATAGGCATCTTTTTGGATATAGGGGCTTTAGATAAAGCCACTTTCGGCAGTATGTTTAGCTCTGTCAGTAGACATGATGTAGACCGGGTGATGGTGACTTGGATACGTTAAATGCTAACCCCAATTGTCTCGGTGTGGGTGGAGGAGGATCTGCTGGTATCGGCCGAGGTTAATGGAGGCTGCCCCCAAGATGGTGTGCTGTCTCCAATACTGTGGTGCATGGTGATCGATCTACTGACCACCTTAAATGATACTGAAGTCTACACGCAAGCATGCGGATGACGTTGCCTGCTTGTTAACGGGCCCTTCGCTTATAAACATACATATGTAGAAAAGTACAGAAAACTCTGGATATGATTGACACTTGGTGCTGTGCGAATGGGCTATCGGCAAACCCCACCAAACTGGTATTGTCCTCTTGCTACACTTGCTAATTGTCCCGACAAAACAATAAGTTACCATAAATTGCAGACACTTAATCATTCCTGGTTCTATTGTTAATCGCTTTCTTATATATGCAACATTTGGTGCTGCCCAGAATGTGCTCTGTTTCGCTCAACCCCTTGATTTTACACACAGAGCAGCTTGGATTTGCTGTGCATGTTCGATAACATCGCGTTAGCGTTGCCTTTTCCTTACTTGCTTACTTGAAGCAATTTCCTCGCATGCTTTATGGGCAGCACTAGAGTCGCTATTTGCGTGTTATCTCGATGTACCCGCATGGACTTAACTGTGCTATCTGCTAACCCATGAATTTCTGGGAACTATTCCTTCACTGCTTGTACGACGTCATTTTTGGTAGCCGTACTTTCCAGATCTCTACATTCGACAGCGGTTTGTTCACGAAGGCTTTTTTCACTCGCCGAATCAGTTAGTATATTTCCTACCTGTTCTTTAAATTTTTTAAGCAAAAATTTGGTACAGTTAAATAAATCACTTCCATTAAGAAAACTGTAACGCAATATAAAAAAAATGTAAAATTCATGGCATAGAAAATCCCGATTGTGAATTGTATTCCCATTTTAAAAGACTCCTCGTCGTGTCCGGGTCTAAGAGAACAGTTTCAATTAATGACAGTTAGTTTACTAATGATGTCCAAAATTAAGGATGATGGAATCTCGCTAAAATTCATCCGAATAGTTAATCACTTTAAGTATAATAGGGCATCTTACCGTTGTTTTACGAGGTCATGTTCACAGTATGGCGAAACTTGGGGGCCGATCGCAAAAACTCAAGACAAGCAATTAATATATCAGCCTAGATTTGTGGCCATTGGTCCAGTTCTATCTTCTTCTTCTTAGTCTCTTTGCCAATATTGTTTTTAACGTTTGTTAGTAATATATGTACAAATGTACTTGTCCAGTCGTATTGGCTTTGTTGAAGATTTATGTTTCAAAATGAAGACTGATTTGTATCCTATTTCTGTTTAGGCTATTGATATATCTGTACATATGTTTGAATGTGTCAACTTCATATATCTAAGCTATATGTAATTGTGTGGCGTATGTCGATAGTATCTTGGGTAGGTACCAGTTCCCTTAGCTTTACGGATAAGGTAAAGAATTAGGTTCTTATTCTTAAATCAAAGCTTACCTGTACTGACCATTTAAGTGAGAAGTTAACAGGGTCCGGCACTCGAAATGTAACCAACTTCAGACTGCTTGCGCAGCTGATGCATGAGCTCAAGGACTTTAAAGTAAATAAAGTTTTTGTGTATCGCACCATTACTCGTTACAATGATAATGGTAGCATCGCGAAACATCATGGAGGTGGTCATCAAAAGACTGCAACGTCATGTGAAATAGTTCAAAAAGTAAAGAAGCGAATTGAGCGAAGTTCCCGACGAAGTGCCAATAAAATGGCGAAAGAACTGAAAATATTTGACCGTAGCATCCGCCATATACTGAAAAATTATCTCAAAGTCAAGCGTTACAAGATCCAAAAGACGCATGACCTCACACCAAAACAGCAACAAGTCAGACTTGAGAGAGCGAAGGAATGGCTTTACTTGGCCGAAAGCGGTCAACTTCCGAACGTTATGTTTTCTGACTAGAAAATTTTTCAAATTGAGCAATTCGTAAACTTCCAAAACGATTGGGTTTATTTCACCGACCGTTCGTACGAGAGGACGCAGCACTCCCCACAGGCAATGGCTGGGCCGCTGTAACCGCAGATGGGCGCTCTCCAATCGCTTTCATCGACCTTGGCCTCAAGATAAATGCGAAATATTACCGGAAAAGAAGTTATGGAGGTTGCTTTAAAGCCGTTGGCAAAAAACATTTCGGTGGCAGATCATGGACGTTTTAACAAGACTCGGCACCGTCTCACAAAACTCGAGTGAACCTAGAATGGCTAAAAACACCGTTCCCAACTTCATAATGTCCACACAATGGATATCAAATTCACCAGGCGCGAATCCGATGGACTATTCTCTTTGGGCCTTTTTGGAGAGCAAAGGGTGGACTAGAAGATTCATCAGTATCGAGGCTCTGAAAAGAGCCACTGTCCACGAGCGGGCTAAAATACCTCCAACTCACATTTGGACAGCTTGCGACTCGTTTCTGGACCTTCTCAAGGCCGTAGTCAAGGCAAAAGGTGGTCATATCGGGCAAAAGTAAATTGATTCTTAATTTTGTACTATTTTCACACATTTCTTACTTTGAATTGAATAAAAGTAATTTTTCAAATCCACGATAGACACAGCGGCTGATGGCGGTTGACATTCCAGAAGTCACCTCACAAGAAGTGCTTTCCTTAGTACGGCGTATTGCTGATAACAAAGCTCCGGGCTTAGATGGCTTCCCAAATGTAAATAACTGTGAAAGCAGCAATTAAATCAACACCAGAGGCTAAATTGTACAACACATGTCTCAACGAAGGCGTTTTTCCAAAAGTGTGGAAGAAACAGAGATTGGTACTGCTACTCAAACCAGGAAAGCCGCCGGACCATCCATCGTCATGTGGGCTAAATACACTCGGCAAAATATATTGTGAGGTGTTGCTCTGAACGGACGTGTTTTAATATGCTCGTGTCCTGCGTTGATTTTTTAGTTGACTCTTGCATTACGCAAAATTAACAAAAAAAAAGAAAAAAAAATATATATATAACTTAAATTAATTAGTTAGAAACTATATAGGCATAATAATGCCTTGTTCATGTGGCTAAAAGGTTGAAAGGGCTCAGCCTTAAGTGCAGTGCGCGAAGTCCAATGAACTTTTTCATACGCAATGTGTTGGTATCCTACCGGCTGATTTGGAACTTCTAATGAGCTCGGATAGGAGTTTCTTCTGCATTGTCTGTGCTGCTGCTCGGCTTAAATCAATCGGTTCACCCCCTCCACCTCCCATGAACGCCCTATTAACTAACGGAACTAACTCATCAAATATAAATTATATTGGTTCGCTTAATCAAAGTGATAGTGACAGTGAAACCACCAATAAGCGAGAAGTAACATTAGAATCACTATACAGCATATTGGATCCTCTTCGATCTGAGAATGCTGATGTGCATAAAGTAATCAGTGATATTCGTGAGGACAATGATAAACTTTTGAAGAAAGCTGAGAATTTGCACTCAGATGTGATTTCCTTACTCACAACTGAGGTTAATAACCTACGCTTATGCATTTTTTTTTTATTTTTTATTATTAGTATTTTCATTGCATCTAGTATAACATTACATATATATACCTACTAACGAGCAATTTTTGTGGAGTTTTGTTACAACAAATAATTTAAGTTAATCCTCAGCAAAATACAATTCATACTTTTAACTGATTTTTATTTATTTACTAGCTGACCCGGCGAAATTTGTTCCGCCCTAGAGGCAATAAAAAGGCAGATTTTTGATTTTATTAAGTTAATTTTTTTTATTAATCAAATATTTCAATGAAGCTTTAATAGATTGAACTCTTCAGTTAAGCACCTTGTGATACACGACATTTTTTTGTTTTATTATCAGGTGCAAGAACAAACAACGCAGATGGTTTTACGACCCGTGAACATGGCACATATAATTGACCATGTGAGAAACATTGATTTTCTAGATTCAGACCACAAACTTTCAAGGATTGGCCTTGTGATTTGTTAATGGTCCTGGCGAATGCAAGACGGATCGGAAAAGTCTTTTAAACTCAAACGGAAGATCGGTTGGGATCATCGGGATTCTCGGAATGAGAACTTCTTCACCTTCGAATTTTTCTTTGAGTATCATCGCGTAAATCACATTGTTCATCAATTTATTTACTACCAAACGCGTACCGTTGCAAGGTTTTGGTGGGCTTCTGTTTCGAAGCATGATTACTACGGGGCCAACCTTGAGGCGTAAATTGTGCGGTGGTAAGCCTGGCACATCCAAGGAGTTCAATTGGATAGTTGGTGGCATTTGTTACATAGTCAATGGATTTTAATGAATGCATTGTTTCAATGATATCATTTTGAATTATCTAGTGTAGGTCATCTACATCTTTATTCTTAGCCGCTAAAATTGCTCGCTCATTCAACCATTCATTATTTTTTTAATTATTAATGATGTTTGGGAATACTTTATTGATAAGTTTGTCTTTCGATGAGACAAATTTACAGAAATTCCGAGGAAATGAAATCAATCCGCTGTGTTCGTCGACAGGTACTCGACCATTACCGATAGTCACTAATTGCTCAGAGAAATCTTCAGTAGATGTATCATTAAGTAATGCAACTCTCATATTTGTTGTCAGCTGAAGTTTCTTCACATAGCGCCATAGATTTGATGATTTGAGGCAAGCGTTTATTTCGTCAGCAGCCGTTAATCTTGGAATTACTGGCAGCGTTTGGCGGAAGTCGCCAGACAGTAAAATCATTGCGCCTCCAAAAAAGTCAATAATGGCCATTTCACTCTTCCACTAAGGCAGCACAATCCGGGCGTTTCTCCGGAAAACTTCAATGCGCCACAATACTCGCAAACAACGTTCATTGGCCCAATGCAAACGCTAGGATGCAAGCAGTAATCAGTGTTGCAATCATATCGAAACGCTGCTCCATTCAAATCAGCACTTTATAATTCTCTTCTTGTGCGTCGAAAATGATCTACTTGTTTATCTTTGTTATTCGCTCTACGATTTCGCATTGCTAACCGAGCCGTTTCACGGGCTGCCTCGGTTTGCTCTTGTGATTGAGAAGCACGAAGTCGAGCCATACTAACGCGGCGCTCTTCACGGGCAATTTCTCGTGCTTCTTCAGTCGTTTCATTCGCAATGTTCGCTTCTTGCATTACGGCTTTGTCGGGAAAGATTCGATCGTCTTGGTTGCGGCATTGATAATGATGACTCAAAGAGAATACAAATTACTGTGATTATACATATATTTCTGACAAAATTTATATTATCAAATTTTCTACTTAACCAAAGTCAAAATTACGTTTAGCTGTCATTTACGTCTTGTTATTCCATATCAGATGAGTTTTTTTTATACCACATTTTATAGTGACTTCACGGAAACGCGTTCGAATGGGATAAAAAGTATCCTATGGCCGTCTCCTGGTTCTAAGCTACCTCTCCACCAATTTTCAGCCAAATCGGTTCAGCCGTTCTCGAGTTATAAATAGTGTAATTAACAAGACTTTCTTTTATATATATAGATCAGTTTAAATCTAGAGGATTTTTACGATTGAGCCTTCGTTTCCATTTTGTATTATCGTTAAGAATCAAGGCTTCATTGTTCACATGCTTGTTTAGTCGCTCTGCGTGCGACTTTGCAAATTTCTTTATAGTTGCCGTAACCGAATCAATATTGAGGTCACGCTCTTGCGTCCTAATATACCATGGAGCACAAACTGCATGCTTGAGTGCCTTAGTCTGAAATCTTTGTATATGCGCTGTGTTACTATAGCTGGTGCATCCCCATAGCTGAATCCCATAGGTCTGGATAGGTTTTAGAATCTGTTTGTAAAGCAGTATCTTATTGTGTGCGGATAAAGCTGATTGCTTACCCATTAGCCAACGCATATTTTTGAATTTTAGGTCCAGTTCATCTCTTTTCTTTTTCACGTGCGCACTCCCCCTAAATTTCGTGTCGAGCGTCATACCTAGATACTTTGCTGTATTAGAGTATGGTGCTTTAATGCTGTTTATGTATATTGGCAGGTAGTTGGTTTTTTTGTTTGTTAAGTTGGTGTGTACAGACTTTGTATCGCTCAGTTTAATGTGCCATTTATCTTTCCAATTGTATATTTTATTGATAGCAAGCTGCAGTAGTGTAGTAGACTCTATTTCTGTCTTTCCGACGGTTAGTATTGCAGTGTCATCAGCAAATGTTGCTATAAAGCAATTTCTGCTATTTGGCAGGTCGTGAGTAAAAAGTAGATAGAGAGGGGGACCAAGCACACTTCCTAGCGGCACACCAGCTTTTATCTCTTTCAGTTCAGAGAACTCATCCTCGTATCTGACGCGAAAATAGCGCTCAGACAGGTAGGTTTTTAAGATATTAAAACATTTTGTTGGCAGTACATTCTTTATTTTCCACAGCAGGCCAGCATGACATACTTTATCAAAAGCTTTAGAGACATCGAGAAATACAGCAGAACAGACATTTTTTTCTTCAAATGTGTTCTCGATGATACGAGTAATTCTGTGAATTTTCTTCAATAGTTGAGTGCCGCGCGCGAAATCGAAATTGGTGTGTTGGTATTATTTGTTTATTTTCTATGATATTGCTCTTTATCAAAATTTTTTCCTACAGTTTTGATAAGATGGGCAACAGTGATATTGGTCGATATGATGCTACATCGTTTGGAGGCTTTCCTGGTTTTAGGATCATGATGACATCAGCTATTTTCCAATAGATTGGAAAGTTTTCAGCTTAAAGCAAGCGTTCATTATGTTTGTTAGCTTTGTAATGATGTTTCGTGGAACTTGTTTGAGGACCTCGGCAGTTATTAAATCAAACCCTGGAGATTTCTTCGTTTTCAACTTTTGTATCTCGGCGCACAACCCATCTTCAATTATGGGTACTATATCGCCATAATTATCACTGGCTATGCCATCATTATTTAGTATTGGTGATGTGTCGCTATTAGGTGTAAAGATTTTTGCTAGATAATCCGAAAATACGTTTGCTTTTTCTGTGTTTGTTTTCGCCCATCCATTATTGCCTACTTTGATTGGTGGATTATGGTTACCTGGCTGTTTAAACTTTTTGGTGCATTTCCATAGTGAGTAGTTTGTGTCTCTTTTATTATTTAATTGCTGTGCGTAGTTTGTAAATGATTGATTTTTGTATTCTTTAATTTTATGGCTGATATCTTTCGCTGCTTTGTTCAAAGCTGCTTTATCAACAGGTGGTCTTGTTTGATGCCCCCTATGCCGCATTTTTCGCTTCTTTAGCACCATTTCTTTTATATCTTTTGTGTATTTGTGTGAAGTTTTCATTAAGGGAGGTGTGCTCGACCAAGCAGAGTGTTGTATTTATCTCGTCAGTTTTAAAACTTCGTCATCTATCTTTGTTGCTGTTTCCATGGGAAACGTATTGTATTCAGATTCTTCTAACATTTTGCGGAAATAATCCCAGTCGGTAAATTGACTAGTTAGTTTGAGAACTGGATCACGTAACACTACCGTTTCGCTGAGAGTTAGATAGATTGGCGAGTGATCTGAATTCATGTCTAGCCCATTTTCAATATTAAGATATGCACTGGAGACTTTTCTGGTGATGAAGGTCCGGATTTTTTTGTGGATCAGATGGCCAATACGTTGGCATCCATGAAGATGCAGTATTACAGTTTGTTTGTTGAAGCGCTTTGAAGAGCTCCCTTCATTTAGTGGTTGTTAGCAGAGATCCCCAATGGATATGTTTAGCATTAAAATCGCCGCCCATAATGAATTTTGATTTTATGACGCTGAATAAGATGTACATATTGATCGTATTTGATTTGGTGCCTTGGAGGACTATAAACAGCTATCAATGCTAAATCACCCCCAGCATTAATTGTGATGGTGGTGGCTTGGAATTCATTGGTGCTGACTTTTTCTTGTTCGTAGTGTTTAATATTGCTTCTAATAATTACGGAACTTCCGCCTCGTGCACTGTTGCTTGGGTGAATAGTGTGGTAAGTTTTAAAGTTTTTGATTCTGAAACAAGTTGGTTAGTGATAATGCTGCAGCTGAAGAAGTAACTGCTGCTAAGTGTACCCGCTCACCGTTATCACTAATTTCTCATGCTGCTCTTTCTTCGTCCGTCGCTACTAATGATTTACCATCCTTATCTAATGCTTGGCCAAGTGCTGTTTCACATTCGCACGTCGAGATTTCGGCACCAACAGTTGTTGTCTCCTCTGCTACTCTCTGACCTACTACTGCTGCTAATGCTGATGTTGGAGTTAATGTGACTGCTGCTATTCGCTCTAATCTGTCTACACATAAATACGTTAAGGTTTCGGCACCAGTCCATGCTGTTTCTAATGCAGCTCTTTTGTCCACTTCATGCTCTGTTCTTTCGCCTGCTGCTGCGGTTAATAATGCACAGTGGACGACGGTCAATAATAAACGGAGCAAAAAACTTGTAAAAATTTCTGCGCCAGTCGCTGCTGCACCTTACACTTCGCGCTCTGTTCATTCGCCTGCTCCACCGGCTGATAATGCACAGTGGACCCCTGGCTATAAGAAACAGAGCAAAAACCAAGGACGAGTAATAGGAACAAATACTTGTAATGATTTGGATGTCGCGGTCAAATACAAATGGTTACACCTGGCTTCTTTCTCTCCCTCCGTATCTGAAGATCCTATTAAAGATTACATCTCTAAGCATACAGGCTTGAGTACAAATTTACGTTCCTGTTTCAAACTGATTAAAAAGGATGTTTCATTAATCAGCATTAAAAGGGTCAACTTTAAGTGGGGAGTTCTGGAGCCCTCATATGAAAAGTTGTTAAGCTCAGAAATCTGGCCAACAAATGTAACAGTGAGACAGTGTCAGTTTTTTTCAAAAGGATTCGCAGCAGCCGACATCGGCATAACAACATCTTCGAATCTTCCTAGTGGTGGTCTAAAGGTCTATTTTCAGAACTTATACGGCATGCGTACAAAGGCTGAGTATGTACATTCCCTTAGTGCGCAGTTAGATTACGACATCTTCGTTCTTGTTGAGACTTGGCTAAATACAAGTTTCTACGACAGTGAATTCTTCGACCCGAACTTATTTAACGTTTTTCGCAAAGACAGGGTGCTTGCGTGGAGGTGGCGTTCTTATTGCTATCAAGTGTCACTTAAACGCATTTTTGTGCCCCCTCATGAACGCTGACTCTCTCTGTTGGATCAGATCTGCGTCTGCATAAGTTGTCCCAATTCACAAGGCTCTTTATATCTACTTGCCTCGTATTTGCCGCCTGAAAGTTCATACGAGCTGTAGAAAGCGCATGTTGACAACATTGTATATCTAGTCTTAAATAATCTAAATGACAATCATTTATGTGTATTAGGTGATTTCAACTTAAGTAAGATAAACTGGTGTACTAGAGTCTCTAACTCTATTCTCACACCAAATAATGTTACTACAAATCATGAATTATATATTATTGATAATATTCTTAGTCTTAATTTATTTCAAAATAATAATTTTGTTAATTCTCTGAATATAATCTTGGATCAATGAATGTTTGAATCCCATAACTCCTAAAGATAAGCATCATTTACCGTTAGTTGTCAAACTCGACTTTTACTGTTTTGCTACTATTCCGTCTGATGCCAGGTTATCAGTCAATTATTCATTATGCGATTTTGCCAATTTCAATGACTTATTACTGGACATTAATTGGGATAATTTATTTGCTGAACGTGACACATCTAGTAGTTTTTCTGCCTTTACGTCCATCTTGTCTAAACTCTGCTTAGATAACATTCCGCTCAAAAAGAAAAAGCCTTATAAATTACCCTGGTATTCTAAGACTCCGAAAAAGCTTAGGCAGGTAGGTAGGTAGGTAGGGTGGTTGTCGTAAGACACACTTAGACCTTCGGCAGGTCCATTGTGATACCACTGGAGCTTATCCTTACTCTACGTGTTCCTTTTCAAACCATTCGGTTGCTTTAATAAACGAGCAGAGCTTCGTTAGTTTTAGATGCGCTATATCCGCTACATCGGTTAGAAATGCTGTATCACGGATGCGCAGCCTTCTCCTAGCTAGGCTTTCACACTCACATAAAAGGTGTCCGACTGGTTCCTCTTCTTCTGTATTTAGACAGCTTCTACAGAAATCGAAGTAAGGCAGTCCTAACCTTCTAGCGTGGCTGCCTATTAAACAATGACCTGTTAATACACCTATCATTTTTCTTATAAATTCTCTGTTGAATCTTAGCAAGATCTTCGATCGACCGCTGTTCAAGTTCGGCCATGTCTATCTGCTTAGTTCGCATGTTGTGAGGTTTTGCCAGATTGTATTTACCTTTTTGATGGTTTCCCTGTCTACAAGCAATTTACAAGTGGCTATGGGCATGGGTATCAGCGCCTTATCCGGTTCGAGATCGAACATTGTACCGGCTCTTGCAAGTTCATCCGCCTTGCAATTTCCTGCAATGTTCCTGTGGTCTGGTACCTAGATAAGGTGCACCTTGTAGCACTTAGATACGTCATCTAGTAGTTTAAAACATTCTAGATCTGTTTTTGACGAGTGCGTTTTTGATTCCAGCGCTTTTATTGCTGCTTGACTGTCCGAGTAAATGAAGACTTCATTTGTGGATAATACTCTCGTTTTTATTTCTTTAAGCCCCTCTTTTATGGCAGTGACTTCCGCCTGAAATACACTGCAATGATCAGGTAAGCGAAATGATTGGCATACTCCGAGTTTGTCGGAGTAGACCCCTCCACCTACTTTGTTGTCCAGTTTTGAGCCATCTGTGTAGATGTTTAAGTCACTTATCTTAACAATAAGCCCATTATCCCATTCCTCTTTGGAAGGAAATACTGTGACAAAGGATTTATTAAAATTGATGTCCTTGGTCCTACAGAAATCCGTTGTGCTGGGAATGCAGGGGAATTGTTCTAAAAATGAGGAGTGTCGTCTTTGGTTCGTTCTGAGTAGGCCGATTTCTCTTAGTCTGAGAGTTGCTTTGGCAGCTGTTTGCTTACCGTACTGCTCTATTGGTAAAATGTTAAGCATAATATTTAGTGCATCTGTGGGTGTGGTTCTGAGGGCCCCGCAGATGCAAAGACTGGCCATTCTTTGTACGTGTGCCATGGTTCTTTTAATGTACAATTTATCTAAAGCTGGCCACCATACTAATATGCCGTATGTTAGGATAGGTCTGACAATTGCCGTGTAAAGCCAGTATACGATAGATGGGGAGAGACCCCAGGTTAGTCCTATCAGCTGTTTACAAGAGTATAGTGCTATTGTCGCCCTTTTTACTCTATCTTCGACATTTGCCTTCCATGTTAGCTTTCGGTCTAGTATTAGACCTAAGTAGCGGGCCTCATCACTAAATGACAGTGCCGTTCCACCTAGAATCGGAGGAGTTATATGTATTTGGAATTTTATGTTTCCTGGTAAATAGGATGAGTTCAGTTTTATTGGGGTTGACGCTTAGCCCATTTGCTTTTGACCAGTTTCCAACCATGTTTAGTAAATCCTGCATGACTTCTATAAGTGTATTGGGGAATTCCCCCCTTACTACCATTGCAACATCGTCCGCATATGCTACAACGTGTTGTCCTCTCTCCTCTAGGCTCTTTAGCAATGAGTTTAGTGCCAGCACCCATAGGAGAGGGGACAGCACACCGCCTTGAGGTGTTCCTCTGCTAACTTTTTTCTTGATCTCTGAGGCCCCTAGGGTTGCGATCACAAATCTGCTCAAGAGCATGTTTTTGATGAACTCAACCAGAGCGCCAGAGATCCCAAAATCCGTCAGTGCCTTTATTATGGTATCCGGTAGGATGTTGTTGAATGCGCCCTCGATATCTAGAAAGGCTACCAGGGTGAATTCTTTATTGTACCTTGACTTCTCGATTTCTGTAACAATTGAGTTAAGTGCTGTTTCAGTTGATTTCCCTTTACAGTACGCATGTTTTGAGATGCTGAGCTTATTAGGGCTGATGTTAGCCCTAATATGCTCTTCTAAAAGTCTTTCTAATGTTTCTAGCAGAAAGGAGGATAGGCTTATTGGCCTGAAATCCTTAGGTGTTGTGTGTGAACTTTTTCCCGCTTTAGGGATAAAGACCACTTTTATCTCTTTCCATGTTGATGGGACACTTTTCAGTTTCAGAGCAGCCTTAAATATGGCCTTCAATCACTCCATGATGTAGTTGAGTGAATGTTGTATTTGGGCCGGGAATAATCCATCTGGGCCCGGTGATTTAAATGGTTTGAACGTGTTCACTGCCCAGGTTATCCTAGTTTCAGTGATTATTTCTTCAATGTTAGAGTTTGGTCTTTCTGTACCATTGTTGATTAATACGTTAGATGATTCGTTGCTGGGAAAGTGTGTGTCCACTAGCAACTTCAAAGTTTCGTCACTCGAAGTAGTCCAACTCCTGTCCGGTTTTTGGAGGTATCCGGTGGGATTGTGTTTTTTTGAGAGGATTTTGCGCAGTCTGGAAGCCTCTGTGGTTCCTTTGATTTCTCCACAGAACGTTCTCCAACCAGATCCTTTCGCTTTCCTAACTTCGTTTTTGTAAATTTTTAGTTTACTGTAGTAGCAGCCCCAGTCTTTACTCTCTCGTGTCGCTTTCGCTCTATTAAACTGTTTTCTGCTGTCGTTTCTTAATGTAGATAGGTCTTCTGACCACCAGGGCGGCTTTTTCTTCCCCTTATACCTAATTAAAGGGCAAGCCTTGTTTAGCGCAGTTCTACAGACCTCCGTAAGGATTTGTACGTGTTCGTTCAATGATTCTCTGTCTTCAATAGTAATATTTTGGGAATTTGGAAGTCTTTCCTTAAGTTCCCGTTTATATATATGCCAGTTGGTCTTTTTCAAGTTCCTGCTGGCGGGTGGGGCCCGTGGGTTGTTTCCCCCAAATTTTATTTCTATGTAGCGATGATCGGAGTAAGAGTGTTCATTCAGAACCCTCCACTGCGTCATCTTTCCGTAGAGGGTTTGACATGCTAGCGTAATATCAGGAACTTCTTGTCTATTGCGCGTAATAAATGTAGGTTCGTTGCCTTTGTTACACACTAAAAGCTTACTACATATAATATAATTAAAGAGAGACTCACCTCGTTCGTTTGTATCCGAGCTCCCCCATATGGTATGGTGGGCATTGGCATCGCCTCCTAGTACTAGTTTGCGGTTGTGTGCTTTGCAGTCTTCCACAAGGCTTCTTATTAGCGGCGATGGCAGTGGACCTGTGTCGTCTCCGGCAAAATAGAACGAGGTTAGCCAGATGTTGCTTCCGCTCACTTCCCAGCTAACCGTCGTAGTATCTGTGTTACTGAAATTTTGAATCTTAAATATATTAAGATGTACTTTTGCCATTATGCGTGCTCTTTTAGTACCTTCACAATTGGTCTTGTATACTTTATAACCTGATGTCCTCAGACCGCAGATTTCGCCATTCCGTACCCAGGGTTCCTGGATGAGGACTACATCCGGCTGATCTTCTGCCAGACGATCCAGGAGGGCAAGGCAGGCTTCTTTACAGTGGTGTAGGTTTATCTGTAGAAGATGCATCAGCTGTTAGCGTTATGTCTGGGTCTTCTTTGCTTTCGCATAAAAGTTCCCTTTCGGAATACTTACGCTGTTGTGTGGAATACTTACCCTCCCGTTCGAAGTACAACCTCCCTAAGCCCATTTCTGAGCCTGAAGAGGCGTATTCTTCTTCGGTGGGCTGGTCGTCTTCGCTCATTGGCTCGGTTTCGCTCATGGGTTCCAGTTCGCTCGCTTTACACTTTCCTTCGTGGCGAGGAACTCAATTGCATCCGTGTCGGTTTTATAAAGGTGGAGCTTCACCTTTACAAAACCGTGACTCAGTTGCCCATCGCAATTCGCTTACGGTTCAATTGAGTTCTCTGAGAGGAACAGGAGAGCCTGCATGGTGGCGCGCTTCTGCTCTTTCGATTCTTCCGTGCTGTTTTGGTTGGTAAGAGTTTTGACGTACCTCCACTCCTGCGTTGGGATATCCGGATTGCAGACCCGAATGAGCTTCATAATCTCTTCCGGGTCTTCGACGGTTGAAGGTAACCAAACCCTTGCTCGCGGTCTGGACGGAATATCCTTCCCGTCCACGACCACTAGCTTGGCATTTGGTTACACTTCGCCGACTTTGGAGATGGCCTCTTTGTACAGTTGAACCGATCTCTCATAGTCGCACGCTATTATTTTTATCTGGCCTTGGTGCCAGCCTAAGTCTTCGCACGCAGGCGGGGGGCCGGGGTTCTCCAGAATAACCTTCAGTGCCATTTTCGTTAGCTCGGCCTCGATCCATTTCCATTGGGCTTTGGGGATCATACCTTCAGGATGGTTCTCGTCCAGGACCCCTATGATAAAGCGGTCTTTTGCAACCTCCGCAAATGATCTTCTGGGCGTCCCGCCCATTGATTTGTGCCTTTTTGCGCTTGGCTTATTATCCTCCAAGGACCGCTGTCGTTTTGGAGCCGATTGTATTGGTTTGAAGTCAGGGTTGAAATCAGGAATGATCGCTTTCGCTCTTTCAATCGCCTCTTTCAACTCCTGAGACATTTCACCTTCCTTTGGGTGAGTTTCGTGCACCCTCCTTAGGAGCCTAGCTGCGTTTCTGCGATCCTGGTAGCTCGCTTTCGCTGGGTCTACCACCCTCACAAGCGGCCATCCTTCGGTACCGGAGCTAGCAGTAGCAGTGCTTCCGGTCGGGACCGTTTTTGGGGGCGGAATCACAGTTGACTGCCGGGCTAGTGCACCCCTATTTGTGCTTGGACCTGTGTCCAGCTCTGGTTGTGTGGCAACTGGCCTCGCTTTCGCTGAGGCTGTCGCTGTGTATTTCGATCGACTTATTTGGCCGATGGATGGAGTTCTCTTTGAGCTCGGTGCGACCGTTACTCTCATTGCGGAACTGTTTGTTGCTGTCGGTCTTTTAGAAGGAGGACCGATCTCCTTTTTTTATTAGTTTTTGAATAGTCTGTTTGCATATTTGGACCCACGAGTGTCGGAGAAAGGATGTCCGCCCGTGCATAGCTCCGAACTACACGGGTAAGGCTATTTATTACGGAGGGCGCCAGGTATCCGTAAGCTCCGTTCGAGACTTGGTTATTTATTAGAAGGGCCCCAAGACTGACAGTTTCTACGCACGGGTCGCATCACACCTTAATCCAGCCCTTCACCCCCGACCACGTTAAGAGTACTTTGGGTAGTGCTGTACTATTGAGGAGTATCGAACCCAACCCATAGTACCCTTAACTTAGCTAAGTACCTCCTGTAAATAGGAAAACTGTGGTACTTATTACCAGCTGGCACCCTCGGGGAGGGTTCAGTGGAGGATTTTCGCCAGCCAACGAAAAAGCTTAAAAATCATTAAAATAATTATTTTAAGAAGTGTAAATCTACGAAGAATCAGATTTCAACGATTTAAATAAATCTCTCTATAATAGCTGTATTAACAGCATGGAGTTAAACATTAAAGCAAAGCCCAAAATCTTCTGGAAATACATAAAATCTAGAAGGAGTAGTGCCAGTGTTCCCACTGGTATGTTCTTCGAAAATAGTCAAGCGCGAAGCCCAAGTGAAGCGGCAAACTTATTTGCTGAGTTTTTTAAATCCAATTTTGTTGACGACGAACTTGATCCTCCGTCCGACTTTTCTTCTAACTTAGCTTATGTCCTGAACTTTGGAGGTCTTCTCCTCTCTCATGAATATATTAGTAAAGCTTTAATTAAGCTAAATTCATCCTCTCAAACTGATGCTGATGGACTTTCAGCCGTTTTGATAACATGTCGTCCGGCCTTGGTCTATCCCCTGAAAATTATTTTCAACAAATCTTTATCGTCGGGGTGTTTCATTGGCGCATGGAAGCTCTCTTTCATTACGTCCTCCTTTAAGAGTGGCAATAAAAATGATGTTAGAAATTATAGGCCTATTTCAATGCTGTCAACTATTTCCAAAATTTTTGAGCACGCGGTCTATGCAAAGCTGAGCTTTGCGGTTAAATCTTTAATTTGCCCTAATCAGCATGGGTTTATTGCTAACAGATCTAAAGTATCGAATCTGACTGTTTTTAGTGAATACTGGATTGATTCTTTCTCGGCTGGCTTCCAGGTCGATTGTATTTACACCGACTTTTCGAAAGCCTTCGACAAAGTTTCTCATAGAATCTTAGTTAAAAAATTAGCTTGTTTTGGCTTTCATAATGCATTTCTGCAATGGATAAACTCTTATTTGAGCAATAGACGTTGTGTTGAAACAATTGATGGTATTTCATCTACCCCCTTTGCTGCCACCTCTGGTGTTCCGCAAGGAAGTATCTTGGGAGCACTTTTATTTGTGTTATATATTAATGACATCAAAAGTTGTTTCTCATATGCTAAATTTTTGCTTTATGCTGATGACCTTAAGATCTTCTCAGCGATCAAGACTCAAGAAGATGCCTCTAAACTTCAAGCCGACTTGAATAGGCTTTACTTGTGGTGCTAGAATTCACGACTTTCGCTGAACTTATGTAAGTGCTTCCAAATATCTTATTCGAAAAAATTTAACATTTTGTGCACTAAGTGCAGTATCTCGACGTGTGTCCTGCAGTGTGTTAGCGAGTTTTAGGACCCTGGCGTTATCTTTGACAACAAATTCTCTTTTAATAACCATATAAATTATATTACTTCAAAATCTTTTTCGATGTTGGGCTTCGTCAGAACGAACACCACTAAGTTCTCTGATCCCTACACTATTAAGTTACTCTATATATCTTTTGTTATATCACATTTAGAATATGCTGTGTTTATTTGGGGACCGTGTAGTCAGAAGTCTATCAATAGAATCGAACGTGTGCAAAACATATTTCTCAAATATGCCCTTCGGTCTCTGTATTTTATTGATCCCATGCCGTCATATTCTGCTCGTCTCATGCTTTTAAGTCTCAAGTCCTTAGAAATTCGTAGGTCTATACTGTGTCTGTCTTTTACTCATAATATTATTACTGGAGTAATTGATTGACCCTACTTGTTGGAAAGGATTGGATTTAATGTTCCTCCACGATCTCTTAGGAACTTCTACCCTTTTTATGGGGAAACTTTAAAACTAAGTACATATGCCAGTAATGCTCCTATCACTCGTGCTTTACGGGAATTGAATTCCGTTCATAATGATGTTGTTCTCGATTTTTCGCTTTCAAGAGTAGCATTTTTAAATCTCCTGAATTCTATATTAGTTGTTTTTAATTACATGTATATCTGTAGTCTAGTCTAAGCAACTTTTATATCATAGTCTGTAAGGATTGTAATTCATAGACTTAAATACATAAATATATATAATAAAAATACTAGAACGCATCATATGTAACAGAATGCAAGAGTTTCTAGAGAAACCAACATGGCTTTACTTTAAAAACAGGCCTTATGATACTGATAACGGAATAAACACATACGATAGGTGCCTTTTATATTTCGGGATTAGAGAACAAAAACAAATTTTAATTCACGTAAATCACTTTATTGTTTTTCAAAATATTCTCCATGAAGATCTATATACTTTTGCATGCGTTCGAACCAATTGTCGAATCACTTTTACCACTCTGAATGAGGTGCCTCCAAAACATGCATTCTGAATGCCGCAACCGCTTCTTCAGGTGTCGAAAAACGTTGACCTCTCAGTTTGTTTTTTACGTAGGGGAATAAAAAGAAGTCATTGGGTGCCAAGTCAGGACTATACGGCAGATGACCCATTAATTCGATGTTTTGGGTGCTCAAAAATGCAGTTGTTTGAGCCGATGTGTGAGAGCTCGCATTGTCCTGGTGAAGAGTGATCCGTCTTTGGCGATTGGTTTTCCTAATTTCTTGGAAGACAACTGGCAAACAAATGGTTGTGTACCACTCAGAATTTACTGTTCTCCGTTGTTCTAGTGGTACGGTTGCGACATGTCCAGTTTTTCCGAAAAAGCAGGCGACCATTTGCTTGGAAGTGCTTCGTGCGCGAACAACTTTTGACATCCATACAGTCTACTGCTGTTTACTTTCGGGCTCATACGCGTAAATCCATGATTCATCACCTGTCACGATGTCATAGACGTGTTTCGAAGCCCCGCGATCGTATTTTTTGAGCATTTCCTTTGACCAATCGACACGAGCTTTTTTTTTGAGCGATTGACAAATTGTGTGGGATCCAACGCGAACAAATTTTTTTAACAGTCAAATGTTTATGTAATATTGAATGTATGCTGGTCCCACTAATGCCTAAGATTGTCTCAATCTCACGATAGGTCACATGACGATCTTGCAATATCAGTTCGCGCACAGCATCAATGGTTTTCGGAACAACAACTGATTTTGGACGACCTTCACGAAATTTGTCTTGTGAACTACGACCACGATTATTCGCACGAAAATGTTCACGATTTAATTCCATTTTTGGACCGAGATGAATCTTTTAAGTTACTGTAAACAACACAAATAGCGCTGGTATTTCAAAACGTTCTGAGTACGTAAAAGCCAAAAAAAGTCAAACTTTGCGATACAGCTGTCAGTTGCCAGATTGCAACACCAGGGTATAAAGTAACTGGCGGTGTTTCACAAGGATCGGTGTTTCGCCCAACACTTTGAAATGTTGTGTATGACGGTATCCTCAAGCTTGATCTTCCTGAAGATGCTACTTTCATTGGATACGCGGACAACTGTTGGGTTAGAGTCCCACACCACGGCTTCGGCCATTGTCTTTTGATGCTTCCCCTCCTGCACAAAAAAAGTTGTCTCATTTCCTTATACTACTTTGTATCCTGGTATTCAGTAAATAGTGACCTACCTAGCCGTTTCTACAGAGCTCATCTACTTTGGATCTGCATTGTTGAACACTTCGAGTTAGTGCAAGGAGCCATAGCCACTTGACTATCAATGAAAATGTTTGTCCGAGTATTAAGAGGAGTAAATTTCAGATCTAGTATTTTGAAAGATTTTTGGAGATTTAATTGCGGACAATAGACATCCGCTCCTACTCTTTCCGTCATTTTGGAACCGTCTCTAAAAGATTGTATGAATGGTATTTGGATTTCAGACTTTTCTGGAATCTATTTTGCTCTGACGTAAGACATTTTGCCAAATTCAACTCATGGAATCACGTGGTTTGACCTTCCGTTTGAATCAAGAATATTGCTTTGACCAAAAAGACTCTGTGAGAATTTTCCTGACATCTTCAGTCTTAGAGCAAATCTTTTGGCTGACTTCCGGCATTTGAGAATCCGTTCTATTGTCGCTGTCGGAGTTGTACTAATATCACCAGTTACACATATTCCTGCAATCCTTTGCACGTTTGCCAATATTTTAACGTAGGTCACTTTATCGCCTGTTTGCCTTTTTCGGGACTGTACTGTTTTCCATCCCAATGTACTGTGACTACTTCGGGTACACTGTTTTGAAAGTCAGATTTTATTGCTTCCGCCCTTGATTATCTATTTTCAGTACGAATACGCTGAATCGAGGATTTGTTAATAGGAAAATCATTGCTACTCAGGACGACCGCTTTTACCACCACATTAAGAATGTAAACGGAATCTGTAATGCTTACGTGGCATCGATGTAAAGTTGCAGCTAGTTTAGCTGTTATGAGATTCTTTTTACCTCTTTTTAAACTTTTTTCATGGCAGGGAATGTCCTGCAAGCTGAGTTTAGAATTTAAAATCTGTTCTTCGTCTGAATCTGCTACACTTTCTAAGTTATTTGTATTCTGTTGTCGTCGTCTAGATCTTTTTTCTATTTCGCCAATTTTTTGTCTACACCACCTATTCATTCCGGACGACCTGGCTCTCTCTGTTTCGTTAAAAATAACTTATCTTCCTCTATTTTCATTCTCTCGAAAGCATCAGCATGTGCAATATCTCACGGCCCTTGAACATAACCTGAGCTTTCTTAAAATTGTTTTGTGACTCTCTCCAAACATGATATAAATTAGCAAATTTCTTTACGCAATTGGGAACGTCCTTGTTGGAATTCTTCCCTTTTCCCAATATATGATCCACTCCCTAATAACAAGATTTGCACCTTCTGTAACAGTCAATTTAACCTGACGATTATTGCAAAATAGGACTGAGAGAACTCGTCGATTAGATGGTAATTTTGCTCCATTTATTTGATAGCTAGGCAATCCGATAAAAAAAAAATTGGGTTGGCTTGACACTCTGTAATTCCACCGACCTATTTTCGCACCTTATCGTTTATAAATCAAGGTAATTTTTATTTCAGAAAATATAGGATTATTACGAAACTTTTTATGCGTAAAAAAATATTCAACTTGAAATTTAAGGGACACCCTAATGTACATTGTTACCGTGACAGAGAGTAATATCTGATACTTCTTCTGATGTTGGACCTATGTATGTCGGGATAATTCCTCTATTTGCTATATTCACGTTGTTCTGTCGATCATTTACGACCTTGTACTATGATGGAGGTTGATCTGCAGAATCTTCCCTTTCATCGAGGTCGCGGGTACGGCTGCTATAGTGTCCATTTCGGTTCCTTCGTCGCCAGTGTCGCTTCAGTCACACGTTTTAAACAGAGATCACGCTTCACTTCGCCCTCCTCCACTATGTTGCCGATTTCGTCCATCGGGTGACGTTTTTTGCCTTGTTCTCTGCCTCCCTGTTTATTTGTACTATAAGATCTCATTCTTTGTTGGCATCTGGTTCCCCTGTCCTGAGAAGTTTCCAGTCTGCCGTCGGAATGTCAGGGTTTTGTCGTTGGTAATAGAGTTACTTTTGGCTTACCCATACTATT
Source organism: Anastrepha fraterculus (assembly GCA_037575425.1). NCBI lineage: Eukaryota > Metazoa > Arthropoda > Insecta > Diptera > Tephritidae > Anastrepha > Anastrepha fraterculus. Next base: position 126,636 of record JAYXIM010000145.1, on the reverse strand, counting down.
CACAATCTCCAGTTTTGCGCTGCTCCAAAAACCTCCCAGTGTCGGAACAGTCGCAGTGCACCATTTAAGCGTCGCCCCTTCGTTGAACGTCAGGATTTTCACGCCCATTCACCATCCAGCTTCTTCGAATGAGGGCGAGAATTTGTCCGGCTCGTTTACGATACGCCCAATAATGGGTTGCAGCAGTTTTTCATTTACCTGCTGACATTGATCTATCGTCACATATCCATTCGGATGGCTTCGATCAATCAGTGCAACGGTCAGGTGTCCTTTGGCTACATCGGTGACCTTAGTTATCTCCTTGGAGCTGCTCGGCTCGTCAGTAGGTTTTACAGATGCTGCATTTGTACGAAGAAGCTTAGCCACAGGGTTTTCTTCTTCCTTGGATGTCGGAAGTGCTCTCGTTTGTTATGGCGCTTTCGTCCCATTTCAGGTCCTCCTGCTCCGTAGGTGTGAGAGGACTCTTGGTTCTGAGCCGCATTTGGATTTTGACCGCCGCTTTGTATTGGTCAAGGGCTTTCTGTCCCTCCTTACTCAGCTTCTTCTTTGGTCCTTTCCTGCTCTCGGAAATGACACCTGAAGTAGAAGCTTTTAGTGAGGTCAGGAACTCTTCTTCCGCTTCTATGTTTACGGCCACCACGCTGCTAACGCTGATTCGACTGCGGTACCTCTTGAGGCCATTTAACTTGTTTTGCATTTCGATTGCTGAAGCCTGCATCCACCGCATAAGAGATGGAACCGCTAGCGACACGCAGAGAAAGAATCGAGTTCTCTAACGTGCACACCGGAGGGAGTAGTGATTGGAACAATATTGTTGCGAATGGTGAAGCTTGGCGAACCGACTGGAAACAATAGCGAGTGAGTGAGATGCCAAAACAAAACACGAATTTGCCTTAATGGCTGTTACAAAAACAGAACTCGCAAGAAGATACGAGCTGCCAGATCTAGCGATAGGTATTAAGCACATATATATAAGCAAAGGAGCTTGCGAATAGAGTATTCAGTCATAAGTTAAACGTGTAAGCGAATAAACAAAAAGTTATAAATTGATTCACTAATGGAAGCAATTGAGTTGCATTCATTTGTGACTTTTTAACGTAAGAAAATTCGAAACAATTGGTGTCAGAAGCGGGAAGCAGAACGTATAAGAAGATTATATGTAAATGCTATTGTTCCAACACGACTGAGGAAAAGCCAGCATAGCTAAACGTAGCCAACAGAACTAAATGTAGCATTGAAATGTAAAATCCCTTGGTTATGGGAAAATACAATAACAAGTTTTGAGAACATTTTTCTTTCTTGCTAATTGGCCGTCGATATTTTGTGTGCGGAACTTAATTATTTCTTGTGAGATTAATGAATTACTTCTAAATATATTATATAAATTTGCATAAGTGAATGTGAAATTTTGAGTATCTAATTAGCTAAATTGTACTGATACTAAGAGCATTATTAAAATTAATTTAAAATATTTTTTTTTTGATTTGCGGATGAGGAGGCCTAATGCATCATCAAAGCTTTTCACTTTCGCACTACTTCAAAGTGGCATTCGATATTCCCCATTACAAAGGTCTATGGGTTTGTGCCTGCGTCGAGGTCCCGCTTTTTATAAGGAGAGTTTTTTCCGCGAAACTACTGATGATCTCACACGTTTCCTTGCTACTTAGCATCTTGTTAAATACATTTTCAGTGGTTATGTGGGTATTTGGCCAAGCTCCTCGTCCTGTTTGTGCGGTTCAAACAGCGTTTTTGAGCAAGTTTGCATGCTAACTTCTAACGGCGTGTGCTTCTTGGTTAGAAGTATTAGCTTCGTTTTCTCTGTGGCTACTATGAGTCCACTTAAATGTAGTCACGTTTGTGTCCGTATCATAACTTGACTAAGTTTCCTACGAGCTTCTTCAAGGTTTCGTGCTCTGGTGACTGCGATATCGCCTGCGTAGCCGATTGGAAATTACCTTTATACAACGAGAATGTCGGCTGTTTGATATACTCCCTTTTGCTTACGGGAGCTCATTATGCGCTATAGGTATGCCGGAATTTTGAACCTTATCCCTAAGGCGGCTAATATGTCCGCTCGTCTTACGCTATTGAAAGCGTGCTTTGCATCTAAGGTGGCAAGGCGCACTATGTTTCTGGATTGTATACTGCCCAGTTGCTCTGCTCTTACTCTATTTATGACAGTTTCAATTGCCCCCATTATAGACTTTCCACGTCTAAAGCGCGCTGTCTTGCCAATAGTCCTCCGGCGTTATCTATGGCTGCGGCCAGTCGAGGCTATGCATAATGGCCGATATGCTAATGGGAGGTTCGGGATGAATTTTCCCTTGCTTATTGGCACGAACTGCTGCTTTTTACAGATTTCTGGGAAAATTCTCTCTCTTAGACAGACTTTGTGCATGTCTTGTAAGACCTGTGATTGCATTCTTGGAATCTTCTTAAGGACTTCTGCGGGTACTCCATCTGGTCCTGGTCCCTAGTTGTTATTGAGCTTGCCGCAGCTGACTGGAGTTCCACACAGGTGAATATTCGAGGCTTTTCTGCCACGTTTACTTGACACTGAATGCCTTCTCTGAGTTCGTAACTTGGAAAGAGTTCTCTTACGATGTAGTCCATCGCGCTCGAGCCTAGCTCAGAGATATGTATCTTGGCTCCCAGTTTTTCATCGATGGAGCTCAATCTATGTTGAGTTTCAGTCAGTCCTGTGGTCAAAGCAGCGATTTGTGCCCTTAGATTAGCGATTTCCTGTGTAGTAATTTCGGAGTCTATGTCCAACGATACAGTGTGATGTCTGTCTTTTTTTCAGGATATGCTGTTCGTATTGCTTGTCACGTTGCTCTAGTTCCCGCTCTTATTTCGATTTTTCAGGAATCCAATTTATTCCTTCTTTTGAGGACACACCACCCGAAGCAACAGCAAAAAAGCGGCCTAAAGATGATGGTCCGTCTACATCGAAAGACGCAGCTCTAAAGAGCAAAAAGTGGCAGCCGACTGCCACATACAAAGACGTAACAACAGGAGTCAGGTTGGCAGTACTTGCTAGGGACTACCCCAACACGGTACTGACACCCGAACAAATAGACTCCATCCAACAACTCCTGTTAGACAAAATACTGGCGGGGAAAAACATGGCCACAAAACCAGCGTTCTTGGGCACTACTTACAAGGCAGGATACCTTGTCCTGCATTGTAAGGAGAGCACATCGGCGGAATGGGTCAAGGCGGCCATTTCAAATGCGTCACCGTGGGAGGGTGCAACACTGTGGGCCACAGAGGAATCCAAAATTCCTCACTCTCGGATCGCAGTGGGGTACTTTCCCAACTCAGTCAAAGTCGAGACAGCCAAGATACTGGACTTTGTGCAGGGGCAGAATAAAGGCCTCAATGTTGATTCCTGGCGCCTGCTAAAAAGAGCCGAAAGAGGCTCCAACGTAACGCTAGTCGTAGCGGTAGACCAAAAATCAGCCGCCAGCCTGAAAGAGTACAATGGTAGAGTAAACTACCGTTTCATACAAATGACGCTCAGGCTGAAATCTGAAAACATAACGACCGAAGAGTTAGTTGACCAAATGGAGGCAGTGGAGTTACAAGAAGAGGATGAAAGTCCTCCCAAAGACTCCGAAAACCAACCAACGAAATGAGGTGCCTCCAGGCAAATCTTCACCATGCTAAGGCTGCTACCACTGAGCTTAGCAGAAGACTTGCCGGAGGTATCAACATAGGGCTGATTCAAGAGCCCTGGATCTACAGAGGCCGTCCTCAAGGCCTCAATGTCCAAAACACTCAGGTAATATATGACAAAAGCGTAGCGTCATAGATACCAATATTAAATTCTTGCCATTCACTGAATTCATAGATGGCGACACATCAACAATACTGGTCGAAGCGGAGTCTGGTGGAAGCAAGAGAGAGGTCGTAATCGCCTCAGCTTATTTCCCCGGAGACGCCGACATAGTACCACCATAGAAAATCAGAGGCCTAGTAGAGTACTGCCAAACCCACAATCAAACCCTCGTAATTGGATGCGACGCCAACTCCCACAATGTGGCATGGGGAAGCACGAATACAAACAACAGAGGTGAGTCACTCCTTGAATTTTTATTACTTAGTAATATAACAATAGTAAACAGGGGTAATAAAACCACTTTTGTAAAAGCAATACGACAAGAGGTACTCGATTTAGTTCTAATTACTAACAAATCTTTGAATATGATCAGTAACTGGAGAGTCTCGGATGAGGACTCAATGTCTGACCACAAACACATACTCTTTGACCTAAATGGGGTGGTAAAGTTCACCACATTTTACAGAAGCCCAAAAACAGCAAACTGGAAAAGATACAATGAATGTCTTTCAGCTAAGCTTAATAACAGCGTAAGCAAAATAACATCAACAGAGGAACTAGAAGAGGCAGTAACAGAAATGACTGACTCAATTATGGCCTCATATCAAGACTGTTGCCCACTAAAAATGAAATTCTCCACGAAGAGGGTTCCCTGGTGGAACAACGAATTTGACAAACTTCGGAAAGCAACGAGAAAACTATTCAACACTGCAAAGAAAACAAACAAATGGGACGAATATAGGAAATCCCTAACTAACTATAACAAAGAAATCCAAACGAAACTCTTGGAAAAACTTCTGCGAGGGTCTAAAAGATACTCCAGCAACAGCTAGAATCCAAAAATCACTTTCCAAAGGTGACTCAAGTCCCATAGGCACACTAAACTCACTTCCCAGATTGTAAAAGTCATGACCCATCAATCGACAATAGTCTAGACATGGTAACTCACCATCAACGGAGATATACGGTCTCATTTGTCAATAAAATCATAAATTTCGAAAGGGTAGAGTGGGCAATTAACTCCTTTCAACCCTTTAAATCACCAGGGCCGGATGGAATATTCCCAGCACTTCTATCCAAAGGCACTGTGGAACTGATCCGAGTCATGGTGAAAATCTTCAGAGCTAGTCTAATATTGGAATACATTCCAAAGATATGGAGGAAAGTGAAGGTAATATTTATTTTTAAGGGAGGTAACAAACCCCCTGATTCTCCAAAATCTTACAGACCAATCAGTCTATCGTCGTTCATGTTAAAGACAATGGAAAAACTACTCTAATACCATCTAAGAGAAGAAGTAATCTTCAAAAAACCCCTTCATAAGCTGCAATTTGCTTACCAAAAGGGAAATCCACAGTCACAGCACTGCACACACACACTGAAAGAGTACAATGGTAGAGTAAACTACCGTTTCATACAAATGACGCTCAGGCTGAAATCTGAAAACATAACGACCGAAGAGTTAGTTGACCAAATGGAGGCAGTGGAGTTACAAGAAGAGGATGAAAGTCCTCCCAAAGACTCCGAAAACCAACCAACGAAATGAGGTGCCTCCAGGCAAATCTTCACCATGCTAAGGCTGCTACCACTGAGCTTAGCAGAAGACTTGCCGGAGGTATCAACATAGGGCTGATTCAAGAGCCCTGGATCTACAGAGGCCGTCCTCAAGGCCTCAATGTCCAAAACACACAGGTAATATATGACAAAAGCGTAGCGTCATAGATACCAATATTAAATTCTTGCCATTCACTGAATTCATAGATGGCGACACATCAACAATACTGGTCGAAGCGGAGTCTGGTGGAAGCAAGAGAGAGGTCGTAATCGCCTCAGCTTATTTCCCCGGAGACGCCGACATAGTACCACCATAGAAAATCAGAGGCCTAGTAGAGTACTGCCAAACCCACAATCAAACCCTCGTAATTGGATGCGACGCCAACTCCCACAATGTGGCATGGGGAAGCACGAATACAAACAACAGAGGTGAGTCACTCCTTGAATTTTTATTACTTAGTAATATAACAATAGTAAACAGGGGTAATAAAACCACTTTTGTAAAAGCAATACGACAAGAGGTACTCGATTTAGTTCTAATTACTAACAAATCTTTGAATATGATCAGTAACTGGAGAGTCTCGGATGAGGACTCAATGTCTGACCACAAACACATACTCTTTGACCTAAATGGGGTGGTAAAGTTCACCACATTTTACAGAAGCCCAAAAACAGCAAACTGGAAAAGATACAATGAATGTCTTTCAGCTAAGCTTAATAACAGCGTAAGCAAAATAACATCAACAGAGGAACTAGAAGAGGCAGTAACAGAAATGACTGACTCAATTATGGCCTCATATCAAGACTGTTGCCCACTAAAAATGAAATTCTCCACGAAGAGGGTTCCCTGGTGGAACAACGAATTTGACAAACTTCGGAAAGCAACGAGAAAACTATTCAACACTGCAAAGAAAACAAACAAATGGGACGAATATAGGAAATCCCTAACTAACTATAACAAAGAAATCCAAACGAAACTCTTGGAAAAACTTCTGCGAGGGTCTAAAAGATACTCCAGCAACAGCTAGAATCCAAAAATCACTTTCCAAAGGTGACTCAAGTCCCATAGGCACACTAAACTCACTTCCCAGATTGTAAAAGTCATGACCCATCAATCGACAATAGTCTAGACATGGTAACTCACCATCAACGGAGATATACGGTCTCATTTGTCAATAAAATCATAAATTTCGAAAGGGTAGAGTGGGCAATTAACTCCTTTCAACCCTTTAAATCACCAGGGCCGGATGGAATATTCCCAGCACTTCTATCCAAAGGCACTGTGGAACTGATCCGAGTCATGGTGAAAATCTTCAGAGCTAGTCTAATATTGGAATACATTCCAAAGATATGGAGGAAAGTGAAGGTAATATTTATTTTTAAGGGAGGTAACAAACCCCCTGATTCTCCAAAATCTTACAGACCAATCAGTCTATCGTCGTTCATGTTAAAGACAATGGAAAAACTACTCTAATACCATCTAAGAGAAGAAGTAATCTTCAAAAAACCCCTTCATAAGCTGCAATTTGCTTACCAAAAAGGGAAATCCACAGTCACAGCACTGCACACACACACTGAAAGAGTACAATGGTAGAGTAAACTACCGTTTCATACAAATGACGCTCAGGCTGAAATCTGAAAACATAACGACCGAAGAGTTAGTTGACCAAATGGAGGCAGTGGAGTTACAAGAAGAGGATGAAAGTCCTCCCAAAGACTCCGAAAACCAACCAACGAAATGAGGTGCCTCCAGGCAAATCTTCACCATGCTAAGGCTGCTACCACTGAGCTTAGCAGAAGACTTGCCGGAGGTATCAACATAGGGCTGATTCAAGAGCCCTGGATCTACAGAGGCCGTCCTCAAGGCCTCAATGTCCAAAACACACAGGTAATATATGACAAAAGCGTAGCGTCATAGATACCAATATTAAATTCTTGCCATTCACTGAATTCATAGATGGCGACACATCAACAATACTGGTCGAAGCGGAGTCTGGTGGAAGCAAGAGAGAGGTCGTAATCGCCTCAGCTTATTTCCCCGGAGACGCCGACATAGTACCACCATAGAAAATCAGAGGCCTAGTAGAGTACTGCCAAACCCACAATCAAACCCTCGTAATTGGATGCGACGCCAACTCCCACAATGTGGCATGGGGAAGCACGAATACAAACAACAGAGGTGAGTCACTCCTTGAATTTTTATTACTTAGTAATATAACAATAGTAAACAGGGGTAATAAAACCACTTTTGTAAAAGCAATACGACAAGAGGTACTCGATTTAGTTCTAATTACTAACAAATCTTTGAATATGATCAGTAACTGGAGAGTCTCGGATGAGGACTCAATGTCTGACCACAAACACATACTCTTTGACCTAAATGGGGTGGTAAAGTTCACCACATTTTACAGAAGCCCAAAAACAGCAAACTGGAAAAGATACAATGAATGTCTTTCAGCTAAGCTTAATAACAGCGTAAGCAAAATAACATCAACAGAGGAACTAGAAGAGGCAGTAACAGAAATGACTGACTCAATTATGGCCTCATATCAAGACTGTTGCCCACTAAAAATGAAATTCTCCACGAAGAGGGTTCCCTGGTGGAACAACGAATTTGACAAACTTCGGAAAGCAACGAGAAAACTATTCAACACTGCAAAGAAAACAAACAAATGGGACGAATATAGGAAATCCCTAACTAACTATAACAAAGAAATCCAAACGAAACTCTTGGAAAAACTTCTGCGAGGGTCTAAAAGATACTCCAGCAACAGCTAGAATCCAAAAATCACTTTCCAAAGGTGACTCAAGTCCCATAGGCACACTAAACTCACTTCCCAGATTGTAAAAGTCATGACCCATCAATCGACAATAGTCTAGACATGGTAACTCACCATCAACGGAGATATACGGTCTCATTTGTCAATAAAATCATAAATTTCGAAAGGGTAGAGTGGGCAATTAACTCCTTTCAACCCTTTAAATCACCAGGGCCGGATGGAATATTCCCAGCACTTCTATCCAAAGGCACTGTGGAACTGATCCGAGTCATGGTGAAAATCTTCAGAGCTAGTCTAATATTGGAATACATTCCAAAGATATGGAGGAAAGTGAAGGTAATATTTATTTTTAAGGGAGGTAACAAACCCCCTGATTCTCCAAAATCTTACAGACCAATCAGTCTATCGTCGTTCATGTTAAAGACAATGGAAAAACTACTCTAATACCATCTTAGAGAAGAAGTAATCTTCAAAAAACCCCTTCATAAGCTGCAATTTGCTTACCAAAAAGGGAAATCCACAGTCACAGCACTGCACACACTCGTTGTCAATATAGAAAAGGCTCTAAATCAAAAAGAAATAGCCCTATGTTCCTTTATGGACATAGAGGGAGCCTTTGACAACGCAAATTACAAATCCATGGAAACAGCACTCGAAAAAAGAGGTGCAAACCCAATATTAACACATTGGATAAGCCAAATGCTTAATCAAAGGATTATTAAAGCCTCGTTAGGCCAAGCTGAACTTAATGTCACAACAGTAAAGGGATGTCCGCAAGGAGGAGTTCTTTCTCCACTGCTATGGTCCCTACTAGTTGATGACTTGGTGCAGCACCTAAACAATAAGGGATTTATAACCATTGGTTATGCAGATGTGATATCTGTTATAATAAAAGGCAACCATGAAAGGACAGTAACAGACTTAATGCAAAATGCCTTGAACGCAACATGGGAATGGTGTAAAAAGGAGGGGCTGTCGATCAACCCTAACAAAACCACAATAATCCCCTTCACAAGAAAAAGAAAGTTAGAGTTTCCTGCATTGAAAATAAATGAAACAGTGATAGAACTAAAGGAAGAGGTCAAATATCTAGGTTTAACCTTAGATAAAAAACTCACTTGGGAATCACATATAAATAATATAACAAAAAAGCCACGAAATCCTTGTGGACAACCAAACAATTACTAGGGAGATCCTGGGGCCTCAGCCCTAGTATGGCCCTCTAGATATACACCCAAATGGTTAGACCAATCATACTGTATGGGGCACTAGTATGGTGGAGCAAATCTATCCAACAAACAGTGATAACCAAACTGGGAAAAGTACAAAGGCGTGCTTGCCTATGCATCACAGGGGCTATGAGAACTACCCCAACAGCTGGCATGGAAGCACTCCTTAATCTCCCACCACTTCATATAGCAATCCAAGAGGAAGCACTCATGCTACACATGAAAGAAAATTTCAAATTGGGCAACCTCACCGGTCACCTAAATATCCTAAACAAAATCAAAAACACCATAAGCATGGCTCAAGTTTCAGACCACATTGACCCAACCCTCTGTTTCACAAAAGGATACACAGTTACCTTTCCTGAGAGGATCGAGTGGAAAACAAACCCGAAATGGATGAATGATGATTCACAAAAATGGTACACTGATGGATCAAAAACACCTTATGGTGTAGGTGCAGGAGTAGTGGGGCCTAGAATCCACAAATCATACACTCTCACCAGGGACACCACTATCTTCCAAGCGGAACTATACGCCATAATGGAAGCAGTAAATATCATGCAACGTAGAAACCACAAGAGAGTAAAGATCAAAATACTCTCGGACAGCCAATCAGTTCTAAAAGCTTTAGATAGCTATACCTACAACTCAAAACCCCTCTTAGAATGCCACAAGGCACTCAATAATCTGGCATCCAAAAACAATGTTTCATTAATTTGGGTACCGGGGCATGAGGGATATGACGGCAACGAAAAGGCAGAGTTTCAAGCCAAAAAAGAGGCAGATGAAAACTTCATCGGACCTAGTCCTATGTTCGGATTCAACAAAAACAACCTAAAACAAAAAGTAAAATACTGGGCCAAAACTCTATTAAATCAGCATTGGAACAATGTAGAGGGTCTTAGACACTCCAAAAAGTTCCTAAGTTTCAACGCTAAAAGAGCTAACATGGCCCTCACGTTAAACAAAAAGAGCATTCGCACTCTCACAGGCGCCCTCACGGGTCACTTCACCTGCAACAAACACTTACATAAATTAGGGATAACTAACACCAGCACCTGCAGATTCTGCTGCGAAGATGAGGAGTCTATGGAACATCTCATTATCGAATGTCCGGGGTTGACGCATAGAAGGAAAAGGTTTTTAAACAAGTTCATGCTTACAGATGAAGACCTTCAATCACTCCCTCAGAAGGAGCTGGTACAATTCATAAGCATACTTAACAGTCAATAGACAGCATAGGGTGCACAATAGATCAATATGGTCGCAGTGCTAAAGGGCCACACCTTAACCCTTTATAACCATTAACCATTAACCATTATTCCTTCTTTAGGAAAGGGGAATTTTTTACTTTTGTAATCCTGTAATGTAGGACGTGGCTTGTTCAAGAAAGAACGTACGAGCCCCCAGTTAATATCGTTTTCACGATATGAGAAAAAAGAAATATATTTTTTATATTTTAACGCCGAAGTGCGTGTTTATTTTCGATATTCTTAAGACTAACTTGTTACATAAATCTTACTGGTATTAATACCATTTAAATGCGGCGGTTGTTATCGCAATGGGATAATTCGTTGCTAATTGTGTATTGTTTACTTTTACTTGTATAGGGTGTTTTTTTTATAGGTTAGGTTTTCAAGATGAAATAAAACGTATATAATTTAATGTTATGGCCAAGAATTTAGCTTTATTATAAAGATAAGGGTTTGCCATTATGTTTTAAAAATGATACCCACTCAACCATTTGTGCGCAGGCGCTAAATTCAGTAAATAGCTAAAATTCCCAGACTTTTCGAACGCACCGAAGTCAATAAATACGGGTGTTTTTTTAAGAGGTTAGGTTTTCAAGATGAAATAAAACGTATATAATTTAATGTTATGGCCAAGAATTTAGCTTTATTATAAAGATAAGGGTTTGCCATTATGTTTTAAAAATGATACCCATTCAACCAAAAGTGAGCTTCATCGCTGAACAAAATTTTCTTCGATGCGTCGCGCGAACCGAACCATTATTTTCGTAATAAATTTGCACGATTTGCAAACGTTGTTCAGGTGTAAATCTATTCATTATGAAATGGCAAACCAAACTGAGCATAAATCAAGTGACAGCTGTCAAAAATACCATCTACGAAAAAAGTAGTGCCAATAGTAACTATAGATTATTTGAATGTTTATGGCTTGTTTTGGTAATACCGAATTTCTATTGTTGTTTACTTGATAATGCATGTGAAAACAAGTCCTACCGGCTTGATATTGTTTACCTGATAATGCATGTGTATTGACCATGGACTGAAGAGATTAGAAATTAATAAAGTGGGACCATATCGTTAACTCGCAGGCGAACGCGCATTCCGCAAGGTGCTCACAGCTACTGCGGCTCGCTTGATTCCAGCTGGAAGGTTTAAGGACATTCGCCCTCATTTCCCAGCTGAAGCAGCCAGCTTGGCAAACGAGCGTGACCACCTACGCCAGGTCGATCCCGGGGATCACCGAATGAGGGAGCTCAATTTGGAGATCCGGCAACTGGTAGATCAACACAAGCGGACTAAATGGGTTGAGCACTTGAAGAACTGTAACCTAACCTCTGGAGTGAGTAAGCCCCGGTCCACCCTTAGGTCCCTGTCTAACCCGACGAAGCACGACGACAAGGTGGCTATCACCTTCAACGGTTCCACTTCGTCGGACCCGAAGAGATGCGTGAGCTACTTTAGCCGACTTTTTACACTGTATCCTCCGGCCGACAGATCCAAGCGTCGTGCTACCAGAAGGCTGCTCAAACTGACGAACACCAGTGCGCCACTTGCTTTCTCCGGTTATGAGGTTCAGGAGGCCATTAATAAATCTAAAACATCAAACGCCATTGGCCCTGACGAACTAAACGCGCTAATTCTGAAGCACCTGGGACCATTAGGAGTAGTATTTCTCAAAAGGGTCTTCAATCTGTTCTTGGCCACTCTCATCATCCCTGACAAGTGGAAAGCAGTGAGATTGGTCCCACTACTGAAACCTAGGAAACCCGCCAACCAGGGGGAATCTTATCGTCCGATAACTCTCCTTTCCCCAGTAGTGAAGACACTTGAAGCCCTCCTACTCCCACTCTTTACGAGACACCTGGCCCCAGCCCACATCAGCACGGCTGCCGATGAGTGCATACCACTACCACTGCACTTACCGCCATAAAAGCCCAGATAAACCGCGGGCTTAACTAAAACCGGCCCTCCGAGATGACTGTCCTAGTAGCGTTGGACCTGAAGAAGGCTTTCGACACAGTCAGCCATTCCAGGCTACTAAATGATATTTATCAGTCGACACTCCCGCCAGGGCTGAAGAGGTGGTCCGCAAACTACCTGAGCGGCCGTCACTCGGCAGTGATTTTTTAAGATCAAACATCAAAGCAGCGGAAGATAAAGCAAAGTGTGCCGCAGGGTGGTGTCCTTTCTCCTTTGCTGTTCAACTTCTACTTCTCGAAGCTCCCCCAACCACCAGCGGGAGTCTCCCTGGTCTCATACGCTAACGACTGTACGACAATGGCGTCGGGCAATCACATCGATGGCCTGTATTCCAAAGGGAACAACTACCACGACGACCTTTCTCGCTTTTTCACTGCAAGGAATCTCCAACTTTCCCCCTATTAAGTCCACAGCGACCCTCTTTACCACCTGGACAAATGAGGTCAGGCTGTCCCTTAAGGTAAAAGTCGAGCGCACACCCATTTCGACGGTAAACAACCCAAAAATCTTGGGTGTAACCTTTGACAGTTTGCTCTCCTTCTCACCGCACACAGCCGCAATTGCCACTTAAGTCCAAAATTGCCACAACGTCCTCAAATTCCTTGCCGGCAGCACTTGGGACAAAGACAAAGAACAGTTGCTATCGACATTTAAGGCAATTGGTCGGCCGGTTCTGAACTATGCTGCGCCTATCTGGTCGCCTGGAACTAGTAACACGCAGTGAATAAGGCTACAGACATGCCAAAATACTGCTATTCCGACAGCGACCGGTTGCCTCCTGATGTCCCCTGTTCAACACCTTCACAACCAGGCACAAATGATCTCATCAATGGAGCATAACAAACTGCTCAGCAAGCAATTCCTGCTAGGATGTTACCGCAGGTTTCACCCCTGCAGACACCTGCTTGAGCCTGAGCCGCCTCCCAGGCACGTCAGGAGACACCTGTTAAACTCCGCCGACGAAATCCAGGACAAAACTGACCGAAATCTACTGGACTTGACAGTGTTTGGACAGTCAATAAACGACATTCACCGGGAGACCGTCACCACTTTCTTAAGCTCCCGTCCTGTGACTGCCGTAATCGGAGTCCAACCACCACCTATAGGAGAAGAAGAGCTCCAGCTTCCCCGTGAGACCCGCGTAACAATGGCACAATCACGTTCTGCATTCAGGTTAAACTCCTACTTATCCAGAATTGACCCCAATCCCCTCTGGAACCAACACGTCGAAATAACATTTTTCCTGGGCCTACCTTTAGATGAGCTAGACGAAGATGACCGGTGATATGCCCTACACTGGCTGGGCTTCTATTACTGTTACTGAGGTGGCCAGAGATCATCTTCAAGTTACCCTCGTGGGCGCAAAAACCAATAGTGGAAGGGTGGTGTTGCCCCTTTGGGATGCTACTGAGCCCATGACCTACTTTGGCAAAACGCTGCAGAAAACAATATAGATGTGGCGCTAATATCGGAACCCTTCAAAAATACTGACCCTGATAACTGGGTAGAAGATTCGGAGAAGCAGACGGCGATTTGGGTGATGAGTGATAAACTTCCCCAATCCAAGATGACCACGCCTAGTAGCGGATATACATGGCTGAAACTAGAGGGCATCTACTACGTAAGCTGCTATGCACCACCGAGTTGGTCACTTGAGGCGTTTGAGCGCATGATGACTGCTATAGAAGTTGAGCTAAGAGGTAAGCGCCCAATACTCATCACAGGAGATTTCAACGCATGGTCAAGAACGTGGGGGAGCGCATGCACAACTCAAAGAGGGCGGTTGGTGGAAGAAACCTTCGCGGCAATGGACCTTGTCTTGCTAAACACCCCCGGAATATACACGTTTGATTGTAGTAGAGGGCGCTCCATAATTGACTTAGCCTTTGCAGACTGTGTAACGGCGAGAATTATCAAATGGAGAGTAGACGAATCTATATACACGCATAGTGATCATCTAGCTATAGTTATGGAAATAGGCGGGGAGACGCAGCAGTTTGTGAAATCAAAGTGGCAGCAAAAATGGAAACGAACGGCACTCGACCCCATAGCGTTTAAATCAGTTTGGGAGAACGCCTCCCTTTCCTGCGAGGGTGCAGAAAGTATGGCGGAACAAATGGCCGCACAAATAGAACTCGCGTGTGATGCGTCAATGCCGAGGTGTCGATACAACAACAAACGGAAATCTGCTTACTGGTGGACTACCGAAATAGCCGACCTTCGGAAAGCCTGCAACAAAGCACGAAGAAAGGCACAAAGAGCACGCCATCGACCAAACTATAACGAGCGGCACGCAGAATATCGTACACGAAAATTCCACCTTAAGAAGGCAATTCGGAATAGCAAAAACAATTGCTTTAAGGAAATGCGAGACAGTGCAGACGACGATCCCTGGGGCATGACATATAAAACTGTGATGCGAAACGTCAGAGGGCCAAGACCACCACAGCCAACGTGTCCGATTCTTTTAGAGCAAATAGTAGTGGCACTATTTCCCCCACAAAGTAGTGATCAGGAATATGCTGCCAACACAAGCAGAAACGTTCCACCAGTATCAACAGACGTTATTTTGCAAACGCTGAAACGCATAAAAGACTGCAAGGCTCCTGGTCCCGACGGCGTCCCAAATAATGCACTAAAGGTAGCTATACGGGCAAACCCGCAAATATTTGCTGACTTATATACCACATGCCTAGAAGAAGGAACCTTTCCAACCAGATGGAAGCTACAGCGCTTAGTTCTGCTACTTAAGCCAGGAAAACAACCTGATCACCCAGCCGCATACAGACTTTTATGCATGTTGGACACAACAGGGAAAATACTAGAACGTATCATATGTGATCGGTTCCAGGAATACTTAGAAAGCCCTGGTGGTCTCTCCGATAACCAATTTGGTTTCCGGCGTGCAAGATCAACATTAGATGCGATCCGAATCGTAACAAACATAGCCCGGGAAGCTATTAGCGGAGGGCACACTGCTATGAAGGTCCGCGCAGTCATAACGCTGGATATAAAACTCGCGTTCAACTCGGTAAATTGGTCCAACATACTGCTGTCTCTAGAAAATTTGAAGATACCAAGCTACCTACTGAGCATTATTCGAAGCTATTTCAGCAAACGAATTTTACGGTATGACACTGATGATGGCCCAAAAACATATGAAGTCACAGGGGGAGTTCCACAAGGATCGGTTTTGGGGCCAACTCTTTGGAGTATTATGTATGACGGGGTTCTGAAATTAAAACTTCCAGCAAAAACAACAATCGTAGGTTACGCGGACGACATTGCGCTAGTTGTAGTTGACAAGCGACTGGATCATCTAGAAGCAAAATGCAATGATGCGGCAACGAGAGTACAGCGTTGGCTCAGCAATGCAGGTCTAGAGCTGGCAGCCCAAAAAACAGAGGCAGTGCTGATAAGTGCTCGGAAGAAAAAAGCGACCATGAAACTCTCAGTTGGTGGACACGAGATACTCTTAAAGGAGGCAATAAAATACCTAGGTGTAATGATCGACACGAGATTGAGCTTTAAGCAACATCTAGCAGCAGTTAATAACAAAGCAGCGGCGGTAATGGGCGCTCTCACAAAAATACTACCGAATATAGGTGGCCCACAAGGGGAAAGAAGGAAACTATTATCAACAGTCGTGGACTCAATCATACTCTACGCGGCACCGATATGGGCAGAAGCAAAGAACATTCACATGCGTGAAGTGGTGCGCACACACAGGCGGAGTGCATTATGCATATAGAACGGTATCAGACGATGCAATATGTGTTGTAGCCGGGAAATTGCCAGTTGATATTCACGCAAGAGAGCTTCGCCGCCTCTATAGCGAGCAAGGAGCTAAACCAACGGCAACAGAAAAAGCCATCGAACGAGAGCGATCTATGTATGAGTGGCAAAGAAGATGGGAAGAGTCACCTAAAGGGCGCTGGACGTACAAGTTAATACCACATCTCGAGCAGTGGGTAAAAAGAAAGCATGGTGAAACAGATTATTACCTTACGCAGATACTCACCGGTCATGGCTGCTTTATGGAATATCTCCACCGCTTTCAGCTGGCAGAAAACCCACTCTGCCCAAGCTGTCCTAATGCAATCGAAAGTGCGGAACACGTGGCTTTTCATTGTGATCGCTTTGCACGAGAACGTGCTCAGCTAGTCCTAATGACATCGTACAGGACATGTGCTCATCCAGTGCTAAATGGGTAGCGGTTCGAGCGTTTGCTGGAAAAATTATGCTACGACTCCAATTCATCGAATGGGAGCGCAAGACCCAGTCACAGCAACTACAGTTGCAATTATGAAATGGAGATGAACTGTTTCCGGACAGAATGACGACAAACACAGACACTTGAGTGAATCACTCACAATAATATCAGACAGAAGACAAGACGATAGTTCGTAAAAACTGCGCTATCGCAAATTTTCCGATGTTCCATTTCCTCCAGAACCACGTATGAAAAAGTGGGGGGAGTGGATATTATCGCTGACGTAAGATCTCCATACGTCCACAAGAGAAGGACCTGGTCGCAGGTACCTGGTTGTGTCAATAGACATAAACGCGGCTCCACCTTGATGAAATGTTTACAGCGGTCCCAGGGTGGAAATCAGCCGAGGAGGAGGAATGTTATAGTGTTAGTGGGAGCATGCCCCACATACCACTGGTGCGACGGCGCCTTTGATGATGTTTCTGACATTTTGATTTTAACTTCCTAAAAAAAAAAAAACAAAAAAAGAGGGACGGCTATCCAGTATAGTCGTCAGACACCTCATGGATAGCAAAGGACCAGCACCTCTCTACGGCTCGGGTGAAATCTTTCGAGGTTGTCGGGTAATAAAATGTGCTAATCAGTTCTCGAAGGAGTTTCTGGAGAGAAGCCTTGCTACGGTTAGGAAAGCCTAGGAAGGGCTTTTGCTAAAGCTCATCCCTGCTTCAGATGTTCCAAGGCGACCACGAGCTCGACTTTGCTTGCCGAAAATGGAGCTGGACAGTTCGGAAATTGCCCAGTGCCTCAAGTTGCAAAATCCAGAGGTACCGATGGATGACTGGTCTGTCATCAAGATAGAAGAACCTCAGCAACACAGCTCCACCGTATTACTACTGATAAACAACGAGTATCTGGAGGCACTCGGAAAACAGCAGTTTAAACTTCGCTTTGGCCTCAGGCTAGCCAAAGTGAAGGTCTTCCCCGCCGCTGTTGCCCTGGATGACGACTTGGAGAAATTGGAGGACGACACAAAGAAACTGCTGGACGATCCGCGGTTGTCTGGGACGGACGCCGATTCTGAACAGGAGGAGCAGTCGTAAAGGTAAGCAACACTTTTGATCACTTTGTTTAAAGTAGTTCAAATGAACCTTCGTCATTCTAAACTAGCCACCGATAACCTACGAGTCACCCTCCTTGGATCTGGCAGCAAAAAATCATGGGACTAAGGGATAGATCCCACGACCTATTTTACGTCCAAGCCTAGGGCCTGTATCCTAGTTAGGAACACAATTAATGCCTTTTTGCTATTTAATTTCAGTTCACCGGATGTTACGGTGGTCAGGGTGGAACCATCAAGTGGCAGTTGCTTCTGGTTGGTGTCTGCCTACATGGCCCAAGAGAGACCGACGCCTCCAGAGGAAATGTAGCATTTGGTGGATACTCTCCAGTCCATGCGATGCAAATGCCAAACACACCATTTGGGGCAGCAGCGAGATCAATGAACGGGGTGAGTCTCTATTTGATTTCATATTTAGCCGAAATTTACTTATCTTTAACAAGTGCAACACCCCAGCTTTTGTTTTACCGGCATCGGAAGTATCAAGAGGTTGGGAGGAAGTTCTTGATATTTCTCTTTGAACAAACTCTTCTGCTGCTAGGGTTGAAAATTGGACGGTCTCTCGGAAGAACTCTTTTTCGGACCATAGGCTGATCCTCTTCAAAATCGATTTCGTTCGGGAAACCTTGCTACCCCGTAGGAATCCAAAGAGAACTGATTGGTTTCTTTTCCACAAGGTTTTCTGTAAGAAGCTGAACAAGAGTGAGTTTTGCCTACCACTAGGGAACAACTGGACTTGCAAGTTAGACACTTGGAGAAATCCTATCAGACTGCCTTTAAAGTGGCTTGTCTAGTATCCTTAGGCAAGAAAGACTTTGCTCCCTGGTGGAGCAAGACGCTGACTGACGTGAAAGAGAAGGTTAGGAGAGTCTTCAATAAATGCTATCAAATTAGGAACTTTCTAAATTACCGAGTAATTTCGAAAGAGTATAAGAAAGCCATTAGAGACTCCAAGCGCAACTCTTGGAAAGAGTCCTGCGAATCCATTGAATTCGTAAAAGACTCAGCCAGACTCAGCAGGGTTCCCTCCAAGGACTCTTGGCAAAGAGAGAATGGGGAGTGGGCTGAATCTGCGGGCAAATCTTTCTTTCTGTCCGTCAACAGAATAAACTGGGCAGTCGATAGCTTTCCCCTTTCAAATCTCCAGGCATCGATGGCATCATGCCAGTAATGCTTCAGAAGACTAACACCTTGGTGGTTCCCGTTCTTCATAAAATCTTTTTGGCGTGTATCTCGCTAAACCACGTTCCTGAAAGCTGGAAGAAAACCAACGTGGTCTTCATTCTTAAGGTAGGAAGGAGGGGCCACGTCTTGGCCAAAGACTTCGGACTTATAAGTCTTCCCTCCTTTATCCCTAAAGGTGTTCGAAAGAGTGATCGACTATCACATTCGAGAGCACTTTGAAACCATACTATCTCCAGCTCAACACGCTTACCTGAAAGGGAAATTTACAAAGAAAGCCTTGCATGAGCTAGTAGGGACTGTAGAGAAATCTCTGGAGGGAAAACAATTCACTTTGGCTGCCTTTATAGGCATAGAGGGCGTATTTAATAATGTTACGGCTGAGTCATTTGACACTGCTCTAAATAAGAGTTGAACGACCTATAACCTCTTGATCTCTTCCCCACTTGGTGGTAGGGAAATAAATGCTGTGGCAGGAGGGGCTAGAATCACTAAGTTCGTACATAGGGATACACCGCAGGGCGACGTCCTCTCGCCTCTCCTTTGGCTAGTAGCTACGGATGAAGCTTTAACTCTCTTTAACAGGGCAGGAGTAAAGGTGGTAGCATATGCCGATGACTTGGTACTAATGGTCTCAGGACCCCTCCCATCAGTAATGGCTGAAGTTTTGGAAAGTGCATTGGCTACACTCAGTAGTTGGGCTGCCAGTTGCTGTCTCAGAGTGAACTCTGACGGAGTTGATGCTATTCACCAGAAAATACAAGCCTCCGCCTTTTAAGCTTCCAAGACTAAACAACCAGTGTCTTACACTCGCATAGGAAGTCAGGTATCTTGGTGTAATACTTGACCCCAAGCTCCAATGGAAACTGCACATAGAAAATCGAGTCAAGAAGGCCAGTATAGCCTTCTACGATTGTAAATCTATACTCGGCAAAAAATGGGGTCTGAAGCCACGTGTCGTACTTTGGATGTGCAACTTTGGTGGGTAGCTCTTCATAAGGACTACAACACCACTAAACTAGAGAGAGTGCAGAGAACTACATGTGTGGGCATCACTGATGCTTGTACATAGAAAATGTCCCACTGCTGCACTCAACGTTATTCTGCACTTACTTCCTGTAGATCTGCAGGTTAAGTCCATTGCTGCTCAGAGCGCTATTAGGTTGAAGGAGCTTGGCCTCCGGAGACAATTTCCTGTAGGACATAGTAGCAATGTGAAGCACATCTCCCCTTTCTTCTCTGTTCTTCGCACTGATCTCTCCATCCGCAAACTGGGTTTTGAAGGTTGTGCCAGAATGAAAAAATATTCTAATATCCATCCAGACAGCCAAACGCGCATACACACATATGTGTATAAATAAACAATACATACAAACTACCACCATTTTAACAAACGCAGAACACAAGCTTCTGCGCACACTTGGCACAGGGCATATACGAGGGGTGCCTTTTATATTGTATGTCGGGATCAGCGAACAAAAACAAATTTTAATCATCGAAAATCACTTTATTGTTTTTCAAAATATTCTCCATGAAGATCTATATACTTTTCCATGCGTTTGAACCAATTGTCGAAGCACTTTTGCCACTCTGAATGAGGTACCTCCAAAACATGCATTCTGAATGCCGCAACCGCTTCTTCAGGTGTCGAAAAACGTTGACCTCTCAGTTTGTTTTTTACGTACGGGAATAAAAAGAAGTCATTGGGTGCCAAGTCAGGACTATACGGCTGATGACCCATTAATTCGATGTTTTGGGTGCTCAAAAATGCAGTTGTTTGAGCCGATGTGTGAGAGCTCGCATTGTCCTGGTAAAGAGTGATCCGTCTTTGGCGATTGGTTTTCCTAATTTCTTGGAAGACAACTGGCAAACAAATGGTTGTGTACCACTCAGAATTTACTGTTCTCCGTTGTTCTAGTGGTACGGTTGCGACATGTCCAGTATTTCCGAAAAAACAGGCGACCATTTGTTTGGAAGTGCTTCGTGCGCGAACAACTTTTGTTGGATTTGGCTCATCTTGAAACACCCATACAGTCGACTGCTGTTTACTTTCGGGCTCATACACGTAAATCCATGATTCATCACCTGTCACGATGTCATAGACGTGTTTCGAAGCCCGCGATCGTATTTTTTGAGCATTTCCTTCGACCAATCGACACGAGCCTTTTTTTGAGCGATTGACAAATTGTGTGGGATCCAACGCGAACAAATTTTTTTAACAGTCAAATGTTTATGCAATATTGAATGTATGCTGGTCCCACTAATGCCTAAGATTGTCTCAATCTCATGATAGGTCACATGACGATCTTGCAATATCAGTTCGCGCACAGCATCAATGGTTTTCGGAAAAACATCTGATTTTGGACGACCTTCACGAAATTCGTCTTGGAGTGAACTACGACCACGATTGAATTCACCATACCATCGATAAACACTGGTCTTTGATGGAGTTTCATCGCCAAAAAATGAATTAAGTTCATCCATGCAATGTTGCTGAGTTAATCCACGTCGAAAGTTGTAAAAAGTAATCGCACGAAAATGTTCACGATTTAATTCCATTTTTGGACCGAGATGAATCTTTTAAGTTACTGTAAACAACACAAATAGCGCTGGTATTTCAAAACGTTCTGAGTACGTAAAAGCCAAAAAATGTCAAACTTTGCGATACAGCTGTCAGTTGCCAGATTGCAACACCAGCGTTGCCAAATCCCGACATAAAGCGTTTTTCAATAGATGCGCTTCAACTTTTTTCCCATAGGGAGGGCGAACGACGCAATATTTTTTATTTTTTGCTTGTCATTTGTAAACTTCATTAGTATACATTTCATCATGGAACGCTACACACTTGAGCAACGATTGCAAATCGTGCAAATTTTTTATGAAAATAATCGTTCTGTTGCTGCAACTTTAAGAGCATTACGGCCATTTTACGGTCCATCAGTGATGAAGCTCACTTTTGGCTCAATGGCTTTGTCAACAAGCAAAATATGCGTTACTGGGCAGAAAGCAATCCATACGTGATTCATGAAGTACCGTTGCATCCCGAAAAAATCACTGTTTGGTGCGGTTTACATGCCGGCGGCGTAATTGGCCCATATTTTTTCGTTGACGAGAACGATCGCCACGTTACTGTGCATGGAAATCGATACCGCGACATGATAAACGATTATTTTTGGCCGCAATTGAATGGTATGGACTTAGACGACATGTGGTTTCAACAGGACGAGGCCACAAGCCACACAGCACACGCTACAATTGATTTGTTGAAGAGTAAGTTCGATGAGCGCATTATTTCCAGAAATGGACCAGTCGAATGGCCGCCGCGCTCGTGTGATTTGACGCCTCTAGACTATTTTCTTTGGGGTTATGTGAAGTCATTGGTCTACAGTAACAAGCCGGCCACGATTTGTGAGCTCAGAGCCAATATTGAACGCGAAATTGCTGGAATTTCGGACGATTTATGCAAAAGAATGGTCGAAAATTGGGTTCAACGATTGGACTTCGTAAAACGTGCACGCGGTGGTCATGCAAAAGAAATCGAATTTCATACTTAAATGTATATGTTCAAGCTCGATAATAAAAAAAAAACTAGTTAAAAAAGTCAAACCGTTTGTGTTTTATTCAAAAAAAAAAGTTGAAGTGCTCTTACGGAAAAACGCTTTATAAAAGGCACCCCTCGTAAATACCAACAACCATTCACTGTGGCCGCCTACTCCTAACCCTTCAGGAAAATACGGTATATGCACAATACCTATGCGGTTGTTCGCACACGATTCGCTAAAAATGCTAAAAAGGAATCCGCGCGCATTCAAAGGCACAGCATTGTGCCGAAAATTATGAATTATGAAGCGTAAACGTAATATACTTAGATACCTTTTTAGACCTTTTGTATAAAGTGTAACTTATTATTTGGAATATGAATACTTATATTAAAGTTGAGTGTTAAGTGTTAAAGCTTTGAAATAAAAATTTTGGTTCAAAAATATGAGGCATCAGTCTCTGTTGTTATGAACAATACTGCACATCAACATAACTCACAGAAGCTTCAGTGATCTCTTCAATATTAAATGTTTGGCACTTTGTGCTTCATGCGAAGGCTGAATGTCTGCACAGTAGCCTACCAAAAAGCCGCACTCTTATTTTGCAGTAAGTTTATTTCTTTGCTGCTAATATGCCTATGCTTTTGTGCACTTTTTCAATTGGAGAACCACATACGTAAAGGAATATGTTAATTTTAAATTTATATACCACGCGAGAACTAAAAATAATGGTTTAGAAATTTTCCCTAGTATCGAAATGTCCGGGCCAGAACTTTTTCATATACTACTTGTTTTTTTGTGCCTCTTACTGTAGCTTTTGCGAACACTTGACTTACAGCAGCTGCGGCTGTCGAGCCGTTGGAAGACATATATATACGGAGCTCGAAATGACAAAAATTCAAGATTTATCAAATATTGGCAAATAATTCTGCGCGAAATATTCCAATATAGACTATTTTCGAAAGGTCGCGAAAATTGGCATATGGGCGGCTCGTTTATGAATGAAAGTACTTTGCTCTTACAAATATGAGTTCGAACTTATGAATGAATTTTTTGTTTTTGTACCATATAATATTCTAAAATGTTCGGCGCCGTCGCGACTTGAAGAATCATGGCCGCTGGGACTCCGTGTACGAATGTATTTTGTTTTTGTAGTCGCTAGGCTTATAGCCCCTGGTGACAGTCCAGCATGCTTGACTGCGCTTTGTATGTGTTAGTGCAGTCGGGTGGCGTCGTGACACACGTATTTGTTGTCGGCTACACGAACGATGCTTGATGAAAATCAAAAATTTTTGATATTTTCGTTTGACGCTTACTTTTTTGATCGTGTCGGAGTCTGATAGACAAAACAGCAGTGTTGTATTTAGCATTGAGGTTAGTATTTAGTGTGCGGTTGCCCAATAGTAAATTACTCGTAAACACCTCATATACTAAAAATAAGCACAATCCGTATGAAATATGTACATAAATAAGCAAAAAATTTAAAAATTTATATGTAAATGAAATTATTTAAAACTGATATACATAAGTAATTTAATAATAATAAAGTTATGAACCCGAAAAACATAAGTTATAATTAAAAACATGACTTATTGCGTTTTTTTAATATAACACAGAAAGTGGGTAACAAAGATTTCTCAAACAACGAACAGAATAAGTTAAAGCAGATTACCTTTAATTTTTGTAAAATATCCCAAACTCAAATTTAATTCCCTTACCTACGCTTTTCAGCCATAGAATAATTAAATAAAATAAATAATTGGCGGGTACACTTCTGTTAGGTGTTTGGCCGAGCTCCTCCTCCTATTTGTGGTGTGCGTGTTGATGTTGTTCCACAAATGGAGGGACCTACAGTTTCAAGCCGACTCCGAACGGCAGATATTTTTATGAGAAGCTTTTTCATGGCAGAAATACCCTCGGAGGTTTGCCATTGCCTGCCGAGGGGCGACCGCTATTAGAAAAATGTTTTTATTAATTTTGCTTTCACCGAGATTCGAACCAACGACCTCTCTGTGAATTCCGAATGGTAATCACGCACCTACCCATTCGGCTACGGCGGCCACAAATAGAATAATTACGTATATACAAATTTACATAAGCCAACACACAGTTTTCAATAAAATTACATTATGTACATAAGACTAATTAAAAGTAGAAGTAGAAAAGGATATAACGAGCTTTGGATTCTACAAACTCACTTCAATTCAAATCATTACATTTCAATTGAAATAATTTTAAGATAAATATGTAGTTATAAACATTTCAACACGTCATTTCTCCATTAAGGAAAAATGAATTGTTTTCGTCAGTTATTTTTGGCGCGTTTCTTCTGGCAGCCTGCCATTTCGCCTATCAGCTGTTCAAAATCCCATAATGTGTGAGTGCTGCCAAGTTTTGAAACGTCCTCATGGGCGCGCTTCACTTAAGTTTCACATCTTATTATCTATGATATTTAGTTTGTGTTGATATTCGAAATGGACAAGTGCACTGAAGATAAGTAGTTCATATTGAAAATTATCAATGTTTACCAGCATTATGGAATCTAAAAGTAGAAGCATATTTTAATCGCGAGGAAAAGGCAAAACAGTACGAAATTCTATTGGAAATATACAAAGAGCGGTACCCTAGAGCAACAGTAGAAGATGTAAAAAAAAAGGTGTGTGTGTCAGCTCCGACACGCGACTGGAGTTTACTCCTTAAGAACGATTACCGTGATATTTAAAAATATATTTAATATGCAAAAGGAGTAAATGAAGACCTTTTCTATATTACTGGAAAAATATAAATTTATTTATTAGCAGTGAATTGCGCAATTAAATTAGCTAATTCTTCTCCTTGTCTTTTCATCATATCGTTAAGATGAAAATAATTAAACAAAGCAAAAACACCGAAATATTCCACCAAAATAATTTCTATGAAGAAAAACCATTCACGACAGTATTGATAGCTGATTGTCAATTTTGCAGGTATCTGCCATATGTGAACGGGTATATTAATTTTGTTGATTTATTGGTAATTAATGCATATGTGAACGTATTTTAAGCTCTCTGGAACCTTTATCTCTTGCATGTTAATTAACATTCTCTGCAGAAACTCATTTAAAACGTGCATTGGGTAAAATTCCCGGTACGTTGTGCTGCTACCTACTCGTCCACTGTTTGATGTGCACTGTAGTAGAGTCTTTGCAAAATGGAACCAGCGCAAATTCTTAACCAAGTTTCTATTGCTGCTCTGGTGTGGACGCCTTGGCCGGCGGCGTATGAAAAATGGCTGTTCTAAAGTTTAATTTGCTTTACACGGTAACTGCGCAATTAATAATTAACATGCACAGTTACCAAAATTTACTTTTATGTAGGATAGCTAACAGAGGCGTTTTATGTTTCCAGCTATGCAATTTTGCTATTAGCAAAATTAGTGAATATACTTTGTAAGCCACACACTTATGATGATGAGCCACAGTTTGATGTCAAATGTACCAGCGAAACACTCTGAGTAGTTTCTCCATTGTAGCAAAACATTCGCAGGCACAATTACACATGCACAGTTTGAGGTGAAATGTAGTAGCAAAAACACTGAGTAGCTGCTGTATGGTTTGTTGTTGCACTATTGCGCTGCGCAGATAATATTCAAATATTCAAATCGGTGGCTTGTGTCTTCGTTGGAAAAATTTAAAATAAACACTTACCAACTAAATAAACCATCAAAAACACAAACCGAAAGAGAAAAGGCCAACGCGTCACTTCCGCCAGCGTTCACTTCCGGTAATTCACGATTTTACTACCCATATTTTTCATACCATGGGCCTTATATCAGAGAATGTTAATGCAATGAGAAGGTGTAAATGTTACTGTGAGCTTTTTTTAGTACAATTGAGATTTGAAAGATTTGTAATAAGGTCATTTAGCACACCGAGTTTGTAGACACCTCACTGACTTTTGCCCACACAAAAATTAGAAACACCAAATATCTTTCACCTCAACACACAACACATTTCTCACCTCGACAGTAAACCAATTAAATTTTTACTATTTTCGTATTTTTGAAATAATAAGCGAATACGTAAAATTTATTACATAATTTTTTTTTTTCAATTACATTAAAAAAAAACGATTTAAAAAAATAAAATTTATAAAAAAAAGTTTGCGCCGGGAATTGAACTCAAGTCTAACATGTGGCGAGGAAAAATAGGCGGTGCGCGTATTTCTTCGACTGCTTATTTTTTTACCATTTTGTTACCATGATAAGCGGATACATAAAATTTATTACAAATTTTTTTTACGATTACATTAAAAAAAAAAACGATTTAAAAAAAAAAAAATTTATAAAAAAAGTTTGAGCCGGGAATTGAACTCGAGTCTAACATGTGGCGAGGAAAAATAGGCGGCGCGTTTATTTCTTCGACTGCTTATTATTTTACCATTTTGTTACTTTTGAAATGATAAGCGGATACATACAATTTATTACAAACTTTTTTACGATTACATTAAAAAAAAAAAATTTAAAAACGAAAAAGAAAAATGTCCACCGAGAATTGATGGCGAGTCACGTGGGGAGGATAAATACGCAGAGCGTTTATTTCTGCGCCTGCGTTGTGAACAAAAGGTTTTGTGCATGCGCGCGACGCGAATAAATTTTAATAAAGTTCTGAAAGTAATTCATGAAGGTTTTCATTACACACATATGTACATAAATGAACGTATACTTTATATGTAAATAAATGATGGTATATGATAATATACATAAGTACATAATATGTATGTATATGTCAATAGGAGGTATTTGCATTCAGAAAAAAAGAACGGTTTAAGATAAATCAACACTTATTTTATATTGTATGTCAATTTATAGTTTATGTATTCGACAGCATTTCCATACATATGTATGTATGTACATTTGTATATGAAAAACAATAATGCACAAGCGCAAAAACATCATATCACATATGCACATGTACACATGTCATACCACATCATTCGGTGAGCTTCACACCAAAAGGTGTAAGTGCAATGGAGAATGTGAATCCGTTTATGCGTTGCTCCAAAACAGCGAGATCACCCGAGCGCACAACCTCACCACACGTTGTCAAAACTGTTACTGGTAGCTTAGAAGGAGGTGATAAGCAGACGATGGATAGCGGTTCCCCTGTGAAGCAAAGGGAAACATTAAGTGAGTCGCTCTTTCTCCCTGCATTCGCCTCTCCGGCTAATGGCGACGCTCTTACCATGCTGGGAGCAAAGATTGAAGAGCTAGCAAAAATGATGGTACTGCAGAGACATGTAAATCAACAGATGAGAGGTGTTGTCTCATCAATCTCTGCATTACACAAAAAAGTAAAGCAAGAGCAGAATAAATTAGCTACGCATAATAAAGTCAAATCAGGTGTCGAGAAGGCCACTCAAACACCTTTTGCAGAAAATGCTAAAGCCAATGGGAAGAGGACAAGGGCTCAATATAGAGGGAATTCCTCTCCTGAAAATTCCCCGCAGCCAATAGGAAAGCGTACGAGAAGCATTTCACTTAGTGTGCAGGCTTCACATTTGGAGGGCACATGCAAGCAAGGAACCAATGATAGGCTGCCAAGAGGAAATAAACCCACATCCAATGAGAATGAAGGAGCTAAGCGTCGCACAACACCTACGCAGACTTTGGCAGCGGCAGAAAGCAGAAGCGGCGGTACCTTCTCGGAGATAGTGCGTCAAGGGGGCGAAAAGCAGCGTATTAGGGCCAGACCAGACGCTTTTATTATTTCTAATAAAGGCGAGGGGTCTTATGCGGACATTCTCCGTGTAATTAAATCGGAGCCAAGCCTCTCACAACTCGGCGATATGGTGACAAAAATTAGGAAAACGCAAAAAGGTGAAATGTTATTCCAACTAATATAAAAACGCGGGGCGAGGCAGACAATGTGCAATACCAGGGCTTGGTAGAAAAAGTTCTTGGCGATAAAGCCGAAGTTAGAGTTCTGACTCATGAATTAACAATAGAGTGCAGGGATCTTGATGAAGTGTCTACAAGGGAAGATGTAGTACAAGCCATAGTAGATCAATTCAATTTACCAAACATCAACGTAGCGGCAGTGAAAAGTTTACGTAAATCATACGGGAATACGCAAATAGCGACACTAAATCTTCCGGTAAGCGCTGGAAAATTGCTCCTTTCTAAAGGGAAATTGAAAGTTGGATGGGTGGTCTGCCGCCTGCGGAGGATTATTCATCCAACGCGATGTTTCCGTTGTCTAGATTTTGGCCATATATCGAAAAACTGTACGAATTGCGATAGATCCAAGATGTGTAGGAGATGCGGAAATGAAGGACATGTAGCAAAAGACTGCACAAATGCACCAAAATGTCTTCTATGTCAACTAGCCAAGGAAGAGCTATCCGACCACATATCTGGTAGTAGCAGGTGTCCAGCCTACAAAAGAGCTTTAGCCAAAGCATCAACATGAGGAGTATGCAATTAAATTTAAATCATTGTGAGGCGGCTCAAGATTTATTGAAGCAGACGGTGATAGAGATGAAGGTTGACGTAGCAATAATCTCAGAGCCCTACAAGATTCCTTCGCGCAACGATTGGGTAGCAGATAGAACACGAAAAGCAGCAATATGGACTTGTGGTACCCACCCGTTTCAGAAAGCGGATCCAGTAGATGCGAGAAAGGGCTTCGTTTGGGTCCTTGTCAAAGGTTGCCATATTTGCAGCTGCTATGCACCCCCTAGCTGGACGATTCAGGAGTTCCGGGAGTTCCTAGATCATATTGTAGAGACTGCGAAAGGTCGTCACCCGGTCGTCATAGCCGGCGACTTTAACGCATGGGCAGTGGAATGGGGCAGTAGGAGAACGAACGCCAGAGGCGCGGCTTTATTGGAGGCGTTCGCTCCGCTAGATTTGGTCATAGCCAACGATGGAAGAACAGCCACCTTTCAAAGAGATAGTAAGGAGTCCATAATAGACATCACTTTTACTAGTGGCTCCTTGGCTAGATGCGTCAAATGGAAGGTCAGCGAGCATTATACCCACAGCGACCATCAAGCCCTAATTATAGACATCCCGGAAGGAAAAGAAGACAACAATTATATCTCTGCTAGTAATTCTCTGCACCAAGCATGGAGACTGACAACACTGGATAAACCTCTATTCAACCTTGTATTAAACGAGGTCATAGAGCGCGTACAAGTAGAGAAATCAGCAGCAAGGGCAGCAAATAGGCTTGTGCAAGACATTATAGTAGCCTGCGAAGCATCGATGGCCCGGAAAGTAAAAGGCTGTCATCGGAAGCAAGTATACTGGTGGAATGACACAATCAAAGAACTAAGGGCGAAATGCTTCAGAGAGAGAAGGATCTGCCAAAGACTACGGAATACTGCGGAGCATCAAATTAGGCTGGCAAATTTTAAAAATTTTCGAAAGCAGCTAAAAAATGAGATCCGGCGAAGTAAAGCAGCCTCATTTAATCAGCTATGCAACGAGGCAGACAAAAACATATGGGGTAATGCATACAGAGTAGTAATGTCTAAAATTGTTAAAGCGCCGCAAGTAAAATGCCCTAAATTGCTAAATAATATAGTTCGGACCCTGTTTCCTCACCGCAAAACAGATCCAATGTCATACATTTCAGCATCTATAAATGACATTGATGATATAACACCTGAAGAAGTGGTACAAGCAGCAAAAATGATTGGAGATCGCAAAGCTCCCGGCCCGGATGGTATTCCGAACATAGCATTGAAAACAGTCATCCTGGAAAATCCCCAGACATTTGCTAGGGTAATGCAATTGTGTCTCGAGCAAGGCGTGTTCCCGAATGTCTGGAAGAGGCAAAGACTAGTGCTGCTCCCGAAGCCAGGGAAGCCACCAGGTATACCAGGATCCTACCGTCCCCTATGCCTCCTTGACACGATGGGCAAGCTTTTAGAGCGGCTTATTAACAACAGAATACAGCCGTACACTGAATGCGAGGCGGGACTATCCCCGTACCAGTATGGTTTCCGAAAGCGAAGGTCTACTACAGCGGCAATACAAAAGGTGGTCACGATTGCTACAGACGCGATCGCAGGCAAACGATGGAGAGGCGGTGATAAGCAATACTGCGCAGTAGTGACTTTAGATGTGAAAAACGCCTTCAACTCAGCAGACTGGGGGCACCTTCTGAAGGCACTTAAAAAGCTATCTGTTCCGGCATACATATATAATATTGTCAGAAACTATCTGAGCGATCGAGTTTTAGAATACGACACAGAAGGTGGAATAAAAAAGTATAAGATTACAGCAGGTGTGCCACAGGGCTCAGTGCTAGGCCCCACGCTTTGGAATATTATGTATGATGAAGTGTTCCGACTCCCATTTCCAACAGATGTACACATCGTTGGCTTTGCGGATGACATAGCTCTCGTAATTGTAGCTAAACTGGTGAGCGATATCGAAGTCAAAGCAAACACTGCAATTGCTACCGTAACAAACTGGTTGGATAGCGTAGGTTTATCCATTGCAGCGGAGAAAACGGAAGCGGTCCTCATCAGTACCCGCAAGAAACCAGAGATAGCCTCTTTCAGCATAGGCACACATAAATTTAAATCGTCTCGTCAGCTCAAATATCTGGGTGTTATAATTGACGACCGGCTCAGTTTCGGCCCACATGCGGAATATATAACCCACAAAGCATCAAGAATGTTCAGTGCGCTCTCTAGAATGCTCCCGAATGTGGGTGGGCCGAGAAGCAGCAAACGCAGGCTATTATCTAGCGTCATCGCATGCACCCTGCTATATGCAGCACCAGTATGGGCAAAATCCCTGAGGGTAAAAGCATATAGAAGACCGTACGAAGCCATTTACAGACTTTGCGCACTGAGGGTGATAAGCGCATATAAAACCACCTCTGACGAAGCGGCAATGGTGATCGCAGGCATGATTCCGATAGATATATTGGCGGAAGAAAGAGCGAGAGTGTTCGTGCAGAAAGAACAGGACCACAGTAACATATCCGCGATCATAAAAAGAGAGAAGGCTACATCCATGCTGAAATGGCAGGAGCGTTGGGAAAACGCGACAAAGGGAAGGTGGACTTATACACTAATCCCAAAAATCGAAAAATGGCTAAATAGAAGCTATGGTGAGCCTAATTTCCAGCTAACGCAATTTTTGACAGGCCATGGTTGCTACCAGAAGTATCTACATCGCCTTAGGATACGTGATTCACTTTTATGTCGAATATGCCATGAAGAGGAAGATGCAAGACATGTATTTTTTGTATGCCCGCGATTTGTGACTATCAGAGAGGATTTAGCTTCACTATCAGATGATCCGATAGTACCAGAAAACATAGTGGACATCATGATGTCTTCAAAGTATGCGTGGGATAAGATCTCGGCCGCAATTAGCCAAATAATTTATGCATTAAAGCTCGCAGACATATCCGAGGTCAGCGGCAGATAAACAGACGATACTTGACAAAGAAACGAACTCTTAAGTCGACGTGTGACAAGTATGGTGGGAGGGGGTGGACAGGCCCAACTGGGGTGGTTTGCTTCGGTAACAAACAAAACTGGGGGAGGATTAAAATACATGCAACTTTTGACGGACTGCATGTGAAGTGTAACTGACGTAGAGCCTAGAGTTCAACCGCCTTCCCGACGATTTACTTAACGGTAGTACCGGGAGGGGATCGGTACATGGACGGTAGGAGGTTTAGTTGGGTTAAAGTCCTACACTGACGGGGTACAGGCTTTCGATGCTTCCTCCTCGTAAAAAAAAAAAAAACATCCGTTACATAAAGAAGAGACAACATTATACACATTTCACGTAGATTTTATGGATCCGTTAGAGTCAACAAATAAAAATTACAAATATAAATATTTTAGCAGTGGTTGTATCCTTTACCAAGTTTTGCTGGCTGCATCCATCCGCTACGCAAGAAGTCATACTGAAGCTGCGAAGTCACAGAATTATTGCTAGGTGTAAAAATACGAACTAAAGATGATCACCAAATTCGTCTTATTCCCTCATCCAACAGGAAATCACAACAACATTTAACAACAAGCGTTGTGAACAACGTAAACTGGTGAAGTTACAAATCCTCAAAATTCAGCAAAACAAAAGCACCTATAATCCCAGACGTAAATCAGCGCATCAGTACAAAGTCGATGATGTGGTAGCAATAAATCGTACACATTTGGTAAATTTTTAGGTCCCTAGCAAATAACGGAAACCAAAGGTAACAACTCGTATGATGCGCTGAATATATGAAGTTGTGGGTGAAAGATAGCGAAACAACATTCGGGACGAATGTATGTATAACAGGATGGCCGAATGTGGGAGTTGAAAGGTTAAGCATGGCGGTGAAGCGACAACATGTTGCATGTGTGCTGCGTAACAACCGAGAGTCGAGGAGTAATGCACACAAAGCTAAGACGTACTTAAGTTGTGTTCTAAATATCACTTTTTTCAAATATTCATTATTACAATAATAAACTACGTAAGTGGTTTTAGATATTTCAAATTTTTTTTTGTATTAACTCAATTAGCGGTTCGATATCGGTAAGTTTATCCCCACATATATGTGCAGAATGTGCAATACTTAAGCACATTAGTCCATGCTTTGAATGATAGCATTCAAAATAACTACGAGTTAAATGTATTATACTTCACAACACACTACTTATCTGCCATAAAGCTACTAAAAGAACGAAACACACACAGAGTTGCTCCTCGTATTTGTGGTGTTCGTCCCAAATAATATTCTTTATTTACCGTAGAACCATATGGAATGAATTTGGAGTGCACAACTCCATGATAATCAAAGAAAACGAGTAGGATGACTTTTTTCAGTTTTGACCGACTTTGACGTGTTTTTTTTGGTTTTGGCTACTATGAATAGCGCCATTCAGCCGCCTCTTGATTGGTTTGCATGTCAAACTCATATACCTACGCCTCCTCACCAACTATGATGCGCTGGATAAACGTTAGGTCCGAATTCCCTTGCTCAAGCATGTCTTCAGCCACCTTTTTCCGATGAGTCGAGCAGCTACGCGTCTCATGCCCAATTGACGATGTAAAATGTTGTGAATTAATTCATAAGACACGCTAAAAGCCTTCAAACTTAAATGATGATTTTTCGGCACCATTTCCGTGATTTTGTCGACGTTTTTAACCGTTGAAGATGTTGATGGGCGATCAGATGGCAGAATGTATAGTTACTAACATACACAAAATTTTTAAAAACTGGACAAAACAAGCACTTTCTCTCTTCTCTCTGAGTAGATAAACTTCAAAGTAACAAAGATATATACAACTTCACGAGCTTACTTCACTGTAAAATAAGATTCGAACCACCGCATCACAAAGGAATTTTGTCTCAGTGCATCAATTGCCAGAAATATGGGCGTATAAAAAATTATTGCACAAGAAGTCCAGTCTGCGTTAAATGTGCTGACCCGCAAAAAACTGCGAACTGTACTATTAATATAAATGACGATAACATTAAATGTGGTCTATGTAAAGAGAAACACACCGAAAACTACAAAGGCTGCATGGTCTACAAAGAGTGCAACGTTTCCTAGCTCCACGGAGAAAGGAAATGTCTGCTTCTCAAACAAGCCCAAACCAGCCAAACGACACGCGGGGACCCACCAGAAAAGTAGTAACACAGACAAAAAATAACAAATTGACCCTCTCCGCCTTCTATCTCGAAAACGGTTCACAGTATAAAAAATTGTTTTCAACAAACAGCAAAAATTCCATGGGAAATGAGATATTTACAAAATAAGCGCAAAAACCGATTTTTGTGACCTTTTACCTTGAAATTTAATAGACTTCTGAGATTCTTACCTATGTTAAGCTTAAATGACTGGACTAAACATCATAACAATTCTCGTCACCAAAATGTATGACCAAAGCAAAATAACTTGACAATAGCTTTATGGAATGCACACGGTCTAAGCCAACATATACCCAAAACTCAAAATTTGATCAGACAAAATTTTTTACCGAAGACTTTTATTTAAAAATAGAACAATAATTATTTTAATAATTTAATTAGTTATATATTCGCCATTACTGTTTACAACTTCTTCGCACCTCTCGACGAATTTGTTGATGCCGCTCCGCCAAAAATCGACTGGTCTGTTGTCGAAGAAGTTGTTGAGCCAGTTTTTAAAGTATTCTTTGTTATCGTGGTATATCGGTCGGTGCAAGGTCCGAAGAATACGGCGGGTGCTAAAGGACCTCCCATTCGAGCTCTTGGAGTGCGGCTTTGACGACTTGTGAAACATGGGGCCTGGCGTTGTCGTGAAGGAGTATGGTTTGACCATATCGATCAGGCCTGTTTAGTCGAATAGCCCCATTCACGCGGTGTAGCTGGGCAATGTAGAGCTTCTTATTGACCATGGAATTCTTTTCGAGCATGTCCTAGTCGCACCAAAGATATATCATGATCTTCTTTGGATGAAGATCCAGCTTGACTCTTGGCTTTGGCGTATATTCTGGAGCCATCCACTTCTTTCTTTGCTTCATATTGAGGTATAGGCACCATTTCTCATCTCCCCGCTCTGTATATGACCGCGTGTTGCTTGATGGTGGCCGAGACGATGAGAAGTAATTTGAAGGCGACTTTCCTTGTTTTTTTTTTTGTTGAGTATATGAAAGTGATTGAGTATTGTATTATGATCGCAGATAATTTTTTTGCCAATTCACGACTGGTTTGGTGACTGTTCTTCTTCAAAAGTGACTTGAGACGTTCTTCATCGAATTCAGAGGGTTTTTTCCTGAGAGACGTGTCATCGACGTCAAATTCTCCATTTTTGAACTTTGTAAACTATTTCCGTGCTGTAGACTTCTCTATACACTTCGCAAATTTCCCGGGCTCTTTCGGCAGCTTTTTGGATCTGATGAAAAGCAAATAAGGGTAGGCGTTCGAATGAATACTTATTTCAGTTCTATCGAATGAATACTTACCCTTCGCCAAACCGCAAACAAAGAACTTGATATCTGGTTAAACTGATTCAACGTCCTAATCAAAAGTGCATTCCAGGCAAAAACAGTTCTAACCCATTGTTGAAAGAATAAATCATTACTCCGCGAGTCAACTATCCAGCTACTACAGCTTAGACCATACGAGTGAGGTAACCACCACCTTGATCAAAAATTTCCCGCACAACCGCTAGGTGATGCTCTAAGTCAACTGTGTGAATTCTGATTTTTGTTTTTCTGCTGGATTGCCAAATCTGTGATAAACATTCCTACCGTTCACCAGGTTGGTCTCCTTGCCATGGCTGCCCCATGTGGGGATTGGCTAATCATCAATCCACGGAACGGCGGAAGCGATGGTCACTCCATCACCATGCGGAGATTAGCGTACCAACGTACCTCTCTACGTGCAATTGGCATAAAATACATTTACACTTTCTCACATGTAGCGGCTAAACAAGGATTTATCTGCACGAGGTAGCCCACCTTTGGGACATCCTCCCGTTGAGCAATCGGAGGCTCGAGCATCGGACCTGCATGTCCGAATCCCACTGCCCCTTGTGACCGAAACTGACACCCGCGGTTTATCTGGTTAAATCTGGTGCGAATCAGGTAAGTGCCGATAAAAAAGACTGAAGCTACTCGGGGACTCGAACGCAGGTGCTATTCTATCCGAAAGGCAGATCAAACGGAGAAGACAGGAATCAAAAAAAGCCGAAGCATTACCTAAGGCAACTACTCAAGCTCCGTCAACTTCGACACCTGTAAGGGAAATGGAAAAGCGCGACAGAAAACATGATTCCTCTGCAACGTTGCAATCTTCCGGAGCCAAAACGGGGTTTGTGTCAACGACCGGGAAGAGGAGAAAGCAAGGAAGGGGAAAGTCGAGAGACAGAAGTCGGAAATGCCTGCACCCTCGCCCCAATACAAGGCAGATAAATTTTTACCTGAAAAGACAAGGGCTAAGTTAAGAAAGTTGTGCTCTAGAGATATTGTTGTTGCGAAAATAGAGAACTGGAATAGAGGTAATAGTGTCGAAGCTATCGTATTTTCGGAAACCTATCCTACGACTGTTTACAGCCGCCCCCTTCATTGGAGCTAGGACAAGTATTCAAGTAGGCAGAATCCAATAATCTGGGTCTAATAGTGGGTTGTGATGCAAATTCGAAGAAAATTGTATGGAAAAGCAGCAAATGCAACGCGAGAGGTCTTAAGTTACTGGATTTTAATTGTCGAGTGATTTGGCTGGAGGATGGTTCCATGTGTAGAAGTCCACGCAATTGGGAAAGTTACTAATAGTCATTCACTTGGGAATGTCCAGGACGATTCTTCTGCAAATGGCTCAAGCAGCTCACAACTTCCGGGACTAGCCCTTTTATCCTCTGGGTAGCTTCCGAACACCCGTTCGGGGGTAAGCTATCGTGAGAAGGCGAAGCATTCCAGGATAGCTGGTTGTGCGCTGGGTTTAGGACCCGCCACCTTAAAATCCCTCCCCCAATGAAAAGAATTACAAAGCCTCGCACGAGAACCACCTTTACTGATAACGACCCCTGCAAACGAAATAAGGAATATGATATGAAGGCATGCACCTGGAATGCCCGATCCCTTAACGGGGAAGGCGCCTCTGCCTGGCTGGTTGATGTCATCGTGAGAGTAAAGGCTGACATCAGTGCCATCCAAGAGATGCGATGAACGGGGCAAGGTAAGAAAAACATAGGACCTTGCGACGTCTACTACAGCTGTCATGTAAAGGAGCGCGAATTCGGTGTGGGATTTGTTGTGGGAGAGAGACTTCATCGCCAAGTACTGTCGTTCACTCCGGTGGACGAGCGTCTCGCAATAATCCGCATCAAGGCGATTTTTTAACATCTCTCTAAATTGAGCCCACGCCCCGACGGAAGAGAAGGACGATGCGACCAAAGATTCCTTCTATGAGCGCTTGGAACGCTCCTATGAACGCTGCCCCCGCCACGACATAAAAATCGTGCTTGGCGACTTCAACGCAATGGTGGGCAAGGAGGGACTTTTTGGTCCCACACTTGGAAAATTCAGCCTGCACAACGAAACATCCGGTAACGGACAGAGGCTGATCGACTTCG
Source organism: Anastrepha fraterculus (assembly GCA_037575425.1). Classification (NCBI taxonomy): domain Eukaryota; kingdom Metazoa; phylum Arthropoda; class Insecta; order Diptera; family Tephritidae; genus Anastrepha; species Anastrepha fraterculus. Next base: position 88,892 of record JAYXIM010000145.1, on the reverse strand, counting down.
CCGGGGCCCGAAACATGGTAGTGTGCAGTACCAGATTCCAGCAAAAGAAAATACATCCAGCAACGTAGCAGTCTCCTGATCGAAAAACGCGAAACCAGATCGATCATGTTGTGATAGATGGAAGGCACGCTTCTAGTGTATTAGATGTACGTACGATCCGATGACCCAACATCGACTCGGATCATTACCTCGTTGCAACCAAACTTCGCACACGCCTCTGTGCAGCAAAAAACGTACATCTACATACGCAAAGAATGTTCAACATCGAAAAGCTTCACTCACATGAGACAGCCAGAAGATTCACCACCCGACTCTCACTCCTGCTCTCAGAGAGCACTGCCCAACAAACCGGCATGCACGAGCAATGAAGCATCATTTCTCGTTCCCTACGCACCGCCGCCGAAGAAGAAATCGGATTCCGGCGAGCCCGAAAAAACAATTGGTACGATGAGGAATGTCATGTTGCCGCCGAAAGAAAAGATGCCGCCTATAGAGCCACGCTGCGATCGGGCGCAACGCGAGCCATGTGGGATCGCTACAGAGAGCTGAAAAAGGAAGAGAGACGTATTATCCGACAGAAGGAACGAGAGGCCGAAATACGTGAGTGCGAGGAGCTTGAGATGCTGGCCAATAGGAACAACGCCCGAAAATTCTACCAGAAAGTTCGGCGGCTTACAGAAGGTTTTAAGACCGGGGCGTTTTCCTGTAAGAACAAAGACGGCTTTCTGGTGACTGACATACAGAGCAATCTTAAATTATGGAGGGAACACTTCTCGAACCTGTTAAACAGTGACAGCTGCGCATGTCACAGAGAATGTGAAGATCCCGATACCCCAATCATTGATGACGGAATTGTCGTTCCGTTACCCGACCATGACGAGGTGAGAATAGCAATATCACGGCTAAAGAACAACAAAGCCGCGGGCGCCGACGGACTGCCGGCTGAGCTATTCAAACGTGGCGGCGAGGAGCTGGTAAGGTGCATGCATCAGCTCCTATGCAAAATATAGTCGGATGAAAGCATGCCTGCCGATTGGAATTTAAGTGTGCTCTGCCCAATCCATAAGAAGGGCGATCCTGCAATTTGTGCCAATTACCGCGGGATTAGTCTTCTAAATATCGCCTATAAGGTTCTAGCGAGCGTATTGTGTGAAAGGCTGAAGCCCACCGTCAACCAACTGATTGGACCTTATCAGTGTGGCTTCAGACCTGGAAAGTCTACCATCGACCAAATATTCACAATACGCCAAATCTTGGAAAAGACCCATGAAAGGAGAATCGACACACACCATCTTTTCGTCGACTTCAAAGCTGCATTCGACAGTACGGAAAGGAGTTACCTGTATGCCGCTATGTCTGAATTTGGTGTCCCCGCAAAACTAATACGGCTATGTAAGATGACGTTGCTCAACACCAGCAGCGCCGTCAGAATTGGGAAGGACCACTCCGAGCCGTTTGATACCAAACGAGGTTTCAGACAGGGTGACTCACTGTCGTGTGACTTCTTTAACCTGATGTTGGAGACCATCGTACGAGCCGCAGAACTTAATCGCTCAGGCACAATTTTTTATAAGAGCGTACAATTGCTGGCGTATGCCGATGATATTGACATCATCGGCCTTAACAACCGCGCTGTTAGTTCTGCCTTCTCCAAACTGGATAAAGAGGTGGGTTTGGTGGTGAACGAGGACAAAACGAAGTACCTCCTGTCTTCAAACAAACAGTCGGCGCACTCGCGTATCGGCACCCACGTCACTGTTGACAGTTATAATTTTGAGGTTGTAAAAGACTTCGTGTATTTAGGAACCAGCATTAACACCGATAATAATGTCAGCCTTGAAATCCAACGTAGAATCTCTCTTGCCAACAAGTGCTACTTTGGACTAAGTAGGCAATTGAGCAGTAAAGTCCTCTCTCGACGAACAAAACTAACACTCTACAAGACTCTCATCATGCCCGTCCTAACGTATGGCGCAGAAGCTTGGACGATGACAACATCCGATGAAGCGACGCTTGGAGTGTTCGAGAGAAAGATTCTGCGTAAGATTTTTGGACCTTTGCACGTTGGCAACAGCGAATATCGCAGACGATGGAACGATGAGCTGTATGAGCTTTACGACGACATAGACATAGCGCAGCGAATAAAGATCCAGCGGCTACGTTGGCTGGGTCATGTCGTCCGAATGGATACAAACGCTCCGGCTTTGAAAGTATTCGATGCGGTACCAGCTGGTGGTAGCAGAGGAAGAGGGCGGCCTCCTCTGCGTTGGAACGATCAGGTGGAGAAGGACTTGGCTTCACTTGGTATGTCAAACTGGCGCCGGTTAGCACAAGAGGGAAACGACTGGCGCGCTTTGTTGAGCTCGGCCAAAATCGCGTAAGCGGTTATTGCGCCAATTAAGAAGAAGAAGAAGTGCACCATGAGTACCTTCCATCGGGGCAGGCAATCAATAAAGAATATTATTTATCCGTTTTGAAGCCTTTGAGAGATGCTGTATGTATATTGCAAACGGCCGGAAATGTGAGCAAACAATTCTTGGATTTTGCGTGATGATAACGCGCCATCGCACCGATCAAAGAGATCAAAGAGAATACGACGAAGGAGCTGAAGGCCATGCCGGCCTACCGGGGCTGTTTGGAGGACTGGGTTAAACGTTGGCACATGTGTGTTGCTTCAGACGGGTCATATTTTGAAGGAGATAATATAAATTCGCCTTAAATTTAACTCTGTTTTGTTTAATTTAAACATTCCCGGTACTTTCTGATCATAGGGTACATACATGCGGCTTTGCGGATAGAAATGTGTGATTCGCTGGAATTGTTCAAGGAATCTAAGTCGCATTAACTCGCGACTGTCGCACAGTTAGAATACATATTTACATACATGTAAGGGTGAATACATACATACGGAGCCGCGGCCACTCGACAAGACAAAAATTCAAGATTTATCAAATATTGGCAAATAATTCCACGCGAAATATTCCAATATTGACTATTTTCGAATCGTCGCGAAAATTGGCATATGGGCGGCTCGTTTTATGAATGAAATTGAAATATGAGCTCGAACTTATGAATGAACTTTTTGTTTTTGTTCTAAACTAGTATGTAACCCCCGAAAATCGGGTGGGCTTTTTTCCCACGGAAAGTAAAGAGCATATGTGACACTTTTATATATTAAAAGTTATGATGATTAGAAAAGTGTATATTTTTATTCATATGTAATCTGTAAGAACTTATGCATATAGCATTTTTAAAATTTTTTTCAGTCAAATCAGTATTTTTTTTTTTTAATTACTTCATTATAAACTTCATTCAACGTCAAGTTCTCGTTATTGCCCATTTGAACTCGTATATTTTCCCAGCATCTAACCCGGGTTAAGGCAACATAAAGTTGGCCGTGAGCAAAGCAATCCTCCTTTAAATGAAGCTCCACTCTTGATAATGTTTGCCCCTGGTCTTAAAATAAATTCTATTTTGCGTCTGTCCAAAACTCTTTCTAATTTGCACTGTTACCGCTGTTTTAAGTGAATTGACAAATTTCAAGTCAATTGTCAATTCATACCAAATATTGCCATCACAACAAAATTTTGAAAAAAATTCGCAGCACCCGTTGGGACTATGTTCATGAATACATATTTATTAGTAAAGATAACAAAACAAAACAATTATCGAGAATTCAAATGTATACAATGCTGTGCTCATTAGAAAGAGAGCTAAACAAAGCAAACGTACTCATATATGTATATGCGTATATTTGTGTGTCATCCCGCTTTGCATAGACATCGCGCTTTGCATAGACATCGCTGTTATCAATATGAAAATGTTGATAACTTTACACGCAAATATTTCATGAACAAATTAACCAATTTTAATTTTTATAATTTTCCGGAAATATGCTCATCAAAACCTTTCTTTTGATATATATTTCATATCTGTACGTGTTGTAGTTTAGTCAGAATAAGCGCCATGTTTTAAAATAATACTATAGATTGTTCAGCGCCGTCGCTGATAGAATCGCTGCGACTGCGTCTACGAATGTATTTTGTTTTTGTAGTCGCTAGGCTTAGATTTTAGCTTTGCGCGACATGCGCGTGTGAGGTATGTGTTTTTGTTGTGTTCTAGAACATTTTAGAATGTGTGGTGGCAAAGCGGCCATCGCGTTGCGCTTGCTGTTGCTTTTGCGTCTATCAAAGTATTGTGTTTTTGTAAGTATAATATTAGGAATATCGACTGGTGAAAGACAAAAGTACACGGAAGCAAGAAGGGAGCGCTGTGCTCGCGCATATGTATATGCAGGAATGTATGAACGTGCATGGATGTAGTAACATATGAATGCAATTATTTTGCAGGAAGTTTAGAAGGCAAGTAGGTATATATGTATGTATATATGCTAGGACATAAAGTGGGTATATATACATACATAGAGCAGAATTGTTTTTGCACTTGTTAGGAAGAAACTCGTTCACTAGTGCGTATGTGTATTTGATTTCTTGTAAGAATGTGATGTGCTGTGACATGTGTACATATGTACATAAGTCAAGGTTATTTGGCATACATGCATATGTAAATATGTATGAAAGGAAGATGATGTTCTTACACTTGTGCATTATTGTTTTTCATATACAAATGTACATACATATGTACATACATATGTATGTAAATGTTGTCGAATACATTAACTATAAAGTGACATACAATATAAAATAAGTGTTGATTTATCTTAAACCGTTTTATTTTCTGAATGCAAATACATCCTATTGACATGTACATATGTACATACATATTATGTATATTGTCATATACCATCATTTATGTACATATAGAGTATGAACGTATGTAATGAAAAACTTCATGAATTACTTTCATTCACGGTTTACTTCATTTTTGACAATTCATACTATTCGTAGCCCGTGAGACTTCTCTATACTTTAACGTTCTCTGGTGGAAGAGTAGGCGAAAGAAATAGAAACAACCAAACACCAGAAATTATACGCACATGCACATACTTTCTTGCCACGGCGTCTTCCGCATAAAAAGGGAAACAAACTGCATTTGGATGATTTATATTAATTTGTGCTTTCACAATTTAACACACGGTACTTTGTTTTCATTAGTTTAAATCTCACAAATCACAAAACTACCAAGCCACTCATTGAATTTTCACAAACACGTAATTTTCCTACTTTTGTTTGTTTTGTTCGTTTGTTTTGTATTGCGAACTGAGTGACGTCAGACTTGTCGAAATCGCGAAAATAAAGTAACCGTGTTTTAATGGCGCCACCATAGATACTCAATTCGGCTTGATCACTACCATGAAGATCGTCAATGCATAGCCATGATACTTTGGAAGAGAGGGATGCAGAACAAAGGGTGAGGTCAATATGTGTAAAGAAAGAATGACTGGAAAAGTGGGTAGGAGATCCGTCGTTTAGGATAACGCCGTTAGAAACTAAGATGGAATCATCAATTGTTCAACTTTTTGAGTTGGAGAAAGTGGACCCCCAGAGAGGGCTCCATGTATTAAGATCACAGGATACAATAAAGGGGTGTGTAAAGGAAGGTATTGTTTTTGTTGCAGCGCAAATCAATTGATTAGGAGGGGGATACCCGCTCACTATTGTAATTTTGTTGGGAGTTTGTAGTTCACTGGCTGGAGAAGCAACATTAGATTGGGGGAAAGAGGATAAGCGAGGTAGGTTTCTTTTGACAAGAATGGCAATGCCCCGTATGTAAAACGTAATATGTGGAAGATTATAATAATGACCAGCGTAAGGTTTTGGGAAGAGAGGAGTGACGTTGTGGGCAAGGTGAGTTTTCAAAAGGAAAAATCACAAAATTATTAGTAAATTAATGTAAAAGAATTGTATCTTAGAATTTGGGAGGGAGGATCGGTACTTCAGGCTCTAGAAAAAGTGGAGAAAGGGTGCATATAAACATATCTAAAGACGAAAACTCGTCGTAGCATATGCGGACGATGTTGCAATGGTAGTAAGAGGGAAATTTCCCAATACACTTAGAGAAGTCATGCAAGATTCACTAAACATGGTTGAAAACTGGTCAAAAGAAAATGGGCTAAGCGTCAACCGCAATAAAACTGAACTCAGCCTATTTACCAGGAAATATAAAATTCCAAATATAGCTCCCCCGAATCTAGGTGGAACGGCACTGTCATTTAGTGATAAGGCCCGCTACTTAGGTCTAATAATAGACAGAAAACTAACTTGGAAGGCAAATGTCGAAGATAGAGTAAAAATGGTGACAATAGCACTATACTCTTGCCAACAGCTGATAGGACTAAGTTGGGGTCTCTCCACATCTATCGCATATTGGCTTTACACAGCAATTGTCAGACCAATCCTTACATACGGCATATTAGTATGGTGGCCGGCTTTAGATAGTACATGTGCAAAGAATGGCCATTCTTTGCATATGCGTGGCCCTGAGCACCACACACACAGAGGCACGTAACATTATGCATAACCCATTACCAATAGAGCATTTTGGCAAGAAAGAAGATTAAGAGAAATCGATCTACTCAGAACAAACCAGAGAGGAGACTCTTCAATTTTAGAAAAATTCCCCTGCATTCCTGTTACAATGGATTTCTGTAAGACCATACATACCATAGACTGTCCGTCGCGTTTTTACATAAAGTAAAGAGTATAAAATCATTAGACCACGTTGAATCCCTCATATTCGGTATTTTTTGGGGGTTTTCATAGCTTTTATATTTTCGATAAAATGAAGACTAAAATGAGTGTTAAAAATGTGCTTTTCTGAAGAATTTTAACAATTCAAAGCCAAATAATACCCGAGTTCGTTGATATAAGCAATAAGTACCAATCTTGTTTAAAAGTAAATTTTTAACTTCACGGATATTTTACATATTTCGTACATTTGTTATTAATTGGACAATCCCATACGTGAAGATATATCTTAATTAATTTCATATCTTCTATGAAAGAACAAAAAGGAATGGCTTATACATTTTTTTTACACTATTAGCAGAGAATGTTAATGCAATGAGAAGGTGCAAATGTTACTGTAAGCTTTTTTTAGCACAATTAAGATTTGAAAGATTTGAAGTAAGGAAATATAGCACACCGAGTTTATAGACACCTCACTGACTTTTCCCCACACAAAAATTAGAAACACCACACATCTTTCACCTCAACACACAACACATTTCTCACCTCGACATTAAACCAATTAAATTTTTACTATTTTCGTATTTTTGAAATAATAAGCGAATACGTAAAATTTATTACATAATTTTTTTTCAATTACATTAAAAAACAAAACGAATTAAAAAAAAAAAACATTTATAAAAAAAAGTTTGCGCCGGGAATTGAAACCGAGTCTAACATGTGGCGAGGAAAAATAGGCGGTGCGTTTATTTCTTCGACTGCTTATTTTTTTACCATTTTGTTTCTTTTGAAATGATAAGCGGATACATAAAATTTATTACACATTTTTTTACGATTACATTAAAAAAAAAATTTAAAAACGAAAAAACAAAAATTTGCGCCGAGAATTGATGGCGAGTCACGTGGGGAGGATAAATACGCAGAGCGTTTATTTCTGCGCCTGCGTTGTGAACAAAAGGTTTGTGATGTCTACGTAGATATGTATGCGCGCGACGCGAATAAGTTTTAATAAATTCTGAAAGTAATTCATGAAGTTTTTCATTACATACATTAATACTCTATATGTACATAAATGATGGTATATGACAATATACATAATATGTATGTACATATGTACATATCAATAGGAGGTATTTGCATTCAGAAAATAAAACGGTTTAAGATTATTATTTTATATTGTACTAGCAACCCGCCCAGCTTCGCACGGGTATAAAATATATACCCTATGTCACTCACTGAAAAAATGATTAAAATCGATCCAGTAGTTTTGGCTTATTCATTACTGCCCGTGGCCCGCACGCGTTAAATTTGGAGTAAAACAATTCCCCTTTCTTTATAGCATGAAGATTTCCTGCTATCTTTGGGATATCTAAATTCATACCCTACATTTTTGCATATTCACTTTTTGCATTTTTACATATGTATTTATTTTATTTTTACAACAATTACTATATTACAGAATGTCTTTATATACAACGTTCATAGCCTTCTTGTCATTAGACAATACAAATATGTTTTCTCTAGAGGTTACTCTTGAAAGAGCGACATACAGTTGGCCATGTGAAAAACAGTCAACACTCAAATCTAAGCCTGCAACGTTGAAGGTTTGACCCAGAGATTTATTAATGGTCATTGCAAAAGATGTCTTTACCGGCAATTGTAAGCGTTTAAATTGGAATGGTAGATCCGATGGTATCAGAGGGATTCGGGGAATCAATACATCTTCTCCGGTACCACATCCTGTGAGTATTGTGCACTCTATTATGAAAATTTTCAGTGATTTTACCAGCAAACGCGTGCCATTGCAAAGTTTAGGTGGACTTAGGTTTCTTAATAAAATAACAGGACAACCTATTTTCAGCTCCATTTTGTGAGGAGGGAGTCCAGACGGGTTCAAAGAACTTAGAAATTCTGTAGGAAATTGAACAGCTTCTTCCAAATCGAGAACAGTATCGACCGAGTAGTATATTTTCGTCGGCGCATCAATCTTTGAAATAATCAAGTTATTTACTTTATCTACTTGTTCGTTAGTTGGTGACAGAATAGCTCTTTCTTTAAACCAAGATATTGTCTTATAACTTATGTTATCAATGTCAGGATAGACATTGTTGACTAACTCTTGGATGTTGTCTATCAAAACACAAATGTTTTCTAGGTTAATCCTTCCCTCACTTTGTGTTAATTCTCCATTGCCAACTTTTAGCAGCATCTCTGGAAATAGCCTGTTCTCACGTGAAGATGACAAAACCCTCATATTAGTTTTAAGATCTAATTTATTGACATGCGACCAAAGGTGGGATCTTTTTAGCGAAGCATTTATTTCGTCAGCACGTGTTCCTCGAGTCACAACTGGTAGGATTTGACGGAAATCTCCTGAGAACAGAATTGTACATCCACCCATAGGTGCATTTTTGTTGCGCAAATCGCGCATTGTCCTATCCAGTGCTTCCACAGACGTCTTGTTTGACATGGTAGCTTCGTCCCAGACTATTAATGAGCAGTCACGCATCAATTTTCCTGTATTGCTCTGTCTAGAAACACTACATACGCTGTTATCATCATCGGTTGCGATTTTCAGCGGGAGCTTGAATGTAGAGTGTGCGGTTCGGCCTCCTTCCAAAAGAGTAGCGGCAATGCCGGATGACGCAACAGCTAACGCAATTTTTCCGGTAGATCTCACTTTTTTTAAACTCAGATTAATTTTTCCTGTGCCTCCTGGGGCATCAAGGAAAAACAATTTCCCTTCATTGTTGTCAATTGTTGATAGTAATGCAGTGAATACTTTTTTCTGATCGATGTTTAATCGTGGCTCATCTTGAGCTATATTTTGTAAAAGTCTCGTTTGATCGTATGATGTTTCTCTTGTGTACTCGGCACTATTAGTTAAATCAGAGTTAGTAGTATTAGCTGGCATCGGCAGCCCAAAATCCTTGATCGTTTTACCCGAAAGTAATTGCACTATTTTGTTTAATTCAAATAGTTCTTCGTCAAATATGTTTCGGTCATATTGTACATCAACAGAGTTTGACTCTTGCCGTCGCCGAATCAGAATATCACTGGCCATATTTTCTTGAAATTTATTCCATAGACTAACAGAATCAGTTACTTGACAAAACACTACTATGACGGCAAATAAATATCTTAATGATGTAGCTGAACTACAAACAGCTGCTTCTGATAATGTATTTTCCCAGTGAGAATCGTCTTCCAAGAGCCCCATAGCTTTGCATGCTGCTTGATAAGTATTGTGAACCACACCTTGTAAAGTTCTTAGGTGAGCAAAGGATGTCGGGCCTTTTACAATATGAAGTAACATTCTCAGATAAAAGCATTCGCTGTTGTTGGGATGAATGACATAGACTCTGCCAAGAGCATCCGTTTTTTTTTACTCCGGGGAAACCATCAACCGCAGTACCTTGTTTTCGCCGTTGAACAGCTTTAGAACTCTGGTTCCATGTATAGTAACTTGGAACTCTGTCATATGTCAGTGTTTTCGCGAAATCATCTTGAGCACATAACTTGAAGAATGCTGTCAATGTTGTATCCGGCGGGTTATTAATAACTTCTTGTATATTGTTCTCAGTGAAATATACCCTTTGTCCATTTTCTAAATGAACTGCAAGGTGGACAATTGTGGGAGACCGGTCGTGCACTTCGAATGATAAAATCCTCCATACAGCTTCAGAGCTGCAGATGTAACGTCTAGATTGATATATTTCCACTTCATTTGGTGATTGTATGCTGAAAGTGGCTTGATCTCTGCCTTTATTAATGTACTTAGTAACATATTGGATTGACTTTATTGAATTGCACAACTCCACGTTGATGTGGGCATCAAAAATTTTCAAAAGGAGCGGATTATAGGGAACGATCCATCGGTTATCAATATCAATGTTTCGGACCTTAGCAATTTGCCCACCCCCTTCTGGCGATCGTCGACGATATTTGGGGTATCCATCATCGCTAGTAATTGTTTGAGTTTGGAACGACTTCGGAAATTTCTTGCTGCATTTAGAATCTCGCATACATGGAGAATTCGGGTTTAAAGTCCCGCAAGGGCCGTGTACCATATGTTTCTTTACGATTTCGTATAGGATAGGATCTTCATCTTTATCCGGTAATTCATCTGAAATAACCCTGTCAATTTGGCTTGGTCTAATTTTGTTCACTAACCACACCAGCAGGTGTACATGTGGCAAGCCACGCTTCTGCCATTCTACTATGTACATATGACAGTGCGGCGGACCGAATATATGAGACTTGTTAATGAGGTGCAGAATTTTCTGTACTTTTAAATGGAAGACTCTGTTAACTATATCGTATCTGTCATGTGGTGAATTGGTGTTAATATTTTCTCTGATTTCCGACCAATTTGGGTTACATGTTGCAGTTATAAATAAATCAGGTTTGCCGTACTTTCTGATGTAAGCCATGGCGTCTTGCGATTTTTCGTGTAAATATCGAGGTCCACCTGTGAAAGATGAAGGTAGTATAACCAACTGCCCAATGCCGTTGTGGTGTTCATTCGCCTGTAAAGCATCCTGAAGATGAACGTAATTTTCGGCTCTCAATTTAGTTTGATTATTACGGATGTAGGCCAATCTCTCAGATTCAATTTTAGCATATTGATCTACCAAGTATTGGTTTGTTAACATTCCATATCTAAGCAAAGTGTTGAAATCATTACGTCTTGTCATTATACGGTAGCAATAGTAGCAACAGTAGTTCATACATGACACTGTTTTACGCAGAGGTGTACCACCGATTGGGTCAACTTGAGAAATATTAATAGCATAACCATTTTCTCCACGACATAGCATCAAAGGATATTGTAAGCTGTCATAAGATCTGTGTAACTCTGAAATTTTTTGCAAATTACAATATCATCACGACTATGCAATACAATATCTCTTTTGTCAAATTGCTGTCCGGCTATCACCACTGCTACTTCACTCGTGAAAGGCGCATTGTATCGTCCTCTGTGTTCTCCAACAGGAACTTTATTTGCATGGATTACGACACTAAAGTCAGGAGTATCTGCTGGAAGACTCTCAATCGCAGTTTTGAAAGACTGTATGTAGTAATTATGAGAATGTAACATATCTTGGAGAGATCTAATCAGATCTCTATCAATTGGCCGTGCAACACTTGAACACCTCGTAGATGCTTGTGTATCTGGATCTGCAATAAAATATATTTGCAGGAATTTGTGATCATCGGGTCGAAGTGGTAGAAAGCTCCCAGCTAAGTGGTATACTTGCCCTTGAATTTTAAATGTAGGCATGAAGCCACGCTCAACGACTTGCTTACTCTTAAAAGAGGTCATTTGAAATGTGTTATTGTAATGGCGTATATAGCGCATGAAATGATTAGATTTCTGATGATCGCCCGTAAGAAGAGAGTGAAGTGGTTCAGGTGGTGGGAGAATTTCTTCTAATTTGACTTTTCCTTGTAAACAACACATACCTTTCGATTCGTCCTTGAATTTCAATTCGAAGCAATGTTCACACACTACTGACATGGTACCTATTGGTACTATTCTATCGTCCTTGTAAGAAATCGAAGGATCATAATTCATGGCCGAATTTTCTTTACTCACCCATGAATTAGTAACTCGTGCTGATGATTCTCTGGCTCTCTTTATTCGATGTCTGTCCTTATCTCGGGTGCGGCGAAGCTCACGCTTTCTTGAAGATTCTCTCTCTCTCTCTGAGCTCTATATCTATCCCGAAGCTGACTGAGTCGAGCCTCACGCTCTGCTGACGATTCTCTGTCCCTCTCAACCGTATGCCTATCTCGATCCCGGCTGCAACGAACCTGACGCTCTACTGAAGATTCCCTCTCTCTCTCAGCTCTATATCTATCCCGAATCTGACTGCGGCGAGCCTCACGTTCCGTTGACGATTCTTCATCTCTTACTGAACGTAGTCTTCTGGCATCCACTGTACTACGACCTATGTTCGAACGACGACGTCTTCCAGCCATGACTTTATAATTTCTGTGAAAATTTACTCAGTTCTATATGTATGATTACCTATCCACAAATTGTCATATTATTAGTATGTGCCGCAGTTAAAAATATGTAAATACTTACCATTTAGAAACAAAAGATAATTACTGATGTAATATCTTGAAAAATATTATTTTCAATTATATCACTTTGAAAATAAGCTATTAGTTGTCTTATGGAATCGATAGCAAACTTAACGCGCTCCGTATTCAAAAACTGTATTTTAATTATTAGTCCAGTCAAAAGAGACAAAAAAAACAGCCAACTAAGTAATTATAGGAGTATGCGAGTTTATGGTTTTATTATATAAGTTCTGTAGGAAAATGAACAGCTTCTTCCAAATCGAGAACAGTATCGACCGAGTAGTATATTTTCGTCGGCGCATCAATCTTTGAAATAATCAAGTTATTTACTTTATCTACTTGTTCGTTAGTTGGTGACAGAATAGCTCTTTCATTAAACCAAGATATTGTCTTATAACTTATGTTATCAATGTCAGGATAGACATTGTTGACTAACTCTTGAATGTTGTCTATCAAAACACAAAGGTTTTCTAGGTTAATCCTTCCCTCACTTTGTGTTAATTCTCCATTGCCAACTTTTAGCAACATCTCTGGAAATAGCCTGTTCTCACGTGAAGATGACGAAACCCTCATATTAGTTTTTAGATCTAATTTATTGACATGCGACCAAAGGTGGGATCTTTTTAGCGAAGCATTTATTTCGTCAGCACGTGTTCCTCGAGTCACAACTGGTATGATTTGACGGAAATCTCCTGAGAACAGAATTGTACATCCACCCATAGGTGCATTTTTGTTGCGCAAATCGCGCATTGTCCTATCCAGTGCTTCCACAGACGTCTTGTTTGACATGGTAGCTTCGTCTTAGACTATTAATGAGCAGTCACGCATCAATTTTCCTGTATTGCTAAGTCTAGAAACACTATAGACGCTGTTATCATCATCGGTGGCGATTTTCAGCGGGTGCTTGATTGTAGAGTGTGTGGTTCGGCCTCTTTCCAAAAGAGTAGCGGCAATGCCGGAAGACGCAACAGCTAACGCAATTTTTCCGGTAGATCTCAATTACTAATTACTGATGTAATATCTTGAAAAATATTGTTTTTAATTATATGCTGTAAAGAGCCATATACATAGATCTATATGAAAACAACAATGTATTTAAGGTATTTAATTGGATAAGGATTAACGTTGTACCTATTTGTTGAAATCGCTTCGAAAATAAGCTATTAGTTGTCGTAAAAAGTAAATGACAAAAAATGTTATTGTATGGAATCGATAGCAAACTAAACGCGCTCCGAATCAATAAAAACTATTCAAAATATAGTTATAATATAGAACGTGAAAATAGCGTTTTATTTCGCTATAAAATTGTATGTACATATAATAACATGGAATTCAGTACATACATAGATACATATCGCACCCTAAATACAAAAGGGGCACAACTCAAAATTTTCCACACTCGAGCTTGACTTGTTTACAGTAGCACAGAAAACAAACTATGTGACATATCACGCTGAAATTTGCCATGTAAGCTTACAACAGTCCTACCAAAAAACAAAAAATTTATTTTTGCCATATGTCATCCGCGGACCGTTTTATTGATAACGTCTCGTTCATATTTTAGCAGAAGTACATTTTGAGTTGTGACCCTTTTGTATTTAGGGTGCGATATGTACATACATACGTCCGAAATGAAATAATGCGAGCGATTCGTAAATACATACATACATACGTCACCATACGATGTAATTCAACATTAATGAGGTGTGGTGAGATTATCGCTTAACGCCTGTTGCTTCATTCGGTTGACAGCGAACAAACACACAAACAGCTTTTTTTGGGAAAAGAGCTGCTTTTGTTTAAACAATTTTGGTTAAATAACAAATAAATCAATTATTTTTTTTGATGCAGAAAGAAAGTAAATATTTCAACGTTAAACTTCAAGAAAGTTTCATTTTAATTGGTTGATTCGTTTATGATTTATGGCCGTGAAAACAAAAAATTTATGTTTTTTTGCCACATTTTGACCGATTGCCACGCCCCCTTTATATATTTCTTCACACTATATAGATATAAACCTTCCTCTTCAATCAATCTATCTTTAAAAAAAAACGCATCAAAATCCGTTGCGTAGTTTTAAAGATTTAAGCGTATAAGGGGACATAGGGACAGAAAAAGCGACTTTGTTTTATAATATGTAGTGATGTCACTTTATAGTTAATGTATTCGACAGCATTTACATACATATGTATGTACACATGTATGTACATTTGTATATGAAAAACAATAATGCACAAGCGTAAGAACATCATCTTCCTTTCATACATTTGTACATATGCATGTATGCCCAATAACCTTGACTTATGTACATATGTACACATGTCACAGCACATCACATTCTTACAAGAAAACAAATACACATACGCACTAGTGAACGAGTTTCCTCCTAACAAGTGCAAAAACAATTCTGCTCTATGTATGTATGTATATATACCCACTTTATGTCCTAGCATATATACATACATACATATATACCTACTTGCCTTCTAAACTTCCTACAAAATAATTGTATTCATATGTTACTACATCCATGCACGTTCATACATTCAAGCATACATATATGCGCGAGCACAGCTCCCTTCTTGATTCCGTGTACTTTTGTCTTTCACCAGTCGATATTCCTAATATTGTACTTACAAAAACACAATACTTTGATAGACGCAAAAGCAACAGCATTAGTTCATACTGGATATGACCTGATTTTTATATAAATCAATCAAAACAGAAAATAAGTACAAATGTCTATAATCTATTTCATCAAATCCAAATTATATTGATGAGAAAATATTCTAATATCCGTCCAGAAAGCCAAACGCGCATACACAGATCCATATGCATATAATTACGCATACAAACTTTCAACTAACGCAGAATATGTGCATATAAAACTGCGAATCGATTAAATGAGTGATTTAGAAAATTTCATTAGTGAATGTAGTTTAGCGCAATCGTGGAAGACGTGTTGTGTATGCGGTACATAGTCTCATGTTTGACTCAGGTTCAAGTTCTGTACCCACTTTTCTTTGTTCGATATTTTTATTTCATTTTTTATATTTGGTTTAATTAGAATTGATTTAAAATAGTGTATTTAGCTTTTCTAATACCCGTTTTTTATAAATTTATTTTCTATATAAAATTATTCATACTTCTTTTGAATTGATTTATATGTAAAACAGCCTTAAAGGCAATGTATACGAATATGCATTCATATATGTATGTGTGTATTTAATCTCTTCAGTCAAATCTGAACTACTTACATACACATATTGATGAGAAAATATTCTAATATCCATGGATGCATCCAGGAAGCCTAACGCGCATACTCACATATGTGTATAAATATATGTACAAACTACCACCATTCTAACAAACCCAGAACACAAGCTTCTGCGCACACTTGACACATGGGATATGTATACCCTATGAGCAAAAAGAACCGGGAAGGTGATGTTGACTGTTTCCTTCGATTGCCAAGGCATAGTCCACCATGAGTACCTTCCATCGGGCCAGACAGTCAATAGAGAATATTATTTATCCGTTTTGAAACCTTAGAGAGATGCTGTGTGTTAGAAACCCCCGGAAATGTGAGCAAACAATTCTCAGATTTTGCATGATGATAACGCGCCATCGCACTGATCAAAGAGAATACAAATCGGCCTGCCGGGGGTGTTTGGAGGCCTGGGTTAAACGTTGGCACATGTGTGTTGCTTCAGACGGTTCAAATTTTGAAGGAGATACTATAAATTTGCCTTTAATTTAACTCTGTTTTGTTTAATTTAAACATTCCCGGTACTTTCTGATCATAAGGTACATATATGCGGCTTTGCGGACAGCAATGTGTGATTCGCTGGAAGTCGCATTAACTCGCGACTGTCGCACAGTTAGAAGACATATTTACATACATATAAGGGTGCATACATATGTACATACGGAGCCGCGGCCACTCGACATGACAAAAATTTAAGATTTATCAAATATTGGCAAATAATTCCACGCGAAATATTCCAATATTGACTATTTTCGAATGGTCGCGAAAATTGGCATATGGGCGGCTCGTTTTATGAATGAAATTGAAATATGAGCTCTAACTTATGAATGAACTTTTTGTTTTTGTTCTAATTGTTCAGCGCCGTCGCTGATAGAATCATGGCCGCTGCGACTGCGTCTACGAATGTATTTTGTTTTTGTAGTCGCTAGGCTTAGATTTTAGCTTTGGGCGACATGCGCATGTGAGGTATGTATGTGTTTTTGTTGTGTTCTAGAACATTTTAGAATGTGTGGTGGCAAAGCGGCCATCGCGTTGTGCTTGCTGTTGCTTTTGCGTCTATCAAAGTATTGTGTTTTTGTAAGTACAATATTAGGAATACCGACTGGTGAAAGACAAAAGTACACGGAAGCAAGAAGGGTGCGCTGTGCTCGCGCATACATATGTATATGCATGAATGTATGAACGTGCATGGATGTAGTAACATATGAATACAATTATTTTGTAGGAAGTTTAGAAGGCAAGTAGGTATACTCGTATATGAGTCAAACCACGTCAAGTGGGCACCGAATTTTCCATCAAATTCCCGATTTTAAAATCAAATGCATTTTTGGATAGAGAATTTGTCACATAATAATTGCTGTGAATACTTTTTTTTTATTTCGCTTTTTGTTTATGTTATTAACAATTGAATTTTTTTGCATGATATTCTTGTAAAATCAATATCTCAGAAACTACAATTGATAATTTGATGAAATTTATTTCGGTTACCGAAAAATGTTTACTCTACCGATTTAACGTTCAAAGACTTTGTATTTGTTGAAACAATAATTTTTATGAAAAAATCGCAATTATTTTTGCGTTCTTCACGCTCTAAATGGACAATATTACAGTCAGATTAAGCGCACAATGCTCACCTTTAATAATGTGTACAAAAAACTTTGTTCATCCAATCCGTAATGAAGATATCGAATTTTTTGTCAAACTGTGTAAAGTTTTGAGGCGCAGTATAGTCTGGTGCAACGCGACGCGCTTCGCAGTTGGCCTTGCATTGTCCCATGGGATCATACGCTAAAACGTATAGCTCTTAAAAAAGACATACAAAAGGATTCTTCTTCTTCTTAATTGGCGCGATAACCGCTTACGTGATTTTGGCCGAGCTCAACAAAGCGCGCCAGTCGTTTCTTTCTCGTGCTAACCGGCGCCAATTGGACACACCAAGTGAAGCCAAGTCATTCTCCACCTGATCTTTCCAACGCAGAGGAGGCCTTCCTCTTCCTCTACTACCACCAGCTGGTACCGCATCGAATACTTTCAGTGCCGGAGCGTTTGTATCCATTCGGACGACATGACCCAGCCAACGTAGCCGCTGGATCTTTATTCGCTGCGCTATGTCTATGTCGTCGTAAAGCTCATACAGCTCATCGTTCCATCGTCTGCGATATTCGCCGTTGCCTACGTGCAAAGGTCCAAAAATCTTGCGCAGAATCTTTCTCTCGAACACTCCAAGCGTCG
The DNA here is from genome assembly GCA_037575425.1 of Anastrepha fraterculus. Lineage (NCBI taxonomy): Eukaryota > Metazoa > Arthropoda > Insecta > Diptera > Tephritidae > Anastrepha > Anastrepha fraterculus. The sequence continues at coordinate 70,652 of JAYXIM010000145.1, read as the reverse complement.
CTTCATCGGATGTTGTCATCGTCCACGCTTCTGCGCCATACGTTAGGACGGGCATGATGAGAGTCTTGTAGAGTGTTAGTTTTGTTCGTCGAGAGAGGACTTTACTACTCAATTGCCTACTTAGTCCAAAGTAGCACTTGTTGGCAAGAGAGATTCTACGTTGGATTTCAAGGCTGACATTGTTATCGGTGTTAATGCTGGTTCCTAAATAAACGAAGTCTTTTACAACCTCGAAATTATAACTGTCAACAGTAACGTGGGTGCCGATACGCGAGTGCGCCGACTGTTTGTTTGATGACAGGAGGTACTTCGTTTTGTCCTCGTTCACCACCAGACCCATTCGCTTTGCCTCTTTATCCAGCTTGGAGAAGGCAGAACTAACAGCGCGGTTGTTAAGGCCGATGATGTCAATATCATCGGCATACGCCAACAATTGTACGCTCTTATAAAATATTGTGCCTGAGCGATTAAGTTCTGCGGCTCGTACGATGCTCTCCAACATCAGGTTAAAGAAGTCACACGACAGCGAGTCACCCTGTCTGAAACCTCGTTTGGTATCAAACGGCTCGGAGAGGTCCTTCCCAATTCTGACGGCGCTGCTGGTGTTGAGCAACGTCATCTTGCATAGCCGTATTAGTTTTGCGGGGATACCAAATTCAGACATCGCGGCATATAAGTAACTCCTTTCCGTACTGTCGAATGCAGCTTTGAAGTCGACGAAAAGATGGTGTGTGTCGATTCTCCTTTCATGGGTCTTTTCCAAGATTTGGCGTATCGTGAATATTTGGTCGATGGTAGACTTTCCAGGTCTAAAGCCACACTGATAAGGTCCAATCAGTTGGTTGACGGTGGGCTTCAGCCTTTCACACAATACGCTCGCTAGGACCTTATAGGCGATATTTAGAAGACTAAACCCGCGGTAATTGGCACAGATTGCAGGATCACCCTTCTTATGGATTGGGCAGAGCACACTTAAATTCCAATCGGCAGGCATGCTTTCATCCGACCATATTCTGATGCATGCACCTTACCAGCTCCTCGCCGCCATGTTTGAATAGCTCAGCCGGCAGTCCGTCGGCGCCCGCGGCTTTGTTGTTCTTTAGCCGTGATATTGCTATTCTCACCTCGTCATGGTCGGGTAACGGAACGACAATTCCGTCATCAATGATTGGGGTATCGGGATCTTCACATTCTCTATGACATGCGCAGCTGTCACCGTTTAACAGGTTCGAGAAGTGTTCCCTCCATAATTTAAGATTGCTCTGTACGTCAGTCACCAGATCGCCGTCTTTGTTCTTACAGGACAACGCCCCGGTCTTAAAACCTTCTGTAAGCCGCCGAACTTTCTGGTAAAATTTTCGCGCGTTGTTCCTATTGGCCAGCATCTCAAGCTCCTCGCACTCACGTATTTCGGCCTCTCGTTTCTTCTGTCGGATAATACGTCTCTCTTCCTTTTTCAGCTCTCTGTAGCGATCCCACATGGCTCGCGTTGCGCCCGATCGCAGCGTGGCTCTATAGGCGGCATCTTTTCTTTCGGCGGCAGCATGACATTCCTCGTCGTACCAATTGTTTTTTCGGGCTCGCCGGAATCCGATTTCTTCTTCGGCGGCGGTACGTAGGGAACGAGAAATGTTGCTCCATTGCTCGCGCATGCCGGTGTGTTGGGCAGTGCTCTCCGAGAGCAGGAGTGAGAGTCGAGTGGCGAATCTTCTGGCTGTCTGTTGTGATTGCAGATTTTCGATGTCGAACATTCTTTGCGTAGGTAGATGTACGTTTTTTGCTGCACAGAGGCGTGTGCGCAGTTTTGCTGCAACAAGGTAATGATCCGAGTCGATGTTGGCTCCTCGGATCGTACGTACATCTAATACACTAGAAGCGTGTCTTCCATCTATCACAACATGATCGATCTGCTTTCGCGTTTTTCGATCAGGAGACAGCCAGGTAGCTTGGTGTATCTTTTTATGCTGGAATCTGGTGCTGCAGACTACCATGTTTCGGGCCCCGGCGAAGTCGATCAGCCTCTGTCCGTTACCGGATGTTTCGTTGTGTAGGCTGAATTTTCCGACTGTGGGACCAAAAATTCCCTCCTTGCCCACCCTGGCGTTGAAGTCGCCAAGCACGATTTTTATGTCGTGGCGGGGGCAGCGCTCATAGGAACGTTCCAAGCGCTCATAGAAAGAATCCTTGGTCGCATCGTCCTTCTCTTCCGTCGGGGCGTGGGCGCAAATTAGCGAGATGTTAAAAAATCGCGCTTTGATGCGGATGGTTGCGAGACGCTCGTCCACCGGAGTGAACGACAGTACTTGGCGACGAAGTCTCTCTCCCACAACAAATCCGACACCGAATTTGCGCTCCTTTACATGGCAGCTGTAGTAGACGTCGCAAGGTCCTATGTTTTTCTTACCTTGCCCCGTCCATCGCATCTCTTGGATGGCAGTGATGTCAGCCTTTACTCTCACGAGGACATCAACCAGCCGGGCAGAGGCACCTTCCCCATTAAGGGACCGGACATTCCAGGTGCATGCCCTCAAATCGTATTCCTTATTTCGTTTGCAGGGGTCGTCATCAGTGTTGGAAGTTCTCATCCGAGGCTTTGTTGCTGTTTTCATTGGGGGGGCTTTTTAAGTGGCGGGTCCCAAACCCAGAGCACAACCAGCTATGCTGGGATGCTTCGCCTTCTCACTTTAGCTCACTCCCGAACGGGTGTTCGGAAGCTAACCAGAGGATACGTGGGCTAATCCCGGACGTTGTGAGCTGCTTGAACCATATGTAGAAGAATCGTCCTGGCCACTCCCAAGTGAATGGCGATCAGTAACTTTCCCCACTTGCGTGGACTTCTACACATGGAACCAGGATTAAGGATTCGAAAATGAGGTGTTTCATTACAAGAATATTTATTACATATATCCATATCTTCATGAAAGCATACAAAATTTAATTAGTAATAATAGTCTCGAAATAAGATGTGTCCTCGGAGAAGATTTTACTTCGAATCTTTTTGTTACTTGCAGGTTCGAAGTGATGAAATTGCCGCGTTTTTTTGATAGCTAATGATAGCATAATCTTTTTGCGAACAAAAAACAAAATCTATCGATTTAAACGCACCTTTGGCCCACTCGACAAGAGCTTTAGCATAGCGAATATGATTTCCAGCAACACGCTGCATACTTGCTTTTCGGGTTCGCTTTTTAACTACTCCGCCGACCCCATAGCACGCTCCCTTGCCATGGGAAGTCGCGAAGAAATTCCATTCGGCTTCGATTCCGAAATCTTTTTTGTGGTAATATAGGTAAAGTTAAGTTAAAAAGTTAGATTTATTCTTGTACTGCGATGCAGCTCCATCAGAAAAATAACAGAACTTTTTTATATTTCTGGATCCAAATTTGCTTTTAAGATATTTAACAAGTCTTGTGTTGAACAAGTGAACCGAACTTGTATCTGCTATTATCTCTTTGACATTCATATCACTTAATTTTGAAAAACGTCGTTTTTTTTTTGGCGGTTCACCAAGTTCCTGTAAAATATTGTTCACCTTTTCTAGTTTTAGGTCATTCTGAATTTCTTGGTTTTCAAAATTAGCTTCACTATCCGAACATTCTTCTGCATCAGAAGAAACTTCAGACTCATCGTTTTCTGCTCCTTGGTCAGCACTAGAAAAAATTGGTCAAAATTTTCTGTCACAAATTTTGAGAACTAATTGACTTTATTTGCCTAAATAATAACTATTCAATGCTCAATATATGTATATAAATATCAAGATTATACGTGGACTTGGACGTATATGTATATGCTGCACTTTCAGTAACACTTCCATCTCTATATATCTTCATACGACATGATTTGCAAACGTATTTACCGATATATTGTTTGAATTTTACATCCCAGTGAGCGGTTATTTGGAATAAATTATGACGTACGCAATTATGACCTTTTTCCTCCAACGGATTGCAACACTCATCAGGTCGAACCATTTTCATAACAATACATAATAATTTTTTTCTAACCTCAAAGAATAGACAACATACTAGGAATCACAGCACACTGACACTAGAAGTTGCGGCGACTGTACGACTCTGCAAAGCCATGTTCATGCAAGTTCGTTTTCGTGCGTAGTGCCTCGACTGACAAAAAATTCGACCTCCTATTGACATGTAAATACATATTATGTACTTATGTACATATATTATCATATACCAGCATTTATTTACATATAAAGTATACGTTCATTTTTGAATGTATGTAATGAAAAACTTCATGAATTACTTTCAGAACTTTATTAAAATTTATTCGCGTCGCGCGCATGCACAAAACCTTTTGTTCACAACGCAGGCGCAGAAATAAACGCTCTGCGTATTTATCCTCCCCACGTGACTCGCCATCAATTCAGGGTGGAAATTTTTTTTTTTTCGTTTTTAAATTTTTTTTTTAATGTAATCGTAAAAAAATTTGTAATAAATTTTATGTATCCGCTTATCATTTCAAAAGTAACAAAATGGTAAAATAATAAGCCGTCGAAGAAATAAACGCACCGCCTATTTTTCCTCGCCACATGTTAGACTCGAATTTAATTCCCGGCTCAAACTTTTTTTTATAAATTTTTTTTTTTTAAATCGTTTTTTTTTTTTAATGTAATCGTAAAAAAATTTGTAATAAATTTTATGTATCCGCTTATCATGGTAACAAAATGGTAAAAAAATAAGCAGTCGAAGAAATAAACGCACCGCCTATTTTTCCTCGCCACATGTTAGACTCGAGTTCAATTCCCGGCGCAAACTTTTTTTTATAAATTTTATTTTTTAAATCGTTTTTTGTTTTAATGTAATTGAAAAAAAAAAAATTATGTAATAAATTTTACGTATTCGCTTATTATTTCAAAAATACGAAAATAGTACAAATTTAATTGGTTTAATGTCGAGGTGAGAAATGTGTTGTGTGTTGAGGTGAAAGATGTGTGGTGTTTCTAATTTTTGTGTGGGCAAAAGTCAGTGAGGTGTCTATAAACTCGGTGTGCTAAATGACCTTATTACAAATCTTTCAAATCTCAATTGTACTAAAAAAAGCTTACAGTAACATTTGCACCTTCTCATTGCATTAACATTCTCTGGTATGAATCTACAAATTAGTATTCGAAAAAAGCTCGTTTAACATTTGCTCCTTCTCATTGCATTAACATTCTCTGGTTTTTGGCTTCTGTGTGAAATCAAATTGCCGACGACATTTGACAAGGCATTTGAATATGCATTTATTTGTTCCTTTGACCAACGAAATTTTTTGAATTTACATTTATTACAAGGAATAATGTATGTATGCATTTTCTGGATAGTATAAAACTTTGAAAATAAATAAAAGAAGACTTCAAAGAAACGTATTTGCATATATGGGAAAACTAAATTCAATTGCATCTTTAATAAATATAGTGTTGTACGAATATGTATGCACTGAAGCAACCATGACCTACTTCACGAGCATTGCCTTATCATATTTCATGCAATCATTATGGAGTAAATATCCGAATGATCGAATGCCTACCTAACATATGCTAAAAATATTCTCTTTTGGATATGCGTGTACATATTTGTATTGCGTATGCACACTTGAGGCCCAAGCCTATGTACGAACTTCCAGCAAAACAATGCTTATAAGTATACACATATGTATGTATGTACATATAACTGCACACACAGGGCACTCTCGGAGGTCCACGCTCCTTAGGGTCACCTACTATTTCTCTTACTGAGAAGACGTGCTTTTTCTAGTGAGTTTAGAACGTAATTTACGGTGTCTTTCATGTTCTTATTTTTCTTAATTGTTGTTGCGAACGACATATCGCACTTGTTACGTTAAAGCGTACCAACTCAAAATTTCCAAATTTTAGTTTTTTGCAAGAAAACAATGAACAGTGGTCATCTCTACCTACTGTAAAAATCGTTCAGTGGTTTGTCTAGTCTTTCGTTAAAAAAACCGTTATGACTCTCTCTTTGTTTTCAGAATGACTTCTTTTGTCTCAACTTTTAGTTGTCTCCAGGTGTTTGAACAAATTTGTGTCACATTAAGTATAACATTTTGAATTGTGCCTGTTTATAACCAAACGGTTAGTTTAAGTTACGTGTTATTTCGGCTTATCTCTCTTTAGAGTCATTAGGTAAGTTTATTCTACTGTGTTATATCGTATTGTTTCCATTATGATGGTAAATTCGTCACTGTGGTCATTTTGATAAAAAAAATAAAGTTTTCTTGGTGTGTGCTTACATTGGGTAGTTATAAGTGTCACAATGTAAAAGATGAGCTAGCAAACAAACATGATTGTTTGTTTGATTCATTGCACAAAATTACTATCATGAAATTAAAACTATATAAATATTACCCTCGCAGGTTATTTTATGAAATACCTAATTTTTGTTGATGCTGTTTCAATGACATGACGTGCCCAAACTATGCCACTGCAAAGGCTTTAATGGAAACAATCAATATAAGCGATGATAGTACTTTAGATCCATTTAGTGGCAGATCAGAGTACGATTTTTCTCCGTCTGAAGTTACTGCGAGTTTCAATGACAAGACGTGCACAAACTTAGAACACGATGCTTTAATGAAAACAACCAATATAAGCGATGATAGTACTTTAGATCCATTTAGCTGCAGTTCGGAGGACGATTTTTATCCGTCTGAAGTTACTGCGAAACAGCTGCTAAAAAAGATGTTCCAGATACAAATCCCAAAACAAAAAGCAGAACCGTCAAAAACTTTTAAGAAACTCTGGACTCCCGTACACATCAAAATCTTCTTCCCAAAAAATAATAAAAGAAAAAAAATTACAACCGCCGTGTAAAGAAAAGTGTCGTTTCCATTGCAGGGAGAAAATATCAGAATCATCACGCACTGAAATCTTCAATAAATTTTGGTCCTCCTTACAGAGGCAAAGGGAGTTTATAGCTAGCCACACAAAACCATTTAAACCCAAGTACAGGTACTCCTGCACTGAAAGTCTTCGCAAATTAAATAACGTTTTTTTCTTGGAAATAGACTCAACGCAAATTAGAGTATGCAAGACCTTTTTCAAAGCAACTCTTGATATTAATAACAGATTAATAGATACAGTCATAAAAAAAAGGCGAACAAGGATTTGTAGAGATTGACCTTCGTGGGAAGCATAAGAACCATCCGACTATAGACACTGAAATTAAGAACAGTATAAGGGAATTTATAAAAAATATACCAAAAGTCGAATCCCATTACTTACGCGCTCAAACAACACGCCAGTTCATAGAAAGCGGCAAAAGTATTGGAGATCTACACATGGACTATAAAAAATTGAGAGAATCTGATAATTTAACTCCTGGAAGTAGAACTATGTTCTACAGGATATTCAAGGAAGATTTTAATATTTCATTTTTTAGGCCAAAAAAAGATCAATGTGATCTCTGCCAATCGTTTTTAAATTCAGATGAAAATGAAAGAAATGATCTGAACGAAATTAACACTTTACATCAAGAAGAAAAGGAATTATGCAGAAAAGAAAAGGATCTGGACAAACATAAATGCAATGTCGCTGCATATGATCTACAGGCAGTTCTTTCATTGCCAAAAGGATTTTCCTCAAGCTTCTATTATAAAAGTAAAATAAATTGTTATAATTTTACAATCAGTGACCTTAAAGCGAAAGTGGTAGATTGCTTTTTTTGGACCGAAACCGAAGGAAAGCGTGGTTCAAATGAAATAGGAACATGCGTACTTTTATATATTGAAAATCTTGTACAAAAGTCAGTTAATGTTCAAGATTTAGACTTAACATTCTATTCCGACAACTGCTGTGGACAGCAAAAAAATAAATATATACTATCAATGTATTAATATGCGGTTCAGAAATACAATTTACGAAGCATTACACATAAATATTTAATTCAAGGCCACTCTCAAAATGAAGGAGATAACGTACATAGTGTAATAGAAAGACAAATAAAAAGACATTTAGGTAGCAAACCGATATATATACCAGATCAATATATCACGTTAATAGCAACCGCCAAAAAGACTGGTCCACCATACACAGTTCACGAATTATCGCATAATGAATTTTACGACCTGAAGTTACTTCAAGAAGAATGGGGTGAACATTTTTTTCTAAATGAGGCCAACCACAAAGTTAATTGGCGTAACATTAAAGTTCTACGCGTGGATAAGGACAACATTGACTCTTTTTTTTATAAAACGTCGTATAAGGACACAGAGTTTATAAAAGTCAATTTACAAAAAAACAACTTAAAGTCTACTGAATATTGGAATAGCTACAAGTAAGTGGTTTTTATATTAAAAATAATAGAAAAATATTATTGTTTAGCTTTATGAATGTCTTTTTTTATACCCTGGTAATTGCTATAATTTTTCAGAATCAATTTTTGTACGTGCATATTTATACTATTGATGATTAACCCTTTTTCGTTCTGAAAACATAACTGATTTTTTGTAAATTTTGAATTATTTCAGCCTACGCCCTCTTTATTTGGAAAATTTGCCTTTATCAGAAGTTAAAAAACGAGATATAGGAGACCTGGTCAAAAAGAACATTATTCCAAAGAGTTTTTATGAGACATACTATAAAAACTTAATAGACACTTAATTTAAGTTTAATTCATAAATTTTTTTTTTAATAAGCAATAACTTTTGTTTCGAATTACTGGAAATGAATAAATGTTAATAACTCTGGTTTACAGCCAAAATGCACCAGAGACGCCGTTGTGAAATTCCTATGTAAAATCACCGTCTGATTCCGAAAATCAAGGTTATTTTTTATTCTATGGTAACGTTTTTGAGATATTTACGAATTACCGTTATTTCAAAAAAAAAAAAAAAAAATTCGGCCCACTTAATCATATATATCTCGAAAACGAATTGAGCGATTCCAAAACCGTTTCAAGCTTTTAAAAGGTAATAAAATTTGCTATAAACTGTGTGTAAAACACTTTTTGTTAGGCCTTGCAGATTCAAAGATAACGAACTATCATAACGGATTTTTTAATTTTTTTTTTGTAATAATATAAAAAAATTTGTACTTTGAGAGAAAGGATTTTTAAAACTTTTTAATTTTTTCGTATATTTTTTTTCACTATAAGCTCTGTTTTATTACAAAAAAAATAAACTTTCATTAAACAAAATCGATGGACTAATACAAAAGTTGAACTAAATAAAAGCATTCAAGTAAATATATCCATATAGTAAAACTTAAGTACCCTACAAATAATAGCATATCTACATATGATTCTTTCTTAACTCTATATTCTTATTTTATAATTGAATAAGTTATGTGTCTTGTTTTGACGCTTATTTATATAAGGATCGGTTTCTCTTATGAGAAACCAACAGTAGTCACCCATCATAGCGACATCCCAGAATCCTTGATACCGACTTTCAATCATTTTCATTTGCTGGTGAAACCTTTCGCTATGCTCGTCACTTTCGTTGCCAAGATTTTGCGGGAAAAAATTTAAATGGGAGTGCAGAAAATGAATTTTTAAAGACATAATCTACCTGTAACTAACTGATATGCGAATACTAACACATATTACCAGCAGGGTACTTAAGTATTAAATGGAAATATTTACTTGAATGTTAGTATCTTTTGTATTAGTTCATCGATTTTGTTTAATCAGAGTTTATTTTTTTTGTAATAAAACAGAACTTAGAGTGAAAATAAAAAATATACGAAAAAATAAAAAGTTTTAAAAATCCTTTCTCTCAAAGTAAAATTTTTTTTATATTTTTACAAAAAAAAATTAAAAAATCCGTTATGATAGCTCGTTATTTTTGAATCTGCAGGGCCTAGCAAAAAGTGTATTACACACAGTTTATAGCAAATTTTATTACCTTTTAAAAGCTTAAAACGGTTTTGGAATTGCTCAATTCGTTTTCGAGATATATATGATTAAGTGGGCCGAATTTTTTTTTTTGGAAATAACGGTAATTCGTAAATATCTCAAAAACGTTACCATAGAATAAAAAATAACCTTGATTTTCGGAATCAGACGGTGATTTTCCATAGGAATTTCATAACGGCGTCTCTGGTGCAGAAAAAAAGTTGAAATTTGTGATCCAGTGTAATTTTTATTAAACATCAATAAATTGGCATTCCTGTATGTTATATATTTATCAATTCTAGTGAGAATTTTCAGTTAAACAGAGACAACTCAAAATAACACAACTAAGTGGATAAAAAAATTTCAGGAAAAGAGTAGCAACTCAAAAATTTGTTATTTTAGAGCACTACTAAACAAATAAGAATGAAACAACCGTTATATTGTTTTTAATGATATTTTCGTGCAATTACATATTTTTTTCCTTGCAATATATTATTAATATTTGGAAACAGTTTTTCGTCTCTACTGAAAATCTTCAGATTTTGAGTTGTTACGCTTTAACGTAACAAGTGCGATATGTTAAAATTGTAATCATTTTTGAACAATTTTGCCTTTGAAATCAATAAAAACTAACTTCACAAAAAAAAGTTATGGTGTTTTGAATAGGTAACACTTCATATCGTTCAGCCTGTACTTGCAGAAACTGGCATGCCACATATCCAAGAAAGACTCGAATTGAGCACATTACGACTGATACCTAAACTTTTTTATACTCATTGTTGTAGGATACACAACAAAGTAACACAAGCGCTTATGCGAAAACGGCATATACAGTAGAGGTGCCAAACTATCGATGGTGGGCGCCATCGATTGTGGACGATAGTAATTTTCAAACCATCGATGGTGGTCGATAGTACCGTCGATAGTGGTCGATAGTCGCAATAAAAAACAGTGATTGAAAATCATTGAAATTTGTAAGAAAAAACAAAGAATTTGAATTTTATTTTAATTCATAAGGAACACTTTAAAACAACTATATATTTTCACAAGTGTGAGTGATTTACATTTGGAAAAAAAGAGTAAGAGTACAGGCTATGGGTCTTTTCTGCCAAAATATTGAACTTATAAGTTTAAGGAACATTGCTTACATTTTATGAAATTACATTTTAAGGGAAAAGCTAAAACTTGAAAACTATAATATGATTTATTTATTATAGCAAAAGATTTTTGTTTAAAAACAACAAAACGTTCACATTTTCTATTTTAAGCCGTGTTCGCCTATCAGAAACAATTTGTCCCGCCTTGCTGAAAGCTCTTTCCGACTCCACAGACGTTGCGGGGATGCATGAATATTTATACATCAGTAATTTTAATAAAGGGAAATCCACCTGATTGACCTGTAATCAAATGTATTATCAAAACTTAGTTTTATGTATCGAAGATTGATTTATTAATTTTACCTTGATCCATAAAAGAGGGTTATTTTCCTGTAGGGCTATGTCTCTCTCCAGATACTGCCTTTTAATAATGATTGCATCAGATCGAACATTACTCTTTTTAGTAGCACATCGTTGGTTCAAAAAATCAAAAAATATGGTCGTGGTTGCTTCCAGACTGACAGGGTCTACAACATGAGTCAAATTGCCCAAATTGACCAACTCATTTTCCAAGATACGTCAAAGAAACCCATGCAGGTTCGATCTTTTAAAATAATTCCACACATCCGAAATTTTATTTTTCTTTTTTGTGAAGGCTTCTCCAACACAAAATTTTGTTTCGCTGTCGCTGCTGTTGCAATCGCTTGCTGCAGCAGAACTGCGTCCTAAAATTAGACAAAAGAGTTCTAAGCATTCTTACTAATTATTTGAAAAATGTATTACCTAGTTTAAGGAAGCGATCCATTTATATATTTTTACGAATTGTTATTTTAAACACTTTACAACTTTACACTTTTTAATATTTGTACCCAAGCGACGCCACAAATAAAAAAAACGCGAGTATTTGCTTGGTGATGTGTAAAACGCTCTTTTGACGATACTATCGTCCACTATCGAGACTTTCAACCATCGATAGTTCAGTAGCTCGATAGTGCCCTACCATCGATAGTGACGATAGTGCCATCGATAGTTTGGCACCTCTAATATACAGGCATGTTCTGAAAATCGCGCGATTTCAATTCGGATCCGAAATGGCAATTCGTACGATTTTGTTTTGGGTGTTCTGTAATTCGTCCGATTTCATTTAAATTCGAATTTAAGTACGAAACAGCTGATTTCTCTTTGGCAATTAAACAAACCAAATGACAAAAGAATTCGTTGGCAAAAAATACGAAATAATTTCAAAATAAGAGGATTTAATTAAAAAATTATCATGTTTTTTATGGCAGCTTATGTGTTAAACGAACAGGAGCAAGATTACCAAAGTAGAATAGATAGGCGGCGTTTAAGAGACCATTCGAATCCTCTCAGTGCACCGGATTCTACGTAAGATTAGAAATGGTTATGCTTTGTGGCATTCATTAAGTTTTTCTACTTTAGATTTGTTTCCAACTATCGCCTAAACAAGTACGCTTTTTTAGAAGTGCTGAATGAAGTAAAATCTTTCGTCAAGGAAACGTCCATACCTATTTTATTAAAGCTGGCAGCAAGTCTTAGGTTTTTCGCAGAAGGTTCCTATCAACGTTCCGTCGGAAAGGATACAGATATTGCTATGGGTAGAAGCACAGTCTCAAAAATATTATCCGAAATGATCAATGCTTTGGAAAATGTTTTGTGTCCTAAGTGGATTAAGCTGAAAATGTCTGAAGAGGATTCTAGAAAATCAAAACTTTATTTTGTAGAAAAATTCGGTATTCCAGGAGTAATAGGGTGTATTGATGGAACACATGTGGCTCTGATTAAACCTTTTGAGAACGAGCATCTATTTTTTAACCGAAAAGGATTTTTTAGCATAAACGCAATGATTGTAAGAATGAATTTAAATTGTGTTTCTAAAATTTAAAATTTACTGCCTTTATTTTACAGATTTGTGATTTTGATATGATAATAAGAGCAGTAGATGCAACTCGGCCTGGTGCAAGCCATGACGCTTTCGTATTTAGTATGAGCAGTGCAAAACACTATTACCTATCGCAGTATGAAGCTGGTGACCGAGGGTCTTGGCTACTGGGAGATTCTGGTTTTGGTATAGAGCCATTTCTACTGACTCCATATAGAAACCCAGGCCCAAGATCGGCAGAACACAGATTTAACCAGCAGCATGCAAAAGCACGTAACATCGTTGAGCGTGTTATAGGAGTATTAAAAAGTCGGTTTCGTTGTTTGAAAACTACCCTGCCATATACGCCGCAAAAGGTAGTGAAGATAATAAATGTTTGTTGCGCACTACATAACATATGTAGGAGTAATCAAATAGATGACATTGAAACAGAAACCGTATTAGAAAACAATCCAATTGATGAGGAAATTGCTGAAAATGAGGAAAACAGTAGTTTATATAGTGTTGGCAGAAATATAAGAGACTCTATTGCTAGAAATTTAATATTATGAAACATAAAATTTATTCATATTAAAAGTAAATATATACATAACATTTCAATAAGATTCTTTTATATTTATTTTTTAGTCTCTATCTCAAGCATTTTAGTTTTAATATTAACTGTTTCCTGTTGCAACTGCTCCATTTTGAGGTAATGTCTTTGCTTTTGCTCTATACTTAGAGTCTTCAAGCGATTTTGCTCTGCCAGCAATTCATTTTGTTTCTCAACAACACGACGAAGTCGTCGAATCTCTTCCCTTTCATCTTCTTGCGATTTTGCAATCTTGTGTTGGTTTTCGCAAATGTTATCTAAAGTGGTGGATATTTTCTAAATACAACTAGATTGCGTTGCCATACACGACTGAAGGCTGTCCTGCGTTGACACTCGTGGCCTTTTTGCAGCTCTCGGGGTAGCCACCGCTTCCCTACTTGTTTGGGGACGTTCTTCCTCAGATTCGATAGCGCTATTATTTTCTTCAGTCCCAAAGCTTCTAGAATGGCTTATCCCCTCAACGGCTGCAAAAATTCCATAAGTTCTTGCAACACATTCTTCGTTGCTCGCCAGTACATGCTTATTAAAGGGTCCACCTCCTGTTGCCCTCGATTCTAGATTGTTATGGGCAACCTTTTTCCGAATGCACCCCTTCCAGTCAGACCATATCTTGAAAAAAGACAACTCAAAAATATTTATTTTAATATTTGACTAAATACTTACTTTTTTCCATCCATTAACATCTTTTTGGGGCGGCCCTTCTGCATTTAGCAGCGTCGTTAGCTCTTTCCACTTTTCCTCAACAGCAACTCTGTCGCCCTTCGAAAAATTCTTCGCCAAATCTGGATGAGATTCCATAAACTCGACTAAAATTAGCTCTTGCTTGGAGTTCTTGTGTTTTCCCCTAAAAGTTTTTGAATAAGTTTTAAATATTTTAAATAAACACTTTTATTTACATAAATATATGCAGTTATTTTGAGTAAATACTCACATTTTGATAAATTTATTTCAACAAACAGTTTTAAGAATATCACAAACCGCTAACGTTTAAGTTGCCGAAAATAAAACTGGAAAATTTTAACGATTTCGATTTCCAGAACAGGGTGAAAAAACGATTTGCTGATGTTCGAAAAAAAACGAAAACGGAACGATTTACAGAACATGTCAAACGATTTGAAAACGCAAAATGCAAAAATATTGCCCGAAAACGATTTGCAGAACATGCCTGATAAAAAAGAAATCAGCTATCCATCGTGCTGTTCAAAAGACAGCGCATCTCGATCTTGATATAAAACCAAGGTGCTTAAAAATTAGCAAACACCTCCCATAGGCTCTACATTTCTCCTTTTTTGGAAGACGAATTAATGTGCTCACCCTTCTGCTCTATTTTCTCAGCTGAAGCCTATGCTGTAAAAGAAGCAACAAAATGGGCGGTAACGACAAAATGAAAATATACCATATGCACCGATAGCCTCTCAACAATAATGGCGATACAGAACCCAATTAACGTAAGCCCGCTGATTGCATGTATTCGAGATACCCTGATTGCATATAAGACGAAGTAACCGATAAGGAAGCTAAAAATGGATCGCATATGCTACTTCGTAGAGACAAACGGGAAAAATTGTATATTACGCTATATTTACAAAATGAAAGAAAATCTACAGAAAGAGTTTTATTACTACATTAATTTATTTAAAAAAATAGTTTTTTACAGAGCAAGCTCCGTCTTTATTTCACAACTCTCAAATTTGAACTGAACTTTACAAAATTTCTTAAAGCTAACTTAGCATTCCCTGTTATGCCGCGTGATCATATTCGCGGAATTTCGCTTGTTGCCGTTCACATGGTTTATTGCAGACACAATGTCAGCGAGAAGGTCGAGCAACGGAAACGCCTGTAGTGGATGAACTTTCAGCATTCAATAGTGTCATAGATCCACAAGTACCTCAGTCACTATAGCCAACTTTTACCAATATAAACACGACTACACTTTAATGCTATATATTATATATCTCATTTATTTTCGTTTTTGTATAACCAAGACCGTATTTCAATTATTTCAATATATTATCAAACTTCGGGTGTTGCCGGTAACGGGTACTGCTCAACTGGACGGACGTCCACAGAGATGTATTTTCTTAAGCTTATGGCAGCGTTGCCACATCAGGTGACAGCTCGGCCACTCCTGCAGGTAAATCGCCCTCGATTTCATGGTCGGAAGCATCATCTTCAAGTTCAGGTGCACTACTGCACCAACGTTTTATTTTGTCTGATGTGTAAACTGAGCAAAATTTCTTCTTCGTGATTTGCATACCTGGTATGTCTTCGATAAGATATCGATCGTTGCCGAGAACCTTGGATATAATGTACGGACCACGATATCTCGGTTCTAATTTGCGGGATTCACCAACAGCGGACGGTTCATTTTCAATTACGACAAGGTCGTTATCGTTGTATGTTGACGGTTTGGCATGTCGTTTGTCAAATCGCAATTTCCACTTAGCGCGTTCGTCGTTTATGTTAGTAACGGCTTGCTCACGTCTCTCTTCTATTGGTAAGGTATTATTGGAATCCGACAAATCATCCTGAATTGCAGCCAGCAGACGATTTTGAATAGTGTCGCGTAATTTGAAATCAAATACGAGCTCATTTGGACAGAAACCCGTAGTTGAATTTTTTTGCGAGTTAATTGTCCATTGAAGATCTTTAATTTTTACATCCCAGTCTTTGGGGTTTTCCGTAGTCGTTCGAAGAAAATTGAGAATAATTTGGTTGGCGCGCTCAACTTGGCCGTTAGCGCGCGGGGTACGTACAGCAGTTTTGGTGTGATGTATTCCGTTTTCGTCACAGTAATTCTCGGACGCTTTAGACGTAAACGCGGTTCCTCTATCGCTTACGATTTGATTTGGTAACCCAAAATAGCTCGATATTTCGTTGAGAGTGTTGATTACGGGTGCTGTTTTGGTATCGCGCACGGCTTTCACAATTAAAAATTTTGAAAACGCATCCGATACCGCGAGAACGTACGAGTTGCCACGTTTACTGCAAATGAATGGGCCCATATGATCGATATGGATAACGCGGAACGGGATGGGATCGATTTGGCTGAAATGCATACTACCCTCAATTTTACCAGGCCGATTTTTTTGGTAGCAACACGGTATGCACGCGGAAATATAACTTTTAACATAGCGTCGTAAATTAGCGAACCAGTAAAACGCTTTGATTCTTTCGATTGTCTTTTCAAGCGCGGGATGTCCCGCGTCATCGTGACACGATTTAACAACCCGCCAGCGCACTACTTTCGGAACGACAAACACTGTATTATTTCACGGACCGCGGTGTCTTGCAGTTGCATTGTTAAAAGCCAGTCGCGCTGATCTGCGGTCACTGTAAGTACGAAACCGGCTGGTTCTATTTCTTTTGGTTTTTCTACCGGCATACGACTGAGCGCGTCCACGTGGGATAACGAGCTTCCCTGGCGGTGGATACACTCAAAATCAAATTCGAGTAGCCTGAGCCACCAACGTGCAATATTCGGCTTAAGTTCTTTATTTTCTTTAATTTTTGCGAGCGCGGAGCAATCGGTTACGAGGCGGAACGGTTTCCCGAGTAAATATATGCGGAAGCGGTCGAGCGTTTCGACAGCGGCGAGCGCTTCTAGCGCGTAGCTATGGTAGCGGCTTTCTGCGTTCAATGTCGGCTATAATAGAACACTGGTTGCCACTTTTTGCCATCAGATGATTGCAGCCCATCACTAGACGCATCGGTATGCACCTCATGCTAAGCGGACGAATCGTAGAGCGCAAGAAGTGGTTCGTTGCACAGTTTTTGTATTAACTCAGTAAACGATCGTTGCTGCGCTTCGTCCCACGCAAACTTTTGTTGTTCTTCTTTACGTAGCAGCTGCGTTATTGGTTTGACTATGACCGAATAGTTAGGGACGAATTTTCGGAAAAATCCAGTAAGACCCAGAAATCTTCGGACCTCTGTGACGTTTTTAGGCGGCGGAAAATCTGCGATCGTGGCTACTTTACGTTTACCCGGCGTTATACCGTTTCTATTAATTACATGGCCCAAATGCTCAATTTCATTTTTAAGAAATTTACATTTGTCCATGCGCAATATAAGTCCATAACGTTTTAATATTTTTATACATTTTTCGAGTCGCTTAAGTCATTCGTCAATAGTATTACTTGGAATAATAACGTCATCCAAATATGCTAACACTTCACCGCGCGGCATTTGTGCAATAATTTTATTCATCATACATTGGAACCCAGCGGGTGCGTTTACCAGACCGAACGGCATGCGGTTGCATTCGTAGTGGCCGTCAGTAGTTACGAAAGCGGTATATTTTTTTGAGGATTCATCTATTTCGATTTGATGATACCCGGTACGTAGATCAAGCGTTGTAAAAAAATTATTTCCGGCAAGTTGCGCGAACTGTTCTTCCATGATTGGCATGGGATAAGGTATTTTTATAGTAACTTTGTTTAGACTGCGGTAGTCCACACATAAGCGATGTTCGCCATTCTTTTTTTCGACGAGAACAACTGGCGCGGCGTAAGGTGACTCACTCGGTCGAATTATATTGTTGCTCAATAATTCAGATACGATTTCGGAAACGATCGCGCGTTTAGCGAACGGAATACGGTACGGCTTAAGGCAAATTGGTATGTTGATGTTTAATTCGATACTCATTTTTGCAACATCACACTTACCAATTTCAGATAAATTTCTTGCAAAAACATCAGCGTGTTGTGTTAGTAGTTGTTGCAAGCTCTGGCGATCAATTACACTTAAATCATTAACGTAAATTTTATTTATGTCTTCTATGCGGCACTGGTCTTGTTCAATAACCAAGCGATTACCCGCGCGGCACAATACGTCTCGTCCTAACAATACGGCTTCACACAAGAAATCATCGTCAATGACAGGCATAATAGTTGGATTATTATTACCGTCAATTTCTATTATCGCACTTACAATTTCGGTACTAGCATATTGTCCGCCCGCGAACCCTTTCAATATTGTGAGTTGCTCACGCACGTCTCCGACTACTACCAGGGTCCACAAATGCTAGAGTTTCTATACCGTTCACTTTGATTGTTTTAACTATTTTATCATCACATGCGCGCTGATCTATTATATTAATGCGGTTTTCAGTTTTTACGTTACAGTCTGCGGTTTTATGCGTTGTGCGTTGGCACTTTTCACAGCGCGGCTTACGTTGTGGCTCGGCACAATTTACGGAATAATGTCCAAATTTAAAGCAGTTATAGCACTTAACTTTTTCGAGTGGTAACGGTGTTTGTGGCTT
Source organism: Anastrepha fraterculus (assembly GCA_037575425.1). Classification (NCBI taxonomy): domain Eukaryota; kingdom Metazoa; phylum Arthropoda; class Insecta; order Diptera; family Tephritidae; genus Anastrepha; species Anastrepha fraterculus. The sequence continues at coordinate 51,946 of JAYXIM010000145.1, read as the reverse complement.
TTGATTTTCTGTAACCGGAAACTTTCGATTCGGCGGTTTTTCTATCGACGCGTTTGTTTTGAATACCATTTTAGGTGGCGCGGTTTTCACTTCGTTATAAATATTAAAGTTTATAATGTCACTTAGTAAATCTTGACAATGCGTATAGTTATTAGAAATTTTCTTACGTAAGTCTGAATCATTAATGCCGTTTATAATATGGCGCGCAATACTCGAGTCGGATAACCCACCTTTTGAACCTAAGGCAAGCATGCGGTAATAAAACTCTTGAGCGGACTCATTGTTTTGCCGTTTCGTTTGTGCCATCTTAAGATGCACCTCGGCTTCATTTTCGATACACGGAAAGTTTAGCAGATATTTATGAACGAATTCTGCCCACGAAATAAACACGTCTTGCAGAGAATCAACCCAATATTTTGCTGATCCCCGCATGTTTTGCTGTACGGCAAACAAAAGTGTGTTTTCTCTCCACCCATATACACTTCTCAGATTTTCAACGCGTTTTACGAATTGTTTTGATGTTAACGAACGATCGGACGATGGGTCAAAAACGGGTAAAAGTTCAACAATATCGCGCACATTCTCGTATGGATTGTGGTAATTCGGTACTACCGGCGGTGCGCGAACGTAATCGAATGTGTACGGTACTGACGGATTCTGGTACGTTGCATACGGCGCGGATGTCACTGGTGGCACAAATGTCGGTGGCGCGAAAGTCGGTGGTGCTTGCATACAAGCGTGCGAAACATATGCATTTGATTGCGGCACAAACGCGACGTGTCCCGATTGAGAAAATTCGGGAAAATTAACATTGCTGGGCTCTTGAGCGGTTGTCCACAGCGAATGTTGACTATTGTATGCGTTCGGTAATACTTGTGGATGCATCACGGTATATGTACTCGTTACGGTTGGAGCGGACTTTTCCATATTACCAATAACATTTACCGGCGAAGACGATATTGGTGGTACAAAATTATTTGATGCCGTTGTATTTTGTTTTTGTTGTAGCACTAAGTCCGAAATAGTTTTCTCTAAAGACGATAAACGCTGCATTGCAACACTTTGAGTATCACTTTCGCTTTCGGATACATTGTTGTCCATCAACCGTTCAATTAATTGATTTTTGTTACCCGTTACTGGTAAACCAGCATCACGGCACTTCTTTTTTAAATCACATACTTTTCGGCTGCGTAATGGCATTTTGCTTCGGACCAATTTGCGACTTCGAATTTTTGCGGACTTTTTCGGTTAGAAGTATTTGTCTTCGTTCACTTCACTTTCGGTTTCGGATGCTGTGATTTAAAGGCCGACGTGTTCGGTCATCACATACATACATCGATTTCGTTGAATATCGCAACAACAAAATACACGTACGCGTAGCAATTTAAACGATTTTGCCAGCGGAGTCTCAATTTAACGGCCCGTTGTCAAAGAAGTCTCAGGCGGTTGCTCATAATCCACTTCTGAAAATTGTCATAGACCCACAAGTACCTCAGTCACTATAGCCAACTTTTACCAATATAAACACGACTACACTTTAATGCTATATATTATATATCTCATTTATTTTCGTATAACCAAGACCGTATTTCAATTATTTCAATATATTATCAAACTTTGGGTGTTGCCGGTAACGGGTACTGCTCAACTGGACGGACGTCCACAGAGATGTATTTTCTTAAGCTTATGACAGCGTTGCCACATCAGGTGACAGTAGCGTTAACTCCTCCTTTCTTAAAAACGATTGTCCTCGATCGTCTTATTAGAAATACGGTAGGTCATGTAGTCGAAGATATGAATAACTAACGACGTTTCCTAGTTGGTTATTATTTGTGTTAATTGATGCATCTGGGCGATTCGGTAAGGTGCTGGACGTTATGTAGACTTATTTGAATGTTTCCGTTGGTACTTCTTGGATGATTATTTTTGATGTGGGTTTTATCCAAAATTTGAAGGTTATTTTATTGCTGTGTAGATTATTGCTAGTCCTAGCATTGTACTCTTATTTATTGTCGAATCTGTTCTTAACAGATTTATTTTTTTCGTGTGGTTAATATGTAGTTCGTTGAGGGCTTTAATGATAAAATGTTGATGCGTTCCCTTTCTTGCGGTGTTGGCTGTATGATCGTAGACATTTCGATATTGGTGAATGTTTCGTTATTGATGCTCAATGATGTGTTGTGAAACTTGATTAGATAAGTACCAGTAATTGTTCACTGCTCTTTTTCCGTTTTTAGTGTTCCATTGAAGTCGTTTATGTGTCGTATGTGTTGATTATTACTTATTGTGCAAAATGATTTTCTACTACTTTGTATTTGAGGATGCAGGTGCTGTTACTAATATCAATTATGTTATTTCTCTCACAAATTTTTATTACTTTTTATTTCATACATTTATTCTTTATTCTATATATGTATATCATTTATGTCTTTTAGTATTTTTCAAAATCAAGTTTAGTAATTTCTTTATTTCTCTTAACTGGTCTTATTATAATATTCTTATAAGTAATATTGTTTGTTAGTGGTATTTTTACCAAATATAAAATTCGCGATTACGTTAATTATTACGTTAACTTTTGCATATCCTAATGCTTCTTCTACTGATGCAAATGGCATTCTTTCTTCTTTTAATTTGATGAATTCTGTCTCAATTTCTTTTTTATTCAACAACATTGTATTCATAATTCCAATTATAGCCCATTTAATTACGTACTTAATGTTTATTAATTCTTCTTTAATAATTCCTATTTTACTTTCCAGATTCAGAGTTATTTCACTTATTACATAATTGTCTTTTCTTATCGAATTTAGTAATTGATTTCCTAATGTTGTAATGTTGTTAATTCTTTCATTGAAAACTTCATAAATCATTACTTGATCATTATTATTTTCCTTTAGTTTTTTTAGATTAGTGACGGGCAAACTCAGCACGTTTCCACCGTGCAGCAGCGTGTGCTTCTGCGTGTTAAAAGTTCTAGGTGAAGGGGGATAACAAAGCACAGGGAAGAAACAGAAAAATTGAACAAGTTGTGCCTATGTTTGTATCCTGAATGAGAGAGCAATTATTCATGAATTCTTACCAGGGATGCCAACTTTAAACTTCATATCAACAAATTTCTAAAAAATTAGGTTTTTTTGGTAGATTTTTCTTCAATAACTAAATTAAATACATGTTACACTTCCTATTATAATAATGAATTAAGATAAAAAACAACAATAAACATGCAATAAAACATTTCAAAAGTTCGCGTCATACTGTTTTTTAATTGCTAGATGTAAAGAAGATTAAGGCCTCTGAAAATATTTAATATGAGATTAAATTAAAATCTTACATATTGGAAAGTAATGACAGTTAAATCTTCAATAATATTGATCACTGCATATACTGACGAATCTGTAAATTACGCACACTTATCTTATGATTTCTTAAATGGTTTTTGAGTTCGGATATATTTTTTTTAAATTAATGTTTTTTAAATTGAGCTAAGAAATCCAGATTTTCATATTTTTTAGCTAATTACTTTATAAAACTGCAAACTCTCTTCAGCTACCGAAGCTTGTTAAATGTTTCAGAATTTTTAGCTACTGAATGATACCATATTTTCTTTAATTTTTCATAAAAAGTGGACGTGATTGACAACTAATTTCGTCCATCTAAATCCAATACACTCTGATATGCACAACTGCATATAAAAATAAACAACTAAGAGTATATACATATGTATATAAATCATCAATAATAAAATCAACAATGCCCAAAATTGATTCCCACATTTAACAACTACGGCAACTCTTACTCATAAGTTTTGACATTTCATAAATAAAATCAGTTTTTTCGTGTTTTCTTCACTTTTCGACGATATTTTTTGAGACCGTAAGTTACATATTATTGTCGCATAAAAAACCACTAATATTAAGTGTTTTTGTATGGTGTGGATGCAGTGAAAGTGCTGAAAATTCTATTTAAAAATTTGAAACGGCGAACGTCAAAACAAAGTGCACAGTGTTCAACTGCCGACAAAAACATACATTTATTTCTAATGTGTAATATATTACTCTGTTTTAATTTTTAATTTACATAAACAAAGTTAAATAAAATATTAAATATCAAACAATTGGTTCAGCATGGCCTCAAATAAAAGAACATTGTTAAATTTTAATCCGAAGTGGAATGTAACTTTTTTATGCAAATATGTAAACGGAGAATCACAATGCCCTATGATAAATATGTAGGAGAAGAAAGGAAAAGTATATACAAATCCTTAAGTCTAAATTATTAATTTTTTTTTAATTTCTTAGGAAAGCGAAGATTACGTTGTAGATGCAAAGCGTGCAACTTATGAAATCGCGTTAAACCTTGTTCGTGAGAATGGTGCATTTTCGGATGGCGAATTGGTGAAGTCTTGTATATTAAAAGCAGTAGGAATTTTGTCCCCTTCAGAGTTACCGAAATATGAGGGTATGTGCTTATCTCGTAGAACTATAAGCAGACGAGTAGATGAAATGGCGGATATTACAGCATCGCAATTAAAAGGGCGGGTGGGTGTGAACTATCATTCGGAATTCACAAAGAGAACGTTGGTTCGAATGTCGGTGAAAAAACCAAAATTAGGAAAAACATTTTTCTAATAGCGGTCGCCCCTCGGCAGGCAATGGCAAACCTCCGAGTGTATTTCTGCCATGAAAAAGCTCCTCTTAAAAATATCTGCCGTTCGGAATCGGCTTGAAACTGTAGGTCCCTCCATTTGTGTAACAACATCAATACGCACACCACAAGTAGGAGGAGGAGCTCGGCCAAACACCCGAAAGAGTGGGGGTAAAATCATTCACAGCGATTTCATTGGCAATTGACGAAAGTACAGATATATCCGACACAGCCCAATTAGCGATTTTTATCCGAGGAGTTGATGCCCATCTTAAAAAACTTAATAAGGTTAGGTTATGAAATCGACTATCCGATACTAATTTAAGAAATATATTGCGTTTAGCTGCAGCGCAAGAGGTGTCTCCCAATATAGAGATGCTAACAAAAAAAAAAAATTATAAATTTTAACATATATTTATCCTTTATTCTTTTGAGCAAACATTATTTTACTAGTTATGAAAAGCTTTCATTCGAAAATAGTTTATTTTAAATGTTGAAAAAGATATTTCGAAATAAGAACTATTTATTTAAAATTAAACAATGTGTATGTACTTTGTCATACAATACACAATGTAATCTGCATGTAGCCGAACATGAGACCTTGTAGCCACCAGGTAGGCCCACTTTTAACACGTTTCCTCCAATTTTTTTTGGAAAAAATCCGCTGTTTTCCATGGTATCAAACAAATTTCGCTAATCATTTTTGTGTACTTTGTCATACTGTGCGCATTGCCATATGCGTGTGATTTGAATATGAGAGCAAGTAAGTAGTCACCAAGAATATCCACTCTACTAAGATAATTTCCCCAATGTTTTTTGAAAACATCACGTATTTTTTTTTTTTTTAATGGAAACATGTTTTCCCACCAATGTCAGGTAACTAAATTGTCCTTTTTAACAACATGAAATGTATAACATGCATTGTTTAAATAAAACATGGCTGGTTGAGATTACTGTTTGCTGTTGTGACCAGCATTTCTTTATAAAAATGCATTAACATAAAATCAGTCTCGTGCTGATTGTGCCTGCGAACAGACGTACTTTGTGCAAAGTTAAGCGGTAAATTTAACAAAAAACAAAGTAGTAACAAAGCATAGTGCGAGAGAAATTTATTTAAACGGGTGAAATGAACGCGGAAGGTGAGAGTAATCTCTACAACTGGCAAAATGTCACTAACAAAAATGGAAAGCGTGCCAGCAATGAGTCTCCTGGCTTGTACACAAAAAAAAATTATTAATACAGCCTGACCGATACGATCTTCTGAGTGATGATGATGATGATATTCCCGAAATTCGTGAGAGCAATATGGAAGCGAACGAAACAACAACACCCAGCATTCCCAAGCCACCACCACTGATAATCCCAGGAGTTGTAAATATAAGTGATATGATAACATATATTTGTACCTTAATTCCTAAGAAAGAATTTAGTTATAAGTCGCTTAAAGACGGACAAATCAGGCTTATTATAAATAACGTAGATTCTTATAGAAAAGTTGTAAAGCAATTAGAAATTGGCAAATTAAGTTATCATACGTATCAACTTAAACAAGAACGTTCCTATAAAGTAGTTTTAAAAGGTTTGCACTATTCTACTCCTATAGAAGATATCAAAAGTGAGATTACACAACTGGGACATAGCGTGCGAAACATATATAATGTCAAAAGTAGACTAACTAAACAGCCCTTATCAATGTTTTTTGTTGACTTGGAGCCGAGCGCCAACAACAAAAAAATTTATGAGTTGAGACATTTAAATAACGCTATTATTAAAATAGAACCTCCTAGACAAACAAATGACACGATCCAATGCTACAGATGCCAAGAATTTGGGCATACTAAAACTCACTGCAGAAAACCATTTAAATGTGTAAAATGTAGTCAAATGCACCCAACAGTTGAATGCAAAAAACCTAAAGACGTCTTACCAACGTGTGTACACTGCCAACAACACCACACTGCTAATTACAAAGGATGCATAGTTTATCAGCAGCTAACTAGAAATAAACCGACAGCTTCCAGCCATACGAAAGAGAGTGTAAACACAAATAAGCAAAACACTAGCAATGTTCCAGGTGACAATAACAACAACAAAGAGTCATATTCTAACATTTTGAAAGGTAGAAGCACAAACAATAATGGAAATACACAAATGGACAATATAGAGCGATTATTATCGAAGCAAATTGAACTAACAAACACTTTACTTAATATGATGTCTTTACATATTGAGAAACTATGCAAATAGATCTCAGAATAGCAATATGGAATGCCAATGGCTTATCCCGTCACACACAGGAAACTGAAGTATTTTTAAATGATAATTTTATTGACATCTTGCTAGTTTCAGAGACACATTTTACAAGTAGAACTTATTTTAATATAAAAAATTATGATATTGTTGCCACTAACCATCCTAGTAACAGGGCTCATGCTGGTTGTGCTGTATTAGTAAAGTCAAACATAAAGTATGATGTACTAGAGCCAACCAAAACAAATTCAATACAAGCCGCTGGGATTAAAATAAAATGCAATAATATTGACATACACATTTATGCACTGTATTCGCCTCCCAGGCATAGCATTACAACACCTGAATACGACACTTTTTTCAATACTCTTGGTACAAGATTTTTGGTAGGGGGCGACTACAACGCCAAACATACATGGTGGGGCTCACGTACTCCTAACCCAAAAGGAAGAGAGCTTTATAAATGTATTGTTAAAAATAATTTTAAAACGTTGTCGACGGGGGAGCCTACCTACTGGCCGAGTGATCCATCGAAAATTCCGGATTTATTAGATTTTGCTGTATACAATGGTATCCCAGCCCAATTACTGGAAGTTGTCAGTTCTGAAGAACTCAGCTCAGATCACTCTCCAGTCATTATCAGTTACGACACTCTAACTAGCCTACGGCAACAGAAATACAAAACATTAACTAGTAAGAGTCAAATACAAATTTTTCAAGATTGGCTAACCCAAAATTTGGAACTTAATATTTCAATTAAAACAACAATTGAGCTAGATAATGCAGTCGAATATTTCACAAATAAAATCCACGAAGCGGCCTTTTTTTCTACTCCCCAAAAAGGTAATGAGATCAAATATCGTAGCCGTATACATGTATGTGGAGAGATAAGAGCATTAATTAAGCATAAGAGACGCCTTCGAAAAAAATGGCAAACTACTAGGAATCCAAGAGACAAAACTGCTCTAAATAAAGCAACAACTGAAGTCAAAGAAAAACTAAACGAATTTAGAAATAAATCAGTATCAGATTATATACACAGCCTAAACGATAGAAATGTTGATGATCATAAGATTTGGAATGCTACAAAATATCTCAAACATCCCAAAAAGAGAAATGCGCCTATAAAAGATTGTGGCAACGTTTGGTGTAGGACAGACAAGAGTAAGGCTTATGCATATGCTAGATATTTAGAGGCAATGTTTTCTCCGTTTATAAACCAAAGCAACAACGATGATGATGTGTTAGCATTTCTCGATACCCCATGTCAATTATCTCTACCGATCAAACATATTACACCGAATGAAATTCGCTCTGAAATTAAAAACCTGTGTAACAACAAATCTCCTGGATATGATAAAATTGACGCCAAAGTAGCCAAGTGTTTGCCGAAAAAAGGAGTTATGTTCTTAACTCTGTTATATAACTCAATATTAAGATTAAACTATTTTCCTACACAGTGGAAGTGCGCCGAAATAGTTATGGTCGTTAAACCGGCAAAACCTGAAAATCAAATATCCTCTTACAGACCAATCAGCTTATTGACAATATTCTCCAAAATATTCGAAAGACTATTTTTGCGCAGAGTATTCCCAATACTGAAAGAAAATAAGGTCATACCCGAACATCAATTTGGTTTTCGCCGATACCATGGTACACCTGAACAATGTCACCGTGTTGTTAATTTCATAACCGACTCCTTTGAACGAAGGGAATATTGTTCAGCCGTATTTTTGGATGTACAAAAGGCATTCGACAAAGTATGGCATCAAGGCCTGTTATATAAATTAAAAAAAATACTTCCTGCACCATTTTATCTAACACTAAAGTCTTACCTCACCGAAAGATCATTTTACGTTAAGGTAAATGAAGAAATAACTGATATTATATACATAAAAGCTGGAGTACCACAGGGTAGCGTACTCGGTCCTATACTTTATACGATTTTTACATCTGACATACCCGAAACCGAAAATGTCCTAATGGCTACATACGCTGATGACACCGCTATACTAGCTTCAAGTCCGTCCCCAATTGATGCAACCAATCTAGTTCAGCTAGAACTAAACGAGATAAAGACGTGGCTGGACCGATGGAAATTAAAAGTTAACACAAACAAATCTGTGCATGTTTTGTTTTCATTGAGACGGAAAGAATGCCCTTCATTCTATCTAAATGGTAATATAATTCCCAAACATGATACGGTCAAATACCTTGGCATACATTTGGACAAACGGCTAACCTGGAAATGCCATATTCAAGCAAAAAAAACCCAGTTAAAGATAAAAACAAACAAACTTTACTGGCTACTAGGACCAAAATCAACACTTAATCTAAATAACAAAATATTAATATATAAGGCTATACTAAAGCCAGTATGGACCTACGCAGTACAACTGTGGGGAACTGCTTGCAATTCTAACATAGAAATTCTGCAAAGATATCAGTCAAAAACTTTAAGGCTTATCACAAGTGCACCCTGGTTCGTCACAAATAAAGCCATACATACTGATCTAAAAATTCCCTTTATAAAAAATGAAATTAAAAAAATTACCACAAAATATTTACAGAGATTAAGTTATCACGATAACCCGCTAGCAATTGCATTACTTGATGAAACTAATGAAATTAATAGACTTAAAAGACATCATGTATTAGACATTCCATTCAGAACCTAATAGATAAATGTAATATTAAAATGTATTAAAATCTAACACATAAGTCTGAATATAAGTGTACATTAATCGTAGTATACATATATATTATTATTGACCTCAATGGAGCTCAATAATATAAGTCAAATTGTTAATAGTTAGATAATTTGCTTATTATTTTAAAAATAGATTGCAAATAAGCGAAAGAAAAAAAAAAAAAAAAAAAACATAAAATCATACGATATACATACATACTTATATGTAAACGAAGACAATTTTTTCATTCAGAAAAATATACACCGATTTGTCAGTACAAATTTTTCTCCACATAGTTTAGCAACTATGAATCTTTGACATGCGAATGTTCAAACTTCTTGATTATAAAATCGCCTATGCTTCTTGATTACAAAAATTATAAAAGTAAATAAAATAGAAATTCGCAAAGATTATGTTAATATTCAAAGAAGCGTTTCCAATAAAAAAAAACCAAAAGCATTTTATTATTTAATATGAACGATCTAGCAAATCCCAACACTTCAAAATCCCCTAACATGGAATGAAGTCCCCTTATCTGGTAACTTTGCTATTGGCATAGCTTCACTCCCTTTTTTAGAAACACATATTCGTTGCTCAGAAGAGATTAATAAACGTACACGTCTATTGCTTACCCTTCTGATGTAAGTTTGTCGCCCCCTCATCTGGCACTTTGCTAGCACGCTCTGCTGCGAGCGTGCCACTCTGCTGCCCGTCCCTAGTTTAGATCTTTATTCATTTCAAAATCTTCGCGATCAGGAGTACCAGCAATGTACTTCCATGCCGTACCTAATGCATTTATTGCTCTCTTATTTCTAAATTCCGGTTTTGGTTTTATGTTTGAAAGTATTACTAATATTCTTGTTGAGGTAGGTTAGTACATCTTTTAAAAAATTGTCGTATTGGTCCAGGTCAATATGGTGTATTATCTTGAATGTCCCCTGTATTTTAGATTGCCCGTCATTGATCGTTATAACATGATTTTTCGAGAAGTTTAGTATTTCCGTGTCTGTTAAGCTAGTGATCGTCATGATGAATATGGTTAGTATTAGTAGGATGTCCTTGCTGTTTGTCATATTGTTTCTAAAGGGTGGTTAAATTTCAAGAGCCGATGTTGAATGTGAACCACACCTAAACGTCAAGCTTTTTCCTACATTTCATTTAAAATTTTTCAATTTCAGACTAACTCGATTTGAGCCATGGAAAGATACATAATGGAGCAACGCGTTAAAGTTATTCAGGCCTATTATGAAAACGGACGTTCAAATCAAAATGCATATCGAAGAAACTCATCTTCAGTGATGCGGCACATTTTCACCTCAGTGGATTCGTCAATAAGCAGAATTTCCACATTTGGGCGAATGATAATCCAAGAGTGATTGCCGAAAAACCAATGCACCCACAAAGAATGACTGTTTGCTGCGGTTTATGCGCCGGCGGCATCATTGGACCGTATTTTTTCCTAAATGAGGGCGGTTAGGCAGTTACTGTGAATAGTGTTCGTTATCGTGAGATGATAACGAACTTTTTATGAACCGAATTGGAAGATATGGATGTGGACGATATGTGGTTTCAACAGGACGGTGCCACTTGTCACACAGCTAACGAAACAATGGCTCGTTTGGGCGAAAAATTTGATGGCCGAATAATCTCACGACGCAGCGATGTCAATTGACCGCCAAGATCATCTGACTTGACTTCTTTCTTTGGAGTTATTTGAAAGAAAAGGTGTACGTCGATAAGCCAGCAAAAATTCAAGAGTTAAAGGATGAGATAATTCGGCACATTAACGGCATAGAACCTCAATTAGGCCTCAGCGTCATCGAAAATTTGGACCATCGGATGGAGGTGTGCCACCGAAGCCGCGGCGGCCATTTGGCCGAAATTTTGTTTTATGCGTAATTCAGCCATACCAATATTTTCATAATAAAGAGAAATGGCAATAATTTCCTAAAAAAATTATATTTTATTCAAAATCATCACCGGCCCTTGAAACTTAACCACCCTTTATAAAAATCAGAAAACTGTTAGTTTTTGTTATAAAGATTATAATTATAACTATTTTGTTTTATGTAAATTTTTATGATTACGTAATTAGTCCTTTATGAATTGCTCTGCCTGATTGAGTGATAATTGTACTATTTTTGTTTTCTTTTACCGTTTCTTCTTTGTATCTACATGAAAGTTTGTTTCCTATTCTTTTGTTGGTTTTTACAAATATAATATCTCCTGGGTTAAAGTCTTTAAAAACTTGTCTATTTTTATTGTGATAGTTAAGATCCTTTTCTTATTTTGCTTTTAATCTATTAATATTTTCATTTCTATCTTTTTTGAATTCCATAGGATTGTTGATACTCTTCTTCCGAAGAATAACTCGACTGGTTTTTGATTGGTGGTGGAATGAATTGTGTAGTAGTTGTGCATGGATTTTTCTAATAAGTCTTGAAATGAGGTATGGATTTTCTCGGCTTTTATGCATCTCATGATTTCCCCTATAGTTGTTCATTGACACTACTGGTATATGGGCGTGCTTTAAAAGCTTTTATATTAAATTGATCTTGTATCAAATGTGTTATTGGGTGTGATCCCAAAGATTTTTCGATATCAATGACTATCTTTTCGGGGATTCCGTAGTTTAAAGGGATTTCTCTCAAGGGTTGTATTATATCTTGGGTTGCTCTAGAGTTAGCTATTTTTGCTTGGGCATACTTGGAGAATTTATCTATGGGTGTTACTCGTAGTATTACTTTTTTGTAAGTATGGTAAATGTCGAGGTGAACTATTTGTCCTGGATATTGAGGAATAGGAGTTGATTGTAATAGTGGTTTCGTAGGATGTCGTTCGTATTTCCGTTCTTTGCATATTTTTCACTGTTTAATGATTCTATAGATTTTCACTTGCATCTGTGGGAAGTAAAAAGTTCTTAGAATTTGTGCTTTGTTTTTGCGACCATTTCTATGAGCGCGTTTGTGTTCTTTAATTATTTCATTATTGTATTCTTTTTCGGTAGGTAAGTCTTTTACTATGTTTCGTGCGAATCTTACTATGCAGTTGCTAAAATAAATTGACTAATTCCACTAACAATATGCACTTATTTATGAATTTTTTTTGGAAAGATGATTCATGTAAATTTATTTATCCAATTAGTATACTTTAAACTCATATTTGAAAAATATTTTTAAAAATTTTCACAAGAAAATATACAAAATTGAGCCGTTGACAGCAGATCTACGCAGACGTCTCGAAAAAAAGGCAATTTGCCGTGGACAGTTTTTCTCAGCATTGGATCATCTGAAATCAAAAAATGAAAGAGTTTTCATTAGGTAATCAATTGTCCGGTAGGTGGGGGTAGGTGCGTGATTACCATTCGGAATTCACAGAGAGGTCGTTGGTTCGAATCTCGGTGAAAGCAAAATTAATAAAAACATTTTTCTAATAGCGGTCGCCCCTCGGCAGGCAATGGCAAACCTCCGAGGGTATTTCTGCCATGAAAAAGCTCCTCATAAAAATATCTGCCGTTCGGAGTCGGCTTGAAACTGTAGGTCCCTCCATTTGTGGAACAACATCAACACGCACACCACAAATAGGAGGAGGAGCTCGGCCAAACACCTAACAGAAGTGTACGCGCCAATTATTTATTTATTTATTTTAATCAATTGTCCGAGGTAACCCTGTCGAGTTTTTATTAAAAAAAAATTTTTTTTCAATTTTTTTTAACGTTTGAAGTAGAAGTGCGATTTTTAGACGATAAATCGCATAATATTGTTTATTGTAAAATAAATAAAAATTGAAAAGAAAACAAAAACCTCCCAGGGTTACCTCGGTAGTTATGTAGAGAAAGTGTGTACAAAATTTCAGGAAGATCGGTCGAGTAGATTCAGAGAAAAAGTGTCCACCGACTTGAAAAACGTCGTTTTCCAGAAAATCGATTTAAAGTTCGACCATAGCAGGTAGCCGAGTCGGAGCGGCCAACAGTTATAATGCTCTAACTTTGTGAGTTTTGTACTGATTGACTTAAAATTTGGACACAACATTCTTGAGATTATGTACATTAATTTTCTCAAATAAACCAAAATCGTTTTTTTTTTACCCTAAAAATTTCGATTAGTGAATTATTGTCATTTTCTGAATTTGCTAGATGGTTGATTTGTGGTAGTCTGGATGGGGCGCCTGCTACGACGTTTGCCTTTCCTGGTTTGTAGTATAATTCATAATTATACTCTTCAAGGATGGTCTTCCATCACTTCATTTTATTGTTATTATTCTTAGTGCTGAGGGCGTAAGTTAAAGGCTAATGGTCCGTAAAGATTTGAACTTCTCGTGACCCATAGAGATAATTACGTTAATAGTTTAATGACCAGATGATGGCTAACATCTCTTTTTCGTTTTTAGCGTAGTTTTCTTCTATTTCGCTTAATGCACGAGATATGAAAACCATGGGCCTGTCATTTTAAGATAGGAATGCTCCTATTGCATAGTTAGATGCGTCTGTGGTTATTTGAAATGGTTTTGTAAAATCGGAATAGTTTAGTATTATATATTCTGTAGTCAAAGAAAGTTTGACTTTGTCTAATGCAATTAGGGCTTCTTCATTTAATGTGATTTGAATATTTTTGGATCGATTCTTGGACACACGTCCATCTTCCCCTCTTAAAAGGGCTGTCAGGCGTTTCGCGAGTTTGGCATAATCCCTGATGAAGATCAGATCAGACAGATCTAAAAATGGTCTTAAGTCTTTTAAGGTTTTGGGGGCTGGAAAATTTATTATTGACTACTTTTCTAGGGTTTGTTTTCAAACCGTTTTCCGAATTAATAAAACCTAAAAATTCTACTTCTGTTTTTAAGAATTGACATTTGTCAAGCTGAATTTTTACTGAATATAACAACGTCATCGATGTAAACATAGCATCTTTTTCCTATGTGATACCTTAAAATGTCCTCAAGAGCTCTTTAGAAAATAGAAGGAGCATTTTTGAGACCGAAAGGTAATCGGGTGAATTCATATTTCCCATTATTCACCGAAAAATCTGTATTCTCTATATCTGATACTGAGAAGAATTTATTCTTTCCGAGTTCTGAGAGTACTCCATTCATTTCGGGGATTGGGTATTTATCGGCTATTGTTACTGAGTTTAGTTTCCTATAGTCTATCACCATTCGGTATTTTTTCTCTCCCGACGCATCTAATTTTTTTGGTACTACCCATACAGGCGAGTTGTATGGAGACCTAGATGGTCGAATAATACCGTCGCGGAGATATTCCTCAATTTGTTTTTCGACATGGTTTTTGAGACACATGGGATAGGGGTAGTTTTTTGTTTAGACTGTGGTTCCTGATATTGTTTTAATTTCGCCTGTTACAGTGGTTTTTCATCTGGATCGTTAAATAAAGATTTGTATATTTCAGTTATTTTTCTCAACATTGAGTGTTGGGTTGGGGTCAAATGTTCCGATCGTGTATTGATTGAATTCACATTATGTGAAATCTGTTGCTTTAGTTTTACTCTTAAACAGTTTTTAATAGTCATATAATTATCCTTGGTGTGTATTACTGCACCTAATTCTTTTAAAGAGTCGTTTCCCATTATGGCGTGAAATGATTTTAAACTGGGTAGAATAAAAAATTGTATATTAGATTCTTTTAAGTTAAAGAGGTTTACAAATGTTTGGTGAGTAACATCGATATATCCTCCTATTGAATTGGCTTTAAGGGGGTTTCATTTCAATTTATTTCAATTTCAATTTACTTATTTGTTTATATATTTGTTTTTAATAGTACTTCAACAATATTATAAGCAACTGGAATATTTTTAACATACAAGTTTCTTAATCTAAATTTTACACCAGTTCATTTACGAATTAATCCAATATATTTAACTTAACTATACTAATAAGAAGAAAAGAAGCAATAGGAAAAGAAAAGAAGGATTTAGAGAAAAAAGAACAAAAGTAGTAATTAGAGAATGTAGAGAGAAATTTAATGCGTTACTTTAATCCAATCAAACACTTTTGAAATAATTATAGACTTGTGCCCTGAAGTTAAATCTGTTAAGTCCAGCCTTCACAGTGTCGGCTAATGAGTTCCACACTTTAATAGTAGTCCAGTCAAAAGAGGATTTAACTTCATAATTTTAGGAGGATGCGAGTTTATGGTTTTATTATGTAAAGCCCATCAATGTGAACTTAAATTTGAGTTTTCGGGGTCGGGGGTTGTGTCCCGCGGCCGCCATCTTGGAAATAAGGGTGCAACTAGTTTTTGCGATTATCTCGTGAATTTCGAAAGTTACGAAAATTTTGTAAAATACTTTTTTGTAGATAATAATATTATCTACAACTTTCATTCAAAACTTTTTTTTGTAAAATTAATAATAAAAAAGTTATAAACAAAATTACGCGAAAAATTAAGGGATCAATTGTTTTAAAGCGTAATAACTTCTTTTTTATAGATTTTATGGAAAATATACTTTAGAGCTTTTTTATAGAGCATTCTTTTGTGAACATAAACGACTAAATAAAGATAGCGGAAAAAACTTATAGACAAAAATGTTCACAAAAGAATGCTCTATAAAAAAGCTCTAAAGTATATTTTCCATAAAATCTATAAAAAAGAAGTTATTACGCTTTAAAACAATTGATCCCTTAATTTTTCGCGTAATTTTGTTTATAACTTTTTTATTATTAATTTTACAAAAAAAAGTTTTGAATGAAAGTTGTAGATAATATTATTATCTACAAAAAAGTATTTTACAAAATTTTCGTAACTTTCGAAATTCACGAGATAATCGCAAAAACTAGTTGCACCCTTATTTCCAAGATGGCGGCCGCGGGACACAACCCCCGACCCCGAAAACTCAAATTTAAGTTCACAGTGATGGGCTTTACATAATAAAACCATAAACTCGCATCCTCCTAAAATTATGAAGTTGGCTATTTTTTTCGTCTCTTTTGACTGGACTATAGCGTTAATGAAAAATAATCTATGTAGATGATGGTAGGTAATTAAATTTTGGAACGATGAATTTGTTGTGTCTGCGAGACCTTACTGGTATCAACTTCTTTGTCAGATAGGGCGGAGACTTGAATAATGTAAGTTTGTATAAAAATATGCAATTTCTAGCAGACAAATAACTATTAAGGCAACATCTCAGTAACCTTGATCGCCATGCAGAGATAAGGTCATATCTGCCAATCCCATATATATATCGCGTGGCGTTATTAAATGCCACATTAAGTTTATGGCAAGATGTGGAGTCGAGTTTGCTGTATACCACCTCAGAGTACGTAATGAGAGGCATAATTAGCTGGAGAACTAGTTTGCGCCTCGTTTTCTCTGGCGTGAATGTTGCAGAGACTCTCAGCTTACGCAACGTAGCATAAATGCTTCCCACAACCCTATTTATATGGTCAGCACAGGTAAGTTTTGTGTTGAGAATTTTTTTTTTTATATAACTTACTTTATTTGCAATCTATCTACTATAAGACATTCAGCAAATTAGATCTTATAAGATAATGGCAGCGGTAGTTTTGCTTTTGTGCAAATCTACATAGAAATTACAACAGCTTATTAACTTGTACAGTTCGTTCTTAAATTATTAAAATTCATTAGTACTTCAAGATTGCTTAAATTCATTGTTTGTTAATATTATCACTTAAGATTAACTTACTTAATTTTACCTTAAAGTTTATAGGTTGAGTAGATTCATACTAGAGGAATGGCAAGTCTAATATATGATTGCGTTTTAACCGTATAGTTTCATTGGTTGTGTCCAATAAACAAATAGCAGCTGGATTTATGTGATTAGATAATCGTTTCAGATATCTAGTACTATATTTTCGAATTTAATTCTTTACAAAAGGAATACCTAAGTCGTTATGGATAGATTCATTGGTAATAAACCAAGGGGCATTAACAAGGCTTCGTAATGTTTTCGATTGGTAACGTTGCAAGATCTCCACATTGGAGTTGCTAGCAGTTCCCCATAGCTGTATTCCGTAGGTCCAAATGGGCTTCAGAATAGCTTTGTAGATCCGTATTTTGTTTTCTAGGCTAAGTTGAGAGTTACGGCCAAGCAGCCAGTGCATACGTTTGTTTTTGATGAAATTTGCGTGGCCATCAAGTTTTCGCAAACTTTGGAAAATGTGGGCAGTATGCTGATAGGTCTATAGTCCCCAGCATAAATAGCATTTGCCTTTTTTGCGAATGGGAAAACTATAGCCTTTTTCCATACTGCTGGGAAACATGAACTAGTCAAGCAATGGTTTAGCATTTCTAATTTTTTTTTATAAACGAGGTTGAACGTAGTTCTGGTTAGAACCAGTATCTATCAAGGTTTTTATAATCTCTCATCGTTCGTTTTGCTCTCAATGTATGGCAACGAAGAGACATTCATTCTAAAAAATTTATTTATTTACTTATTTATTTATTTATAAAATGAGAAACAACAATACAATTTGCACAGCAAAAAAAGGAAAGCCAGGGCCTTCGGCTCACCGGTATGAAAAAAGTATGTGTGAATATGAAACATTATATAATAAGTATAGGAAATTACTGAGTTGAGATAGCAGTTAAATTGCTAACAATACGTTACTTAGAGCTATAGCTACAGGGAGTTAAATTACCTTACGAAGATCCGTTAGGGTTAGATATTTCGCAATTTCTCAATGTTTTCGGGTGTAGTGGTTTTTAAGAGATCGATGGCGTTGTCGCAGTTGAATATGTTGCTTCTGATTGACGTGAACTGTGGACATTCGTTGAGCAGGTGTGTGATGGAGAGTGTTGACGCAGGACAATACTGACATGATGGGGGGCTGATACCAGATAGCCTATACGAATGTATGGCTATGGTATGCCCTAAGCGTAGTCGAACGAAAGCTTTGATATCGTTGCATCGGCATGATGATGGGTACTTGGGTGCATTTCTATCATTCCATACCATTCAATCATTTGTTTTATACGCTGTTGTGAAGAAATTAAATTATGCAAGTACCTCTTGTCGAGGAACTGAAAAGAGATTAAAGGTTCTTTTCCGGCGAGCTTGGCACGCAGATCTGCTAGTTCATTTCCTGCGATTCCTTTATGCCCTGGCACCCACATTATTTTAATTTTGTTATGGGTTGCTATTAACTTGTCACGGATACACGATATGATGTGGTTATTATTGTTTATGTTTAGAATGGATGCTATAGTCGACATACTGTCAGTGCAAATTATGGTTTTTGATGAAGAGCTAAGTGCACAGTCAATTGCTTTCAATATCGCGATGGCTTCTGCTGTATAGACAGAGGAAAATGGCAGTAAGAGTCCCGTTGACACGGTTTCACCACTAGATTTTACAACCGCGAATGATATGTAATCTTCTGATTTTGATCCGTCAGTGAAAATAAGGCTCCATTCTGGAGGTAAACGTGCCAAGCATTCGCGGAATAGTTATTGGTAAATTCTAGGGCAGGTGTTTTCCTTCGGATATTTACTGAGATCTAGAATAAAGGACGACTGTCGTAAAAACCACGGTGGGTGATTATCATTATGCCTGAGTGACGGCCCATTAATTCCTAGTTCTTTAGCATATTCGATGCAAGACGCAAGGGCTGATTCAAACTCAATGAGGTCAATTTGATTTTCAAAGACGGCAGTGGGGGAGGTATGAATGCCGTTAGACTTCGCTAAATATTCTTTTTTTTGTAGAAATGAAAGTTGAGTGGAAATTCGAGTCTTGCGAGTATTTAGACCAAACCATGGAAAAATGATCAGCTATTTCTTTAGGGTTAAGTATAGGACCATTCGGACCGTTCACCAGGGTTATAGTAGTTTGTTTATAAGAGCCTGAGATCATTTTTATATCAGCCCAGGCCATTTTTGAACTTGTTTTGTGATTAATTTTCTCGGAAAATTTATTTAAGCATTCTCTTTTCGCTTGCTTTGATTTCTTCCTAAACATAGCATTGGCTTTTTTGTACGTGACTAGGTTATCGTTTGACCTATTTTTTTTTTTAATTCGGTCCAGAAAAATTGTTTTACATTCCTTAGCTTGGAGAGTTCATTGTTCCAATAAGGCACACAGTTTTTATGCATTTTCCTGCACGTTTGAGGAATAGAGTGATGAGCTGCGTTGCGTATAATATTCGTGATTAATGATGCCTCACGGTTAATGAAAGTTGGGTAGCCTTACATCTAAAATTTTCCCAGTCCGCTTTGTCTATCAAGAATTTGGGGGCATGCGGTAATGTTATGAATAGTCCTTGCGTGCACAGTTGTTGCAATGGGGTAGTGATCGCTACCGTATAGCTCATCTAAGGTATTGGTGCAGAGCTTAGGTGCTATATTTGTAGAGCACATTGTTAGATCTTGTTGCTAAATGAGGAATGCGTAGAGAAGTGTGTAGGTTTATTATCATTTAGTATTGTAAAATTTTCGGACAAAATCCAATCTTCTACGATTTCACCTCTCTTATTACAAATTTGGGTGCCCCAAAGAGGACTCCAAGCATTAAAGGCACCAACAATTATTACTGGAGTTCGAATAGATCGGACTATATTGTTTAAATCTCTAAGAGTGAAGTTCTGTTGAGGTGGTAAATATAAATTTATAATTGTGAACTTAAAACTGAGTGTTATTTCTACTGCAAGAACAGCGATATTAGACTGTATGTGGACGTATTTATGTGGGATATTTTTCTTAACCTTCATGTGCCCGGGATATAAAACTTACGTACCCGGTCGGCTTACTACATTTGTAGTAACTACGTAATTGCATGCAAAACCAATGTAATGTTAAGAAAAAAAGACTTGTATGGTGTTTTTTTACTTGTACGTGTGTAATAACCTTTTTATTTAAAAATATTGAATTCAGGTGATAATTTTAATACAAAGAATGTTTTAATTTCAGGAGTTGAACAGCATTTTCCCAAAATATATGTTTCGGCATGTGCATTACACACTGCTTTTTTGCACCAACTACAGATTTTTCGTGTGTTGTTACGACTTCCTATTTCACAGTATTAACAAGGTACAGGATATTTTGGTTGTTTATCGTTGGAAATATCAGGTAAAATAGATGAATCAACATGAGATGTAGCAAAAAGGGATCGATCTAGTGCCATTTCGATAGCTTTACGTGTTTGATGGAATCCCAGCACCCGGGGAACTTGAGAGCGCTGTTCAATTGCTGGCATAAAAAGCTGCTTAGACAAGCTCCGCAAGAACTTTCGTCGCACGCCTGTGCGACTGTTATATGGATTGTTTTCCGAGTAAATGATGAATGATGCAAGTGCACTTACGTCCAGCATGTTATAAAACATGGCCAAGGGCCAACGCAATGTTTTGCGTTTCGTTGAATATGCAGAAAGCATTTTATCCATTGCGTCGACGCCTCCTTTGTTTGCATTGTAATCAAGGATGTATTGCGGCTTGTTTTTCTTTTCAGCTGCAATTGAATTTGTCAAAGGTGTGCTGGCAAGTATTATAACTGATCTGCATCTTTTTGGAACATAAGATACCAAAGAAAACTTTCCATCGAGAAACCCGAAAATGGAAGATTCTTCAGCACGATTGCGGTCAGCCTTCATTTCATATGATACAAACGTTTTATTTTGACGAACAGTACCAAGAATAGCAAGACCTTTGGACATTAAATACTTGCCTAAGTTTAGCGATGTAAAAAAATTGTCACAAAAAATAGTCCTTCCGATGTTCTCCCAATGGCATACTAACCTTTGCACAACACCTTCACCTACGTTATTTGCTCGACCAGCATTTGAGTTTTTTCCAGTATATATTTCAGTTTTGAGTGGATAGAACAACTTAGCATCGCATGCAAACCAAACCTTTATCCCATACTTGGCAGGCTTAGAGGGTATGCACTGAGTAAACCTAGTTCGACCGCGATAAGCAAATAATTGTACATCCACAGTAATTTGTCCAGATGGTTGGTAATATTTGCGCAGATTTGCGTTCATTTGTGTCCACAATTCAGATATTGGAGCAGCCTTATCGGCTTCTAGCCTAACTGCTCTTGTACGCTCGCTGTCAAATCTAATGAATCGAATAATTTCTTTGAAGCGTGACTTAGGCATTACTGCTCGATGAAAGCAAATGCATTCTTGGCTCCATAACACATCCACATCTTCGTTATTTGATTTATTTACACCTGCTAGTAACACAAGACCTATAAATGCTCTTAGTTCAATTAAGGTTAATTTCTCCCTGATTCTTTTATCTCCAGTGCAGTTTTTCTCGTTCCAAGTCTCATAGGCTTTTCGTGCTTTTTCATTCGTATGTACTAGAATTTGTTGAATAATTGATGGAGTGAATATCAACTCAAAGACGTCAGACTCAATTAGACCCTGGGTAGCCCGAGTTGGGCCCACAACAGTGCTCCGAAATACATTATGGCTACTTATGCGAATAGCTTGGCTAGGAAAGTTCATAAGCCATGCAGTTTGATCTTTAGCGATCAACGCATCATGTCGTTGGGTAATGGGCGGTTCGCCTGAATCAAAATCATCCTCCTCCCTCAATTAAAGGTCACCTTGAAATCAATTCAAAGTGAGAGACTGGAATAAAATAAAGCCAAATCAACAGCAGCAGCAGCAACACTTTCAACAACAAAAACAGCAGCAGCAGCACCATCAACAGCAACAACATCAAACACAACAGCAGCGAGAAAGCAGCAGCGGCGGCATCGGAGAACATATCAGCGAGGGCAGTGGTTGAAGAAAAAGCAAAGAAAAAGGAAATAAATAAAGGGCAAACGTATATAAAATAAGTATAAATATAAATGGATAACTTAGATGTAAACACTAAATTTAAGATTATTTCTACAAATTTAAGTAGTATACCAAGCTATGATAGAAATGCAGATGCTCTTTTAAGTTTTGTACAAAGAATTGATTTAATGATACCCATATTAGAATCGTTCCCTATAGAGTTTAAAATTTTGCTTATGGGTAATATTAAAGACAAAGTAATTGGAAGTGCAAGAAGATCAATTCTAATTAATGGCAATGTAGATACCTGGCCAGAAATAAAGAACATTTTAGTTGATAATCACGGCGAACAAAAATCTGTTGATGAGTTAATTGATAAAATAAGATCTTGTCGGTGTGATTCAACTATAGAAAATTTTTATAATAATCTAAATGCTTTATTATGTCGCTTAAATAATGCTCTGTATTTTAGTAATAACAATTTCTTAGAAATTAATTCTGAAAGTAATGGCAGAATTGCTCTCAATTCTTTCAAATATGGATTACCGGAGCCTGTTAGGTGTATTATTGTGAGCAGGAATCCGAAAAATTTAAAAGACGCGTATGATATAATAAAATCCAATGGGTATCTGAAATATAACAATAAAAAATATTGTGATCATGCTACACATATAACATGCAGCCATTCAAATTTTCAACAAAATAATAATAAAAATAGTATTAGACAAAATTTCAACAACAATAATGATAGACAATTTCGTAATAGTAGAAGGCAAAACTACAACAGTAATGACAGTAAATCTTACTATAACAAATATAATGGACAAAATTTTAGCAAGAACAACAGTGGACAACCTTACAACAACAATACAACATTCAAGCAGCGTCATGTAAACGATAGTCAAAATTTTTCATCACAGCCGATGTTTAGTAATAGGTATAGCAGACAAACAGGCCGGCAACCAGAAAACAATTTTCAAACAACAAATTATATTGATACAAATAGGATTCCTTACAGTAACCAAAATTATAAAAATACATCAGTTGAACCAATGGAGTTAGGTGTTAACGAGAGTTTTCAAAATTTTCAATATCCCGGGAAAAGAAATTACCCTATATAGTGATTGATACGCATATTAGAAAGCTTAGGTTTATAATTGATACAGGGGCAGAGTATAGCATAATAAACCCTGAAGTATGCAACCCTAAGTATGCTGTTAAGCCAATCATTCGCGTATTAAAAGTTTTGGGAAGAACTGTCTATACGAGTAAGCAATATTCTATACCTTTATTTAAAGAATTTAAAAAACCCAATACTTGTGTGAGCTTTCTGGAATACTCATTTCATAAATATTTCGATGGTATTATAGGAAACAATATTTTACTTTTTTTAAATACAATAATCGATTATCAAAATAGAAAACTAAAAACCGATGAAGCAACTATACCTATATATTTTAATAAAGAGGAAGAGATTTTAGAAAATGAATATTTAAAAAATGGAAACTTAGAAATACTTACTTATGAAGATAGAATAGATAAATCCTCCAATGATATTTTTGCTAAACATTTAAATATAAGAGACAAGGAAATACTAAGTACACTTTTAAACGAATATCAGGATATATTTTACAAAGAAGGAGAAAGCTTGCCCTTTACCAAAGAAATTCAACACAGAATAATAACAAAAACTGATATCCCAGTGTACAGTAAACTTTATAGGTATCCGGTAATACATCGATCGGAAGTAGATCGGCAAATTCGTGATATGCTAGCTCAAAAAATAATTGTACCAAGTAATAGCCCATATAATTCACCTTTATGGGTTGTACCCAAAAAGGCGAATAGAGATGGGGCACCGCAATGGCGAGTTGTCATTGATTACCGGAAGCTCAATGGTCAAACAGTCGATGATAAGTTCCCAATTCCGAATATGCAAGACATATTCGACAAATTGGGAAAATGTTGCTACTTCAGCACAATTGACCTAGCAAAGGGATTTCACCAAATTGAAGTACACCCTAATGATAGAGCAAAAACGGCTTTCTCAACGGCAGATGGCCATTATGAATTCACCCGTATGCCCTTTGGCCTTAAGACAGCACCTGCCACCTTTCAGAGGTTAATTAATTATGTTTTAAGGGAATATATAAATAAAATTTGTGTTGTTTACTTAGACGACGTACTTATATTTTCAACTAGTTTTGACGAGCATATAAATTAAACAATTATATTTAATATAATATAAATTTTTTATTAATGAATACTTTTTGTATCACTTAGTAGTAGTACAACTTATTACTCCAATTGCCGCAAACAGAAAGAAAACTTAATTCTAATTAGAATACCCTGAAGCCACCGCTGCTCACATTCTGCTACTCACTCTCCGCTGCATTCCAATACTCCAAGACCAGGACCATTCCAGACACCGCTCTCCCAGCATTCAACGTACTCTTGCATTGCAAGTGTTCGCGAAGCCGTTACTTATTTACAAAATATGTTACGTGGGTGACCATCATAGATTATTGGCTTAACTCCTCCCCCTCTTAGTGAGGAGCGTCCTCGATCCTTTATATTTATGCACGTAAGTACGTTATTAAAGCGTCAAGTTGCAAATTGAAAAACGTATAAGCCTGTTGACTAGACACAATGGTTTCTAGTTTGCCGATATTAAAGTATCGAAAATGAATTGTTGCGGGCTCATTACTTCCTTGTAGCGAAATGTAAGAGTACTTCGGGCGCACTCATAGTATGTGGATGAAGATGTTGCTTATATTTTGGAGCGAGCGGTCACTCGATGTTCTGCCTTAAAAACTACTTTTCTAATACTAAGTACTGGTTGATTTGATAAGCTATGTTTTAGCCGATTTTTAAATTATATATGAAACATTTTTCCTTAAACTTAAAACTTTTTAACTACTTGTGAGATGCTCAGCACAAACTTTTAAAGTTACAATATAATGACTTCAATTGCAAATAGTCCTTCGATTTTCTGCAAGTAGCGTGTCTGAACGTTAAGCTTAAACTTATATGAAAACTTCATCAAAAAGTAGGCTTATTTCAAATTGTCCTTATGGACCACCCTCCCTTTAATAAGAACCGTAGTTCCCAAGTCTTTTTCTATTATCTGTTCATCGTAAAGGGGGGTTAATTTATTACCAAGTCTGGTGTTTCTTTTTACCAGTACCTTGTCACCTGCTTGAAATTTACGTTCTATTCTGTTTTTGTTATGAGTATTTAGCTCTAGTTGCTGTGCGTGTTTCAAACGTGCCGGTATTTCCGGGCTTATATTTGTATTTTCGGTCAAAGGTCGAAATATATCAATTGGCCTTTAGTTGGTTACCGAATGAATTGTTTTATTGTATTCGATAGTCGCCAATAAAATTAAATCCCGAGTGTCCTCAATGCTCCTTTCCAATTTAATGCATGTAGCAATCTCTATCAATGTGCTGTGGAACCGTTCCACCTGCCCGTTAGATGCACTGTGGAGGGGTGGGGCAATAACAATTTCAATACCAAAACTGTTGGCAAGGAGATATCTGACAGTATTGGAATTAAATGATTTCTCATTATCACAATAAATGGTTTTAGCATTAGGGAATATGTTCAAAAGTTGCATGAGCTGAGGCTTTATGTCTACAATAGTTCTAGATTGTACAGTTTGCACAACTGCAAATTTGGAAAATTTGTCTAAACATGTTAAAAAAAATTTTGAATCCGTTGAAAATACATCAATGTGCAATATTTCTCCTAAATATGCGGGGATTGGTGTTTCAGCTATTTTATGCCGTTGATGATGTCTATTATATTTTGATTTTGAACAGATTTTGCAGTTTCCTACCGCTTCTTTTGCTTTCTTTTCCAGTTTTGGAAAAAAGTAATCGTTTAAAATTTGTTTTACATTTTCTTGTGCTGCGCGGTGAGCGCGATTATGTTCTGTTATTATTATTTCCATCTGATCATTTTGGTCAAAGATATCAGTCACAAATTTCTTAGCATATTTAAACTTGATATTTGGAAATAATTGGACAAGATCATGTTGGATATGGGCTATAATAGGCAAACTGCAATGAATTGCATTAACTACGTTTGTGTTTACAAGGTCTTGAATAGTTCCTAACAGAGTGTTTTTGTCACGAAATTGAATAATATGTCTTGTCCTATTTCCAAATACAATAAAAGTTCGTTTAGATGGGTTCTCAGCTTCTTCAATAATAATCTGGTTTTTGAAACAGTTTATGGGTTTTTCAACTGACTGTATGGTATACGTCAAAGACCGTTCACTATGAATTGTTGCACAATCGGAATTCGTATCCTGTTCTACCAAGTTAACCTGCTGTCGCGACAAGGCATCTGCGACATTGTTCTCCTTTCTTGGTTTGTAGTGCAATTTTGCGTTATGCTCATCAATAAATGCCCTCCAACGCTTGAGTTTTGCATTCGAGTTTCTATCGGAAACTGCAAATGTTAGCGGTTGGTGGTCTGTGAATATGTTCAAGTGCTTTATACCATAGAGATAATTTCTGAGATTTTTTAATGCCCATACTATGGCCAGGAGCTCCCTTTCGTTTGTTGCAAAATTGAGCTCATTACCTTTCAAGGTTCTAGATGTCAGGTGATTGGCCTGCCATCCTGAGACAGAACAGCGCCCAGACCATGGTTAGAGGCATCGGTAGTCAAATCAAAATGCTTTTTGAAATCAGGGTAAGCGAGCATAACATCTTCGGATATTAAAATACGTTTCAAAGTATCAAAAGCTTGATATTGCATTGAATCTAATGTTATTTTTACTTTCTTTGACTGATTAGCGCTGACTTTTCCATTCTCACCTTTTAGAATGTCAGTCAAAGGTTTGGCTATGCTGGCAAAGTCTTTGATGAAGCATCTGTAATAGCTTGCCAGTCCCAAAAATGACCTTAGAGAGTGTAAATTTTCGGGGGCTGGGAAGTTCAGCATTGTATGTACCTTGTCTGGGCACGTTTTAATACCTCCTCTTGAAACGATAAACCCGAGATACTCGATTGTGTTTTTAAAGAACTGAGACTTTCCTACTGAAACCCTCATATTGGCATTATATAAGCTCTTTAAAACCCAGTTTACGTCCTCAACATATTTCTCTTTTGTTTGCGAAAATATTATGACGTCGTCTACGTAAACATAACAGCTTTTGCCTATTTGTTCCCGTAGCACGTCGTCTATGGCCCTCTGGAATATGCTTGGGGCGTTTTTTAAACCGAATGGCAGTCTGCAAAATTCATACTTGCCATTGCTTACGGAAAATGCTGTTTTCTCCCTATCTCGCTCTGCGAGTTCGATTTGGTGAAAGCCCGATTTTAAGTCAAGTGTTGAAAAATATTGCGACTGACCCATATTAGGCAAGATCGATGTTACATTTGGTATTGGATACTTGTCATCGATGGTAACTTCATTTAACTTTCGGAAATCTACCACCAAGCGTTTTTTCCTGTTCCCTAACTCATCGAAGCCTTTTTTGTCCACCACCCAAATTGGATTATTATATGGAGATCTAGAGGGTCTAATAATGCCATTATGCAAAAGTTCTTTTATTTCATTTTTCACAAAATCTGCTACGCCTAATGCATAAGGGTATAACTTAAAGTATATGGGCTCTTCGTGTTTTGTACGAATGGTTGCGACTATATTAGTGTTATATGGTAAAGACTCATTTGTATCAGCAAACGCGCTTGATTGTTTGCGTATCATTTTTAAAAACTCATCTTTCACTGCGAGCGGTACGCTTTCATGTTTAATTTGTATAATGTTTATGTTTTCACATTCAGTAAATAATAACTTTTCTATACCAAAGTCGTGGGTAACAATACCTTTTTTTAGGTCCACAATGGCATTAACCTGCGTTAGCAAGTCAAGCCCAATTATCGCATCAAAATTTATTAAAGTTGGCAAAATAACAAAATCAGAACTTATTCATTTACTTTAGTTTCGCCATGAATTGACTTAACTAAAAATGGTTTGGCTAAAGGTACGATTCCTTTTAGCTCCTTAACCCTTTCGGTACATATTTTTATTGCGCCATCCAAAAAATCCAAATTTTTGTCTGAGTATTTATTTTAGGACCAATAACAATACAAATATTTTTTTTTTTTTTTGTTATGTGATTTTTTTTTATTGTTGCCATATGGCAACAAATGTTGTGTATTCATTTCAATCGCAAATAAACTTCTTCTGCAATCTAATGCAAGTTAACACCTTACGAGAAATTTGTTGCCATATGGCAACAAGCTTAGTTTTAAAAATTAGCACAGCTTTTAAAGCTGCTAGCAAAAAAATATTTATATGCCAAATGACAGATTGAACATTTTTCTATATACTTTATTCAAAAATTGTTGAAAACATTTGCCCAAAATGCCTCAAAAATCTAAAAATGCAAAATACAAATTTCAGAGTGAAGTGCTATATGCCAGAAGGCTTTCTTTAAAAATGTTGTATTACCGATATATAATGGGCGGTTATTATTTATTTTATTTATGTTTAACCATTAACCCTTAAACTTCAATTTTTGAAAATATGTAACAAAAAAGTTGATATTTTTTACAAGAGAGTGTTGACGGCCTTTTAAAGTTTACTGTTGCCATATGGCAACAATATCGCGAAAGGGTTAAAGGGTCTTATATAACTTTTTGAGGCCCCTGTATCTATTAACATTTTTATAATTCTTTTCTCATCTCCTATTGTTCTGCTAACCCAAGGTAGCAGTGACCTTTCCCTAAAAAATGTATCTCTTCCTCAATATCCTCAACTTCACTCTTTACCAAGTCATCGTAAGAATTTTTTCCAGCCCTATCTTGGGTAATATGGTTAATTCTTTGCATTTTAGGCCCGGTACTCCTCTCAAAATCAGAGCGACGCTTAGTTTGTTGTCCTAGGTTACCAGTATTTTGAAGAAATTGTCTTTGCCTAGACCCTTGAAAATTATTGGTTTTGGTTTGATCTAAGGTATCGTTCGGCGAATTTTTGAGCTCAAAGTTTGATGGACGACGAAAGCGAGACGTTGACGGATCTATTTCCATCCGTTCAGGTCCTTTCTGCGTACCGTTTTGAGTAAAACTACGTTTTTGTGGCCAATTGTAATTATGCTGGAAATGTGGATTCTTATGGGTATTCAAATATTCCAACTGACCATTGTTGTTTTCAAGAGACCTTCTGTCAGAAGGTTGGCTTCTGCTATTATCATCAAAACGCTTCGAAAAAAGTGTCGCGAAGGTGTAACGTTCATGATTCGCTTCTAGTTCCTGAGCAAGTGCCAAAGCAGACGGCAAGTCAGTTGGCCTTGTAGAAAATAAAATGTCGCAAAGGGGTTTTCTGAGGCCAGAAATAAAAACGCGTAACGCATCCGTTCTGTATTTTTCATTTATGGAATTCGCTAAATTGCCCTCGTAAGTCATTAAGGTTTTATTCGTAAGAAGTGTGAGCTTTCTCTCCACTTCATCATAAAATTGTATAATCGTCAGATTCCCTTGCCGTAAAGTACTAAGCTCCTGCTCAATCAAATAAATTGGCCGTTTATCTGAATAGGTAAAATCTAGCCTAGCTATAATGGCCTTGAAATTTAGCACAGTATTGAATGAAGCTAGAACATTGTCTGCCGGACCCCTAATTTTGTTTCGAATTAGTGCCACCGCTTGGTAGTGCTTTGCACTTCCCTCATACCTCTCATAGAGTTTGTAGGCCGTGTGCGCAGCCTGCCTCCATGAAACATAATCCTCTTGTTTGCCGTTAAACTCGGGTAACGATTTGACAAGGTCAAGGGTTTCGTCACATTGTACGTTTCCTACAATTCTAACCTCTTCAAATGGTTCTACGTTTCCAGGCAATGTAGTAGCAAACTTTTTTGTGATTTGTTCTAATTTTTTATCAAACTCTTCTTTCTGCGATTTTAGTGCAGCCGAAATCGCTGCAGTAATTATAGCCGTCAACTCATTAGAGTTCATACTTACTTCGCTTTTGTCCTCTAAAATTAACGTGTCAAAAAGGTTAGCTAATTCAAGGTCGCACATAAACTTTTAAGTATAACACGCGGTTTTAAAAGGGATTATTTTGCATAAGCGAATGCTTTAATAGAAAAACTGGGAAAACAGTTCGAGAAGGGAAAAAGGTCACCAAAAAATTCACAAAGACAACTTTTCGAAATAAGCCAATGTCTCCTTGAATTATTTTAGCATTTCGTAAAATAACTGAGCATATCACTTACATATTTAATCTCCTTTTTTAAATTAATTATTCTTTTGTTTGTTAATGTTGTACTCAATTAAACGTGATATTCCATGTGAGTAGTTACTAGGCCCTTTAGATATCAACCAAGGTTACACCGTTCAATCTCAAGTTAAATTGCTGTACTCCACCGATTTTACTTGCAGTAGCACAAAAATATGTAGTAATAATTTCCGTTGTTTAAGCTTTGTTCTTCAATGTTGTATTTGGTAGACGTGTTGATTAATTAACCACCGTTCCTTAGCGGTTCTATTAAGTCCCTTTTTTCCAATGTCAGCAAAGGTCAGCAGCTATTATTTCATTTAAGTTTTGCAGTGTTCCGTTTAATGAATAAGTTCTTGGATGTTTTTTTTCGACGAGGATATTAATTTAAATTATTCTTAAACTTCCCATGCCCCACGTTGGGCGCCAATTAAACAATTATATTTAATATAATATTAATTTTTTATTAATGAATACTTTTTGTATCACTTAGTAGTAGTACAACTTATTACTCCAATTGCCGCAAGCAGAAAGAAAACTTAATTCTAATTAGAATACCCTGAAGCCACCGCTGCTCACATTCCGCTACTCACTCTCCGCTGCATTCCAATACTCCAAGACCAGGACCATTCCAGACACCGCTCTCCCAGCATTCAAAATATGTTACGTGGGTGACCATCATAGATTATTGGCTTAACTTATAGTCTCAATTAAGAAAATATTTAATACTCAACGAGCGTCGAATTTAAAAATTCAATTTAACAAATGTCAATTTGCCGACTTCACAACAAAATTTCTGGGACACATTGTATCTGAAGACGGTATAAAACCGGATCCTTCGAAAATAACGGCGATTAATAATATGAAACTCCCAACTAGTGTAAAAGAAATAAAACTATTCCTTGGTATGACAGGATATTATAGGAAATTTATACGGGACTACGCAAAAGTAGCTTACCCAATGGTTCGATTTCTGAAGGCAAACGCAATAAGCCAAAAAAATCACCCTATGTATATGCTATGCATCTCGCACTTTATGTGATCATGAGATAAGATATTCCACTATAGAGAAAGAAGCTCTGGCTATGGTATGGGCTGTAAAGCATTTTAGAACTTATTTATATGGACGAAAGTTCATCATCCAAACGGATCATAAACCGCTTATTTGGCTTCACAATCTAAAGGAGCCTAATATGAAATTACAAAGATGGAAAATACTTCTAAATGAATACGATTTTGAAATAACGTATATTAAGGGAAAAGATAATAACGTTGCAGATACATTAAGCAGATATTTTGAGCAGTATAATAAAAATAGTGAAGTAGCTAATTTGTACAATAATATTGAAGGCAGTAAAATGGAAATTGATGATGAAAAGTGTGATAATTTGGATTCAATGTCTATAGAAACAGCACACAGCGCTCTTGAGGATAATTCAAAATATATATTTATAACAGAAAAAAGCATTAATTATTACAAAAATCAGATATATCTCAGTTACGGTCAAAGTGAACAGTTTTTTATAAAAATCGTTAACAAAAAGTGTCAGACTCATATAGTAGTAACGAAAAACTCGAATTTAAAAGATATCATGGGAAAAGTCTTGATAAACAAGGGAATTATGTGCATTTTTTGTGATGATAGTGAACTATTTATAAAGTTCCAGTATATATACGTAAATTTTTTTGAGAATAATAATCTTACTTTGTACAAATCAAACGTTGTTTTAATAGAAGTTACGGATAAAAATGACATGTTAACAATAATAGAAAAAGAACATATTCGAAATAATCACAGAGGTATACAGGAAGTATTTTTAGAGCTGAAGAATAAATATTTTTACCCGAAGCTTTATAAAATGATAACACTCTATATTAACAATTGTTCGATTTGCGCTATAGCCAAGCACGATAGAAACCCCCTAAAACTTCCTTATCAAATGACAGAAACCCCTACACACTTTAATGACATAGTTCACATAGATATTTGGTACCCTTGCAGAAATAAAATGTATTTAACCACTATAGACAAATTCTCGAAATATGCAACATTTCATAAATTAAATGATAGAAAGAAATTGGATTGCGATTCTAGCAGCTTTAAAAGAACGAATTTTATTTTTAGGGAAAATGAATAAACTCATCTTCGATAACGAGCGTTGCATACTACATAGCGCCGTTAAATTATTTTTAAGTGAAGAAAATATTGAGCCACACGTAACCACGCCTTACCTTAAGACAGGTAATTCTGACATTGAACGCTTACATGGTACGCTTAATGAACATTTACGGATATTAGAAGCTGACACCACTAAAAAAACAATAGACTTAGACGAGAAACTTTTTAAAATCTTTAATGCTTACAATAGAACAATTCATTCTGCAACAAAAAGGTGACCAATTGATTTTATAATAAAAAACTATGATAAAGAAGAGATAAGTAAATTATGCAAAGAATATGAACAACAAAAAATCAAAAGAATAAATAAGTTGAATAAAGATAGAAAAGCTGAGCCAAAACAAATAGAAAACATTGTTCTTAATAGGCAAATTGCGAAAACAAAACCTAAATATAAGAAACTCGAAAAATATGATCGCCAAGGTAACTATGTTGTGGATTCTTCAAATAATAGAAAAATAAAATATTATAAAAGCCAATTTAAACGAAAATACAACTTGAGCACTGAAAATGTTAATTAATTTCATTGTAACTTAACCATACTACTTTCAACAATTAAAAACAAACTAAAATAGATATTTGCGAGGACACAAATAACTTAAGGGGGAGGAGCTACATGATCACCCTATATACGTATATACCTATTCCTATATTATACCTACTCTTAATTCTAACTTAATCTTACTCTTATATTTAATTACTTATGCTAACTGTTATTTAAACCAACAACTGTTTTACATACTTTCTCACACTCTACACCCACACGCTTACTCACGCACTCAACATACTTTCTCCCATTCTCATAAATGTTAAATATTAGTTAAGCTTTAGGTTAAGAAGAGTTTTTGTTAAACTGGGAGTTGAAATAAAGTTCTTTGAAGAAGAAGACGTGTTTCACTTCGTTATTATATATTTTATATGGTTACTACAAATTTAGTAAGCCGGCCGCAAGATGATGTTTTTTTCAAGTAGGGTCTAGAGGTCAGGCAAATAATAGTTCGAGTGTTATTATACTCTTAATTGACTTTGATTTGATAATCAGGAAGCTACTAAAAAATTCAGGCATTGTTGTTTTTTTTATCTCACTTTTTTTCACAATCTACTACAAATGTAGTAAGCCGGGCACATGAAGGTTAATCAACACGGCCTTGCTTGAATTTGAATTTGAAAAGGTCGAGCCAAGGAGCACCAGGAGATTTGGTGGCTCCTAAAACATTCAGGCTGAAGAGCCCATTGCATTTAAAGCTCTGGAAAGGGGGTAGATAGTCAAGAAGGGAGGGAGAAAAGTATCAGAGAAAGAGATAGAGAAGAATAGAGACAGAGATAGAGATAGTTAGTCCAATGCCTTGCTTACTTTGAGTGTTATGGGGGAGATTTAGGAAATAGCTTTGAAATTGCTTCGGAACGGATGCTGTTTTGTCGACAGCTAAATGAGTCTCTTGGAGAGCGATAACGCTTGGAGAGTGCTCTTTTATCAGAAGCTCTAGTTCAGTGTAGTTATTGTAAAAACCTTTCAGATTCCACTGTAAAACCTTAAACATTGAGAATGCTTTGTAGTTAAATTGATTAAAATGATTACACATATTGAGGATCGCTGTGTGACATTGTCTGACCATTGTCTGACATCGTCTGATCGTGGATGTTATTAGCGTCGAATTGAGTTTGGCTTAGTATTTGATTGATTGTTGAAGAGTTGGATGGCTGTGATGTGTGTAAATGTGGAACGTATGCAGTTTGTATACTTTGAGCTTGTGTGAGAATATGGGAGAGAATGGAGTCTAAGAGAAGTGGTGTATGTGGTGAAAATTGAGGGTGAGAGTTGAAATTGAGTTCATTTGGTACAAACGAAGGCATTGTTTTGCTTACGTGGTCGTTATTGTTTTCTGAGACAAGACTGCTTGAATCTGAGTTTATTTGGAATGAAGTACCAGAAGGAATACTGAGTGAATCAATAGATGGTTGAGGGTTGCTTATTTGCGGGTTCTTGTTATTTTCTGTTGTGGTGTTGGATGAAGTTGAGTTCGGTTTTATTAAGGTGTCGGATGAGCATTGAGCGAAGCTGTGCTAGGTGATTTGCTTGATGGGCTAGGTGCTAAAGCGGCAGGGGGTTTAGTTTTGCTTTGTTCGGTCTTGCTCAGATTTTGGGACTCGCATACAACAGCAGCAAATGAGCCGCTGAGTGTGGTCGGTGTCTGTTCCTTATAGAGTTTTAGTGCTTCGCGCATTGAGCATTTGTTTTGACATTTGATTTTCAATATTTCTTTAGATTGCATATATTTTGGGCATGATTTAGAAGAGGATGGATGATCGCCTGCACAATTTGCACAGTAGATACGTGAACAGGGTGGTGGGTGTGGGGGGAAATTGCATGATTGACAGGAGGGTGCATTGTTGCAGCGTTTAGCTGTGTGCTCTAAAAGCTGACAGGCTTTACACCTCATGGGATTTGGGTAATAAGGTTTGACTTTTGCAATACGCCACGATACTTCGACTTTTTCTGGGAGCTTGAAGAGGTTGAATGTGAGAAGTACGGTTCCTGTATATTGTGATACATTACACTGTGTGGCAAAAAAAAAAATTAAATATACTTTTATGGAGACCTAGCACAACTTGTGGCTATAGAAAAACTAAACAAAATGGTATAGGAGAAATTTCCAATACACCCCCAAAATCTCATTTTATGGCCATAAAACCGTTTTTCAGTAGGTAGATGTGAAGAATCACTCCTAACTTCGCCAATTTCCATCCGATTTCGAATTTGTTTTTTTAATTCGAAAGAACAAAAACAAGCCTTTTTGATAGTGTGTTGACAATTTTTCTGAAATGACAACTGACGAGACTCTAAGCGGAAGTATTTGGAATTTTTTTATTTTTTCTCTATTTTTTCAACTTTGACATAATTTTTACGATATTATCCGATATTGAGGATTTTTTTTAGTACACTACTGTTAGAGTAAATTTAATTTTGCGTCGAATGAGCTATATTTGGCTGCAATTGAATTAAAATTAATAGAGTTGTGTGAGTTTTCAGATTTTTTTTTTTTTTACTAATTTGGTATGTAGGCATCGAAGCATGAAAATGATAACAAGTGTCATTTTAAACACATAATATTTATTGGAGTATTGTGCAGTGCAGCACTGTACGGTATGGTACGGTGCGGTACGGTGCAGTACACAACGGAACTGGTTCCAAACTTAAAAATGCATTGGAAAGGGCCATTTGGAGTTTAGTATGGTACGGTACATTTGTCATTCTCTTCATCAGTTTTGAATACTTCTCTGTAAGAAATTCGATCATCATCATTCATCTAAGTCGTCATCAACTAAATTCCATTGTTTAAATCGAGAAGCGAGTGTTTCAGATTGTCTTCCCGATAGAAGTAAATCACGAGAAAGATCCTGAAAATCTGAATTTGATACAATGTGTCGTTCTGAAGACTTAGAACCAGACGGAAAGTACTCTTCATCATCAGGTTTATTGTTATCAGTTTGATCATCATCAACAATGAGTTGAACTTCCTTCAGTTCCTGCAGTTGAGTCAATCCTATCGTCCAAGACTACGGGGTTCTTAACAGTTGCAACATCAGCATACTTTATGTGTTTTCGAGCTTTATAACGATGACCGTTTACGTCCGTTTTATAAAAATAACAATCATCTGGTTTATGATAAGGCGGCATCATCATCGGAGAATATTGAGAAATTCGACTTTTCTGGCAACGTTTTGATTTATATCCCTTGAATTTCAATGAAACAAACAATAAAACTTTGACGTTTTAATAAGGTTAAATTATAATAACAAACTTCTTTTGTTAATCAATTTACAGTGTGAACTTTGGTACACTTGGGAGCTTTTTCATATTTCTATTGAAAAAAAAGCGTTATATGTCAGATATTTTCGTAAGTTTTAACCAGTTCTGTTGTATGCAGTACAGTACATATATACTCCAATAAATATTACGTATCTAAATATAATAACGCATCAAAACACGTCCTTATTCCCATTTAGCGTAAGTTATACCTACATACCAAATTAGTAAAAAAGAAAAATAAAATCTTAAAACTCACACAACTCTATTAATTTTAATTCAATTACAGCCAAATATACATAGCTCATTCGACGCAAAATTAAATTTACTACAACAGTAGTGTACTAAAAAAAATACTCAATATCGGATAATATCGTAAAAATTATGTCAATTATATTGAGATTTGAAAGATTTGTAATAAGGAAATTTAGCACACCGAGTTTATAGACACCTCACTGACTTTCGCCCACACAAAAATTAGAAACACCACACATCTTTCACCTCAACACACAACACATTTCTCACCTCGACATTAAACCAATTAAATTTTTACTATTTTCGTATGTTTGAAATAATAAGCGAATACGTAAAATTTATTACATAATTTTTTTTTCAATTACATTAAAAAAAAACGAATTAAAAAAAAAAAAAATTATAAAAAAAAGTTTGCGCTGGGAATTGAAATCGAGTCTAACATGTGGCGAGGACAAATAGGCGGTGCGTTTATTTCTTCGACTGCTTATTTTTTTACCATTTTGTTACTTTTGAAATGATAAGCGGATACATAAAATTTATTACAAATTTTTTTACGATTACATTAAGAAAAAAATTTAAAAACGAAAAAAAAAAATTTGTGCCCAGAATTGATGGCGAATCACATGTGGAGGCTAAATACGCAGAGCGTATATTTCTGCGCCTGCGTTGTGAACAAAAGGTTTGTGATGTCTACCTAGATATGTATGCGCGCGACGCGAATAAGTTTTAATAAATTCTGAAAGTAATTCATGAAGGTTTTCATTACATACATTCATAAATGAACGTATACTCTATATGTACATAAATGATGGTATATGGCAATATACATTATATGTATGTACATGTCAATAGGAGGTATTTGCATTCAGAAAATAAAACGGTTTAAGATAAATCAACACTTATTTTATATTGTATGTCAATTTATAGTTTATGTATTCGACAGTATTTACATACATACATATGTAGTATGTACATTTGTATATGAAAAACAATAATGCACAAGCGTAAGAACATCATCTTCCTTTCATACATATGTACATATGTACACATGTCACAGCACATCACATTCTTACAAGAAATCAAATACACATACGCACTAGTGAACGAGTTTCTTCCTAATAAGTGCAAAAACAATTCTGCTCTAAGTATGTATGTATATATACCCACTTTATGTCCTAGCATATATACATACATACATATACTTGCCTTCTAAACTTCCTACAAAATAATTGCATTCATATGTTACTACATCCATGCACGTTCATACATTCATGCATATATGCGCGAGCATAGCGCTCCCTTCTTGCTTCCGTGTACTTTCGTCTTTCACCAGTCGATATTCCTAATATTATACTTACAAAAACACAATACTTTGATAGACGCAAAAGCAACAGCAAGCCCAACGCGATGGCCGCTTTGCCACCACACATTCTAGAATGTTCTAGAACACAACAAAAACACATACCTCACATGCGCATGTCGCCCGAAGCTAAAATTTAAGCCTAGCGACTACAAAAACAAAATACATTCGTAGACGCAGTCGCAGCGGCCATGATTCTATCAGCGACGGCGCTGAACAATTTAGAACAAAAACAAGAAGTTCATTCATAAGTTAGAGCTCATATTTCAATTTCATTCATAAAACGAGCCGCCCATATGCCAATTTTCGCGACCATTCGAAAATAGTCAATATTGGAATATTTCGCGTGGAATTATTTGCCAATATTTGATAAATCTTAAATTTTTGTCATGTCGAGTGGCCGCGGCTCCGTATATATGTATGCACCCTTATATGTATGTAAATATGTCTTCTAACTGTTCGACAGTCGCGAGTTAATGCGACTTCCAGCGAATCACACATTGCTGTCCGCAAAGCCGCAAAGCCGCATATACATACATATGTACCTTGTGATCAGAAAGTACCGGGAATGTTTAAATTAAACAAAACAGAGTTAAATTTAAGGCAAATTTATATTATCTCCTTCAAAATATGACCCGTCTGAAGCAACACACATGTGCCAACGTTTAACCCAGTCCTCCAAACACCCCCGGCAGGCCGATTTGTATTCTCTTTGATCAGTGCGATGGCGCGTTATCATCATGCAAAATCTGAGAATTGTTTGCTCACATTTCCGGCGGTTTGCAACACACAGCATCTCTCTAAGGTTTCAAAACGGATAAATAATATTCTCTATTGACTGTCTGACCCGATGGAAGGTACTCATGGTGGACTATGCCTTGGCAATCGAAGGAAACAGTCAACATCACCTTCCCGGTTCTTTTTGCTCATAGGGTATACATATCCCATCATTTCACTGACGGACAAGAAGGCGGTCGCAGTTGTTGTTTTTTATATGCATACATTTTGCGTTCGTTGAAGGCTTGTATATATTTATATACATATGCGTGTATGCGCGTTTGGATTTCTGGATGCATCCATGGATATTAGAATATTTTCTCATCAATATGTGTATGTAAGTAGTTCAGATTTGACTGAAGAGATTAAATATAGGAATGCATATTCAAATGATTGCCTTTATGGCTGTTTTACATATAAATCAATTCAAAAGAAGTATGACTAATGTTATATAGAAAATAAATTTCTAAATAACAGGTATTAGAAAAACCTGAATACACTATTTTAAATCAATTCTAATTAAACCAAATACAAAAAATTAAATAAAAATATCGAACAAAGAAAAGTGGGTACAGAACTTGAACCTGAGTCAAATATGGGACGATGTACTGCATACACGACACGTCTTTCACGATTGCGCTAATCTATAATTACTGACGAACTTTTCTAAATCACTCATTTATTCGATTCGCAGTTTTATATGCACATATTCTGCGTTAGTTGAAAGTTTGTATGCGTAATTACAATATATGCATATGTACATATGTGAGGGTATATTCAGAAACGCATTATAATGCGCAACGTACTTTTGCAGTGTTGGCAAGGCGTTCAGAAATGCAAATATGGCAGTACTGCAAATGCATCGCGTTCCAAAACGCCATTTTTGTATCAAACGTCACGCATTATTTGCAGGAAAAATTTTAATACTGCCGCTAATTACGCTAATATGATGTCTGATGAAAAGTGAGTATAAAACTAATTTTTTAGCTTTTAAAGCAAAGATATATTAAATATACGTTATTAAAACCATATTTTATTACATTTTTCTTGATTTTAGCGATTATCTAAGTACATCGGAAGTAAAGTTGCTTCTGAGAGTCCGACTGAGCATGGAAAGTGAATTTGCTTCAGGGAGGAGGAAAAAGAGTGTTTTGTGGAATAAGGTGGCGGAAGAAATAAAAAAGTGAATAAAGATTTGAAAATAGACGGGCAAATCGCGCAGCGAAAATTTTCTAATTGTTTCAAAAAAAGATTTTTTTTTTTTTGAAAATTGGAAAAGTAATGAATTACAATCACAATAAATTAAAAAGCATTAGCGACTAGGAAAAAAAGATTTATTTTTGGGAATTTTTCGTTTTAATGAACATCTTACTATATGTGATCTTCTTTTTAGCTTTACACGTTTTTTTTTTCTTAAATTTAGCAAAAAACTATCACTTTTTACTTCAAATATATCGTCAACAACTAAACTCAATAATACTTCCATTTTAGTGTAAAATGCGTTCATAAATGCAACAAATCTTTTTGCAAATCGTCAACAAATCTATCAATTGCATCACTTGTCACATTGGCAGTGTTGCCAGCGCTGCAATTACTGCGCATTTAGAATGCGTTTCTGAATATACCCTGTGTATGCGCGTTTGGCTTTCTGGACGGATATTAGAATGATATTTTCTCATCAATATAATTTGGATTTGATGAAATAGATTATAGACATACATATGTACATATTTTCTGTTTTGATTGATTTATATAAAAATCAGGTCATATCCAGTATGAACTATTTTATACCGAAAAGAAATTTCCATTTATGAAATACAAAAAAAACAGTATTTTAAGGAAATTTTATTTAAAATAAACTCAAAAATTTTACCAAACTTTCCTGGTTTGAATTGTAAAAAAAATGTGCAAGAAAAAAAAATATGACTTCAGGACTTGAACCTGAAATAAATACGTGCCAAAAAACAAAACGAATAATTCCGCCGACTTTAGCTTCTGCACCACAAATTAACTGCCGCGCGGGGCATGAAATAAGTCGATTTCCTTAGTAGTGTGCCGAAAAATCTTATGAACTTCCTCAGTAGTTTGGTAAACGCAGAAAAAATCTGAATTCCTGTCCTAGCGTGGTAAGTAAATATAGAAACCCTCCACTCGCGTCACTCGCGTGGTAAATATCTGCAATTCCCCACTAATGAGGAAAGTTGAGTTTGAAATCACCTTATTATGAATACAAATTATCAGGCATGTTCTGAAAATCGCGCGATTTCAATTCGGATCCGAAATGGCAATTCGTACGATTTTGTTTTGGGTGTTCTGTAATTCGTCCGATTTCATTTAAATTCGAATTTAAGTTCGAAACAGCTGATTTCTCTTTGGCAATTAAACAAACCAAATGACAAAAGAATTCGTTGGCAAAAAATACGAAATAATTTCAAAATAAGAGGATTTAATTAAAAAATTATCATGTTTTTTATGGCAGCTTATGTGTTAAACGAACAGGAGCAAGATTACCAAAGTAGAATAGATAGGCGGCGTTTAAGAGACCATTCGAATCCTCTCAGTGCACCGGATTCTACGTAAGATTAGAAATGGTTATACTTTGTGGCATTCATTAAGTTTTTCTACTTTAGATTTGCTTCCAACTATCGCCTAAACAAGTACGCTTTTTTAGAAGTGCTGAATGAAGTAAAATCTTTCGTCAAGGAAACGTCCATACCTATTTTATTAAAGCTGGCAGCAAGTCTTAGGTTTTTCGCAGAAGGTTCCTATCAACGTTCCGTCGGAAAGGATACAGATATTGCTATGGGTAGAAGCACAGTCTCAAAAATATTATCCGAAATGATCAATGCTTTGGAAAATGTTCTGTGTCCTAAGTGGATTAAGCTGAAAATGTCTGAAGAGGATTCTAGAAAATCAAAACTTCATTTTGTAGAAAAATTCGGTATTCCAGGAGTAATAGGGTGTGTTGATGGAACACATGTGGCTCTGATTAAACCTTTTGAGAACGGGCATCTATTTTTTAACCGAGAAGAATTTTTTAGCATAAACGCAATGATTGTAAGAATGAATTAAAATTGTGTTTCTAAAATTTAAAATTTACTGCCTTTATTTTACAGATTTGTGATTTTGATATGATAATAAGAGCAGTTGATGCAACTCGGCCTGGTGCAAGCTATGACGCTTTCGTATTTAGTATGAGCAGTGCAAAACACTATTACCTATCGCAGTATGAAGCTGGTGACTGAGGGTCTTGGCTACTGGGAGATTCTGGTTTTGGTATAGAGCCATTTCTACTGACTCCATATAGAAACCCAGGCCCAAGATCGGCAGAACACAGATTTAACCAGCAGCATGCAAAAGCACGTAACATCGTTGAGCGTGTTATAGGAGTATTAAAAAGTCGGTTTCGTTGTTTGAAAACTACCCTGCCATATACGCCGCAAAAGCTAGTGAAGATAATAAATGTTTGTTGCGCACTACATAACATATGTAGGAGTAATCAAATAGATGACATTGAAACAGAAACCGTATTAGAAAACAATCCAATTGATGAGGAAATTGCTGAAAATGAGGAAAACAGTAGTTTATATAGTGTTGGCAGAAATATAAGAGACTCTATTGATAGAAATTTAATATTATGAAACATAAAATTTATTCATATTAAAAGTAAATATATACATAACATTTCAATAAGATTCTTTTATATTTATTTTTTAGTCTCTATCTCAAGCATTTTAGTTTTAATATTAACTGTTTCCTGTTGCAACTGCTCCATTTTGAGGTAATGTTTTTGCTTTTGCTCTATACTTTGAGTCTTCAAGCGATTTTGCTCTGCCAGCAATTCATTTTGTTTCTCAACAACACGACGAAGTCGTCGAATCTCTTCCCTTTCATCTTCCTGCGATTTTGCAATCTTGTGTTGGTTTTCGCAAATGTTATCTAAAGTTGTGGATATTTTCTCCATACAACTAGATTGCGTTGCCATACACGACTGAAGGCTGTCCTGCGTTGACACTCGTGGCCTTTTTGCAGCTCTCGGGGTAGCCACCGCTTCCCTACTTGTTTGGGGACGTTCTTCCTCAGATTCGATAGCGCTATTATTATCTTCTGTCCCAAAGCTTCTACAATGGCTTATGCCCTCAACGGCTGCAAAAATTCCACAAAATCTTGCAACACATTCTTCGTTGCTCGTCAGTACATGCTTATTAAAGGGTCCACCTCCTGTTGCCCTCGATTCTAGATTGTTATGGGCAACCTTTTCCCGAATGCACCCCTTCCAGTCAGACCATATCTTGAAAAAAGACAACTCAAAAATATTTATTTTAATATTTGTCTAAATACTTACTTTTTTCCATCCATTAACATCTTTTTGGGGCGGCCCTTCTGCATTTAGCAGCGTCGTTAGCTCTTTCCACTTTTCCTCAACAGCAACTTTGTCGCCCTTCGAAAAATTCTTCGCCAAATCTGGATGAGATTCCATAAACTCGACTAAAATTAGCTCTTGCTTGGAGTTTTTGTGTTTTCGCCTAAAAGTTTTTGAATAAGTTTTAAATATTTTAAATAAACACTTTTATTTACATAAATATATGCAGTTATTTTGAGTAAATACTCACATTTTTATAAATTTATTTCAACAAACAGTTTTAAGAATATCACAAACCGCTAACGTTTAAGTTGCCGAAAATAAAACTGGAAAATTTTA
The DNA here is from genome assembly GCA_037575425.1 of Anastrepha fraterculus. Lineage (NCBI taxonomy): Eukaryota > Metazoa > Arthropoda > Insecta > Diptera > Tephritidae > Anastrepha > Anastrepha fraterculus. Next base: position 8,348 of record JAYXIM010000145.1, on the reverse strand, counting down.
ACGATTTCGATTTCCAGAACAGGGTGAAAAAACGATTTGCTGATGTTCGAAAAAAAACGAAAACGGAACGATTTACAGAACATGTCAAACGATTTGAAAACGGAAAATGGGAAAATGCTGCCCGAAAACGATTTGCAGAACATGCCTGTATATCAAATTACAATTTGAGAATTTATAAACGTCTGTGACACCTTGTGCGCTGTTTTTGTTTTTTGAGCTGTTCAGGTTTTCATGGTAGTTCACTACAATATCACATACACCAATTAGTTTTTTAGTGGAAATGAATTTTTGTGCTATTTGGGAGTTCTTAACCAAAAGCAATAGGTTACCGTCACGTAGTTCAGATATTGAGATTATTTCCTTACTTATGGATTCTAGCGCTTTATGCACAGCAAAACACGAGTATTTGGAAATCGGTTTATTTGCATCAGCAGCACGAATTGTGAGAAATTTAGGGTTTTCTTTTTTCAACTGCGGCAAGTCACGGAAGTTTATTGGGGTATATGTTGGTTTTTTCCTTTTTGACTGAGGACCCGAGGCAAGCAACGCAAACCTGTTGTCCCCGAGATTTGGTGGCCCGGGGGCCATTCTTAATATTACTACACAATAACACTTGTATTGATATACTTTGATAAGAGTTAAGTTAATACGTAAAGCGATTTGAAGAGGAACACGTGCGCGTTTGACACACCGAAAGAATAGTCGCAACAGAAAATCGCTTCTAAAAAATTAATGTCTGTAAAATCAACGTCCTGAAATTGGTTCTTGAAATCCGGTTGGTTGTCTTCTGCTATGTTATACTTTCTGATAGCGTCGACGTATTCGGGTAATGTTGGAGTGTCTTCGTGGTATGGTGTGTTAGCTCTGGTTTTTGCTGAGGTTTCGGTGGAAAATTTCGAGGTGGTGCGAATTGTGGACGATTATTATTGTTTTGGTTAAAGAAGAGTCTTTGAAAATTATTATTATGGATAGTATTATTTTGGGGTTGCAGGATGTAGGCTAACTAGGGGTAAAATGTTTGTTGTCTTTGTGAAGTTTGCTGGTTGAACCTTCTTGGTGGCACGGGTGGTGCTTGGTTCTGAAAACTTTTTCTATTTTGGTTATTACAAGCACAGTTCGTACGGTAATTTTGGTTTTCAAGTTTTAAACACAGGTGGAGTGATTGTGGTAAGTCAACAGGTTCTCGCATTCCGAGTAGGCCTGGAAGGTCTCCTCTTAGTCCATGTATGAACGTGTCGAGGGCTTTATGCCTATAAGTTTGTGTAAGGAGGCAGTTTGCTTAATGGGATATGTCCATAAATCCTATTTTAATTAGTATTTGTGATAGATGTTCGTAAACTGTTTGGTAGTATTCTTGTACAGATTGATTGCCTTGTACTGGGTGGTCATTTGATATTCTAAAGTTGATATGTCGCGTTTATCCGCGTAATGAAGTGTGAGACATTTAAGTATGGATTTCCAATTCAATGGAGTATTCTATGATTCCAAAATAGCCTCAGCTTCGCCGATAATTTTGTTTCGAATGACGCTTAAAATGATATAGAATTTGGGTGTTCCTTACAGATGGTTCGTAGATCTTAAGGATTATTTCTACCGATTTCCTCCAGGAATTAAATTTATCTCCTTTTCTTGAAAGTTCCCTTATAGACCTGACAATATCCTGTATTTTGTCTATATATATATTATTGTATATATATATAACTAGCTTTGACCCGCAGCCCCGCTCGCGTAGGAGTAGTTTTGAGGGATTTAGGATATGTATAAAAAAGGATTACAAATAATAATTTCATAGAAAATAAGTTTTTATTAATAACCATAATATTACAATACCCGGAATCTGTTGCTATGCCTCGTTAAATAAAATCAAAACAACCAATCAAAAAAATATCAAGAAAAATTATTTTTATTAATTTCCTATCTCAAACCGTTTTTGAACATTTCATTTGGGACATAGTTGAACAGGTTATGCGGATTATGAGGTGTAGAGTGTGCTATAAATAGTGGGAAATAGGAAAAACTAAGATTTTTTTGATTAAATTTAAGCAAATATTCGATTATTAGTGACGAATGAGAGTGGTGGCGCGGTCAATGGGCTGTGGGAAGGGCGTTACATCATAAAAACATGCCTATAACCTTTATTGGGTGAAAATATGAATGTATAAACATTTTTACGTCATTTGGTGTTGTCGTTTCGTAGTGATGCGCGGACAACGTACAGACATTTATAGTATAGATTGGCGCGTACACCTTTTTTTGTGTGTTTAGCCGAGCTCCTCCTCCTATTTGTGGGGTGCGTCTTGATGTTGTTCCACAAATGGAGGCACCTATAGTTTCAAGCCGATTCCCAACGGCAGATATTTTTCTGAGGAGCTTTTCCATAGCAGAAATACAATCGGAGGTTGGCGTATGCCTGCCAAGGGGCGACCGCTATTAGAAAAAACTTTTCCTGCATTTTGGTGTTTCACCGAAATTCGAACAAACGTTCACTCTCTGAAATCCGAATGGTAGTCACGCACCAACCCATTCGGCTACGCCGGCCGCAGTATTTTGTCTAGTTCGTTTAAATTATTAAGATGGTTAGGATTAATTATTTGGTCCGTCCCTATGGCTTCTCTTCCGGTGTTTCTAAGAACGTTTGTTACTATATTGGTAATAAATTCACTGAGGCCGGGTATAGTATTGGGATTTGGAGGGATTGATTTGTTTGGTGCGTTAAGGACTGCGGGCCTAATGAGATTATTAGGGTTACTCATTTTATATATATAAATTCAACAAGGTTTTATAAAAATTTAATTTAATTGTTTACTTTTTTTCTTAACTTTACTTTGAAATATTCCTTCAACTTTTTAATTATATTTGTTTTCACAATATTTTCACTTTTATTTCTTATTCGCTATCTTAATTTATATAAAATCCGCAATTATTACTATTCCTCGTTAATTTTTCTTTCTCAGGAAATTAATATTATTTTCCTCTAATTTACTTTACTTTGAAATACTCCTTTAATTTTTTAATTATAATTTTGTTTTTCACAATTTTCACTTTTATTTCTTATTCACTTTTCTTATTCGCTATCTTAATGTATGTATGTATATAAGTACCGCAATAATCCAGCACAGGCTTTCGTAGGGGGTCCTTTTTGAAGGATTAACAGCTACTGGGGGTCCATCGAAGTCCAAATTGTGTGGGCGTCTGCGAACGGATGCTACAGAACGACTGCAGTACAGGTGTCCTTATGCAGGAAGTTGTAGTGGTTTCTCAAAGGGTTCGGCACATTTGTGGTGCGGCGAGCTGCTTGAGTTCGTCTTAGGCACGCACAAATTTTAGTCGTTGTAACTATTTGAGGTGCGGGGAGCTAGTTGAGGTCGTCTTAGGCACTCAAAAATTTTGACTTGTTTGTCTTGTTTACAAATACTCCTACCACGTTGGGCGCCAATTAATTATTACCACATTAATTTATTTAAAAAAATAATTTTTTTACGGAGCAAACTCCGTCTTCTTTTCACAGCTCTCAAATTTGAACTGAACTTTACAAAATTTCTTAAAGCTAACTTAGCCTATGCATTCCTTCATTTACTGTTATGCAGCGTGATCATATTCGCGGAATTTCGCTTGGTGCCGTTCCCACGGTTTATGATGCTGAAAACAGTGAACGCCGCACGGAATCCGTTACGGCAGCCCCCTTACCGTGCACAAAAACTCACCCCCGAGAACAACTGCGTTCTTTTAATTACATATTTACACAATACATCGGTTTGTGTGTATATGTGTTTGGTTGTATCTACACAATGTTGCCATTGATATTTTTGCTTACACACTTTTTCACACATCCGCGTTATCAGTTACAATTTTTCATTGTTTAATAAACCAAAGCCAAAAACCAACAAATGCAAATAGTTCATTTATCTATAATTAACATTATTCAACAGTATTTTTAAGCTATTTTAACAAAAATTATCATTTTTCTAAGTTTATTTTGTAAATGATTTCGAAATGTTTTCACTGTTTTCAGCATTACAGACATAGCGTCAGCGAAAGGGTCGAGCAACGGGAACGCGTGTAGCGTTAACTTATACAAATATGCATTGTTTTGCTGGAAGTTCAGAACACAAATACCTCACAGAAATAAGTATGTATATGTATGTGCAAAGTTTTTTAAGCCGATATCTTTCTTGATAGTAACGGTACATTTTTGAGTGGTATGCCAAAGTCTGTATTTGCAATTTAACTTAACTATTCACTGCCATAATTCTTCTTTAGTAATTATTCTTAGTCCAGTTATTAAAAATTTGTGTTGCGAGATTTGGTTTTCATATGAAATAAGTAACTACAGTAGGTTCTGTTTTTATGCGGCTTTTTTTTATGCGGTTTTGAAATAGTGCGGTTTTTTTTTAAATTACAAAATGCATGTCGACCTATCGGGAATTGTACATATAAACAAGATTCTAAACCAGCTAAGCAAAAACTCATCACAGATTACATCAGAAATGCTAACCCTATAAGTATGGAACCGCCTGCATAACTATCTAGATCAGACGTGTACATTTCCTAAAGTGACGAAAGTGATTTTACGCCAAATCCTAAACGAACGCGCAACATGCGGGTATTGTCTGATTCCATTGCTGACGATGTATATTTATTTTTCGATTCTGACGTTTCTTAAATAAAGATATAATTTTCAAAAATAAAATTTTTTGTTTATGCGATTTTTTTTTAATTATTTCAGATTCATGCGGTCTATAGAACGTATCTATAGTTATAATATGGGACTAGTACCCTTTTTTATGCGATTTTAATACATTATTTCAGATTTATGCGGTTTTAGCATTTGAAACGTATCTATAGTTTTACTATAGAACTAGTAGCTTTTTTTATGCTGTTTTTTTTATGCTGTTTCTTGCGGAACGTATCTACCGCATAAAAACAGAACCTACTGTATTGATTTGGCAAGCCCAGAGGGCAAGGTATTTAAAAATTTTGTGTTATTTGCATTGGTATCATAAAGAAAAATGTAAATAAAATAAAGTACTTCTTTCGAACAAAGAATAATTGAATTATTGATGGGTTAATCTGTAGAATGCCACGTGGAAGATTTTTATCTAAAGAAGAGCGTGGTCTGAATTAAAAGCTAAGTGAAATTGTTACTAGAGAAAATCGGTGTAGGAATACCATCAGCAGCTTTCTTAAAAATCCAGAAACATATGGCCAACTCAAACGAAGCGGCAGGCCAACTAACATCGACAGCAGATGCAAACGAGAAATTCGTCGTATGGCTGCTCAAAAAGAAATGTCTGGCAAGGAAATCAAACACCATTTAAGTCGTAAGGTCAGCCATAGACGAATACATCAAATTTTGGTCGAGGACGGAACACTTAAATATTGTTTGCGGGGACCGGCACCGAGACTATTAGCACGTCACATTACGGCTCGTTTAGCATTTGCCGGAAAATATAAATTTTGGACTAACGAATTCCGAAACATTTATTTTCGGACGAAAATAAGTTCAACTTAGATGGGCCAGATGGTTGCCAGAAATATTGGCGGGCCCTTAGGCAACCACGGCAAACGCGCCATAAGCGAAACCCCGGTAGCGGGTCTTTGATGGTTTGGGCCGCTTTCGGACATGATGGAAAGTCTCCAATTTGTTTTATTCCGACAAGAACCAACGCAGAATTTTATGTTGAAATATTACAGGAGTTGAGTTTGCGGGAAGCATATACGGAGACTACTGGGTTTTCCAGCAAGACTCGTTTAATTAAGGCCTTAAGGCCAATTGAAAAAAATTTCGTTTGCCAAACAAATAAATGCATATTCAAATGTAAATATGATAAGGCGATTCGTCGTGAGCTAGGTCATGGTTGCTGCAGTGCGTATGCACATACATATATATGTAACAATATAAGAATTGAAGATGCAATTGAAATTTTGCACAAACATAACTAACTTAATATATGTATATATTGATATACATATATACATACACATATATCAATATACCAAAACACTTGTAGGCTCTATGAATTATCGTCTAAAATTAATTTCGACTAAAAAAATTAGTCAAAATTTTCATCAAATTTGTATAGTTTTAAATTTACTAAAACGCTCACATACCTAAATGTGAGGTCGTTTTATTATGTATATTGTTTAAACTCTTCTTTTTAAATTAAATCAACAAACATTAAAGTTACTTTAATTTTCAATGTTGGCGCATAAAATAAATATTCAAGTCATTATATTCTTCATTCCTCAATCATTTAAGTTTGTTTGAAAATATAAATTGAATAAATTTTCGTTTGTCAAGGGAACATAATAAAAAATAGTTTAAAAAACTAAAAAACACGCTTTTATTGCTAATCGAACTAAAAAGTAGAAAATAAATTTTAATGACAAAGAGACCTATAATGAAGTAATAGCAAATCGAACGATCAGTCATAGTCAACTACCTCAGAACAGAATTATAACAAAAATTAAGATACAAATAGAGTAATTCAAATTAGAGTTAAAAGCGTGGGATGCTTGATATAGTAAATATTACAATCATTCTATTAGCAACTACCTATATACAGAGGGTTATGAAAGTGAAGCAAAATGCATCCCACGCTTTTAACTCTAATTTGAATTACTCTATTTGTATCTTAATTTTTGTTATAATTCTGTTCTGAGGTAGTTGACTATGACTGATCGTTCGATTTGCTATTACTTCATTATAGGTCTCTTTGTCATTAAAATTTATTTTCTACTTTTTAGTTCGATTAGCAATAAAAGCGTGTTTTTTAGTTTTTTAAACTATTTTTTATTTTCTACTTTTTAGTTCGATTAGCAAAAAAGCGTGTTTTTTAGTTTCTTTAAACTATTTTTTGTTTATTATGAATGAAAATTATTGTTATCATTGCAGTCAGTGAATAAATGATTCGATATATTCGTTTTATATTTAATTCCTTTCTTATCGACTGTGAGTCTAAAGCTATGCAGTTATCGGCCGTGATAAAGAAGTAATCGGGATGAAGAACTTATTTCGTGGAGGGAGCCTGAGAAACTGATTTACAAAAATAAAAAAAGATTTTTCATTTTACAACCAAATTCACCTTACTTTTTGCCCACAGGTAAAAAAAGAAAATATTAATCCTGGCAATCCTAATAAGGATAATGGAAAACTTTTATCAAATTATTGCATTGTCATCGGTCCTTGATAGGTGTGCAAAATTTCAAGTCGATCAGATGTTTAGAAGCCAGTGAAAATTAAGCTCAAAGATTCCGTTACATGCATACATACATACATACATACATTCATACATACATACATATATACAACCCGACCTAATAAAAGTGTGTTAAAAAGATTCAAAGATTAAAATTCACCTTACTTTTTGCCCACAGGTAAAAACAGAAAATATTAATCCTGGCAATCCTAATAAGGATAATGGAAAACTTTTATCAAATTATTGCATTGTCATCGGTCCTTGATAGGTGTGCAAAATTTCAAATCGATCAGATGTTTAGAAGCCAGTGAAAATTAAGCTCAAAGATTCCGTTACATATATACATACATACATACATACATACATACATACATACATACAACCCGACCTAATAAAAGTGTGTTAAAAAAAGATTCAAAAATTCAAATTCACCTTACTTTTTGCCCACAGGTAAAAACAGAAAATATTAATCCTGGCAATCCCAATAAGGATAATGGAAAACTTTTATCAAATTATTGCATTGTCATCGGTCCTTGATAGGTGTGCAAAATTTCAAGTCGATCAGATGTTTAGAAGCCAGTGAAAATTAAGCTCAAAGATTCCGTTACATACATACATACATACAACCCGACCTAATAAAAGTGTGTTAAAAATGCACAAGCAAACTCTTTGCAAAATGCCGTCGGCTATTCGTCAATTTGATTTTCGACAGAAGCCAAAAACTGTGCAGAGCAAAGCGAGAAATCGCTGTAATCAGCTCTGTTAAAAGTTTCACCACACCCCGGCGGTAGTTAGAGTTCATTTTTTACAATTCACACTATTCGTAGCTCGTGAGGCTTCTTAACTTCCTTATCTCTGTATATTATGTATGTCTGTCTAAGGTGCTCTGTAAAACTTTGTTGAGCCAAATCAAAATCCTCTATAGAAAACGCTCCATTACCAGGCACACAAGAAGATGGCATATGAAAATTTAAATTTGTGAATTTACACATACATATGTATATATCAGGCCGTGTGGACTTGCTACTGAAAATATATTACGGTTCGCAAAAATTTTCCAAGGTATCCAGCGCGCACTGATAGGCACAGCATTGTGCTGTTGGTATGAACAGCGCTGAGCAATTCACATGCAAATATTAATATGTCTGT